>MNCI01007002.1:5593-106412 GCA_015680685.1 Gnetum montanum | reverse complement strand
CTACGAAAGCAATAAATAACATTAAATAAATAACAAATAAATAAACTAAGTGAATGCTGCAATGATGAAGTAATCTCGATCTTTATTGCCGGTCATGTGCGTGTCCAAGTACGGCACACTCGAATAAAGACACCGTACAATTACATTCACCACACTACGGGCAGACACGGGAAAAAATCTAACTCTGGAGGGATCAAACTGCCAGAGCTTCGCTACTCTAAAACTGGGATTCCGAATGAGGGAGAGCTGCGTCTTATTTATAGATATGATGGCGGACTGTGATATCGCGTACGCGATATCGTAGGGGAAGATGCGATATCGCGTCGGCTGCGATATTGCGTACGCGATATCGTGGCCTGTGCGAACCGCGTCTCATCAATATTTTTTAGGATTATGTAATATTGGATCATTATTGTTGAGTAGCAATGTAGTCCCTACACCTAACTATACAAATCACGAGCATTATGCATGACTTGATTGTAATTTGTGAACTAGACTAATGGAATTTCTAAATTGGTAAGTGTTGATCACAGGTCATTGTCTTCTGAACTACACTTGTGTTAGCCCTTAATTCCTATGGTTAAGTGTAGTTCAGGCATATGATGTTTGATATTGTTGAATCATTAAGAAATAACACTAAAATATTAAAATTTAGAAATTTATTTAATTAATTTAAAACAATAAGTAAAGTCTAAGCTAGCCTAAGCAATGAACATATGTTCCTAATTCGTCGTACATATCTTGAACTCACGTACTTATTGTTAAGTTGCCAAGTGTTCATTGTTCGATGTACTAAGAGATGACACTACTATGATTACCAAATCATAATGTGTTTATGCTTGGAATTAGTCACCTATTCTAGTGTGCATAGAAATGTAAATTATTAACTAAATGTGCATGAAAGTAAATATTAAATATGTGTATAAGGAAAGTTAAGAACATATAATGTAAAATTTTGTCTAACAATCTCGATCTTTAATCAAACGATGTTGTGGAGACTCACTAATTGTTTACTAAGACTATGAAAAAAAGCTTACAAAGTTTTAGTACAATTAATGTAATTGATGCTATAAATGCCATAGGTGTCATATTTATATGGGCATTTATGACCATTGTATCAATGCATCATGAGCTACGTTGATGCAAATCCATCTACGTAGTCAACTTAAACACTTTTTATCAATTATGTTCACTGTTGTCATCTTAGTGTTTTTATCTCCACAATATGGGGTAATTTTTTATAATTGGTTTTTTACCTAGCAACATGGTCATTCAATGTATATTTTAGTGGTACTACTAAGTCACATGTCTTTGTCCCCTTGGATTCAAACATTATGATGTTGGATTAAAGGTCAACCTAGTGTTTCTATACATTCTCCTTTTCAAAGGATATGCTTTCTACATCAATTATCATTCCTGGGGAAATTTTATTATGAAACCTTTGGGTGAATAAGTGTTATAACTCCTAGGAAAATGATATTTGGACAAACCTATTTTAATAGATGAAATACATTTGTTCATAACTAGTGGTATTATGCTTATTTAGTTTGCCTTTTCTAGCTTCAAAGTCATATTCATGATTGATATTTTAGGCTTAAGCTCAATTTGCATTATTAGATGTCTTTTACTATATTCCTCAACAATAGTTACTTAGTATGAAATGAAAACCCAAAAGGACATTTGTTAGAAAAAGTCACAATTGGATCCTTTTTCAAACTTGTTGATTGATAAATCATCAGATCCCTTTTTTATATTATTATCCACCTAAAATTTGATTAAATGAAATTTGAACCAACATAAAAAAAATTGCATATAAAAAAATAACAATACAAGGGAAAAAATGATAGTGGCTAAGTGGTTAGCTCATTGTTTTATTAGGTAAAAGGTTGCTAGTTTGAATTGCACTTAAAGCTTATAATTTATTATGTTGGCTGGTATATGTTGGTTGTAAAGTAGTAGCAAGTTCAAATCACACATAAAGGGACCTTCATATTCCTAAATAATTCTTTGATTGTAATCCTTGTAATGCATGTTAACCACTAATCTCAAGATGTATTTCTTTGAATCGAATTTTTTAGGTTTCCACACCCGGGCTTCTCCTTTGCATCCAGGAAAAAAGATATTCGAATCTGGACACCCTAAAAAGTTTCAGATTTTCGGAAGGGGTTTTACCTTGCAGAGTTGCAGGGTACTTTACCAAAAATACATAGTCAACGACCTGTCGTGGCAGTCTATTGCAAGTACACCGAGTCAGCCTGAGAGCAAACCCCAACGGCCACTACAAGTAATGTTAGACATGTCGTGGGTACAAAGCTTGTTCTTCTCTGGAACCCCACAATTCCTCATCTCTGCATATACTGCACTGGTATTCGTAGACGAGTGGGAATCGAACCAAGAAAGTCGAATAGCATTCCATGATTCAAGATTCTATGATGCGTAAAAGTTATGATGTCTTTAAACAAAGATACGGATAAGGTACCCAAAACCAATCCTCCAGTCCTTGTCACTGAAAGTTACCTTCCTTCCTTGCATGATCTCGTCCTTGCCATTTCAAAAATTTAAAAAATCTTTGCAGCAACAAATAAAAACATCGATAACCAATACCTAATGATCATCATCGGCAAGTGATCATGGCCAAATCGGTTTCCATTACTAAATTTATTACATTTGAACGAGAGTAGTAACGGAAACTGAAATGGTACGCCGGGAGACGTTGAGATATAGGTTTAGGTGTTTCCTTAGCGACGAAGCCTTCGGAAGACGTTATTTTCAGTCAACTTTTTAAACAAATTGAATTTGAATGTGGGCTACTCACCTGCCTCGCGTGCTGCTTCTGGAACATTAAATATATCCATATTCGGTTATAGCGTCTTTCGGGGCTATCGAACGCTCTGAATCATCTGGATCTGTCTGGTTTGTTTGTGTGGGAATTTTTGTAGGATCAAGCAGGAAGAATGGACGAGAACAAAACCAACAAGGGTACTGTGAAATCCGCTTTAATGGCCGTGGGCGGTCTTGTTCTTGCATGGGCGGCAGTTGAAATTGCATGCAAACCCTATCTTAACAAAGGCAGAGATGACCTCGAGAAATCTCTGGATCCCAACTATGATCCTGACGATGACCAACTTCACGATGTCCACAATCACACCAGCGATTCCGACGAACCGCCTCAGTCTGCCTCTGCTTCCAAATCATCATAGCGGTATTCTCCATGAAATCTTTCTTGAATTTTGTTGCATTTTGGCCCTCATGCTTCATTTGCTATCCTTGAAGAATAGCCTGTTTCATCTTATATAGGCCATTTTGTCAGTTTGTTTACAGACTGAAAATGTATCCGGGGCCTTCTTGGGCCAATTTTGCTTTTGGATTTTAGGGATGATTTGATGCAGTTAGTTAAGCTTGAAATTTTTAGCTAGTTCAAATTTGCTATTTTAATGCGGGAAACAGTTGTTCATCTTGAGGAACTGCTGAGGAATTATGTTGTCCTCTTTATTTCATTTGGAAAGCAGCGTTCGTACATTGGTGCTTCGTCTGATTGCTTCCTTGCGATTAGAAATAACGTACTGCGACCCATTAGCAGTAATGGGCCAAAAATGCTTCGCTATGGCATGTCCAAGTTTTCCTTTAGATTTTGAACAATACTGAAGAAGTTTCTTCATCAACCATTCAGATCCATGAATTTTGAAATAATAAATAATAGTTTCAGTTTCATAATAGAGATGAACTCGGTGAGATTATTGCTGCTGTTATTAAATTTCTGTATGGCTTCCTGGTATTTTCCGAATCAGTTCTATAGCCCTTGATATGTTTGATTCAAAAATGCCTTTTGCTACAGATCTTCATCATTATAGCCTTATCCCAATTACATAGGGTTTGGTTATATAAATTCTTTTCTGCCACTCATTTCTATTAAAATCCAAGCATTAAACACCCATTCTCTGGTGTAATCAGCATATGACCAAACCATCTAAGATGAGACTTTTTGTAATCTTTTAATCTATGGTTGCTACACCTATTCTCTTGATATGAGAGTTTTTGACATAAGCTTTCCTAGTGACACCAAACATCCATTTATATCTTTGCTACATGCACACATTGAGCCTAATGCTTTTTGATATGGCAACATTCTATACGATATAGGATTAAAGGCTTGCTAGCAATTCTGTATAACTTTTCCTTCAAGCTAGCATAATTTTTTCTATTACAAAGCACACTACTAGCTTCTGACCAATCTTGCTTTAATTCTATTTGTGAGATCATTGTTAGTCTCACTGCCCATTTGAAGAAGTAAGCCCAAGTATCAGAATTGTTTACATTCAGTAATTTCTTGGTTTTAAATTCTAGTCTTTATATCTTCATTACTTCATGTTCCATTGAAAAAGTACTCCATGTATTCTATTTCTGATTATAGATTTTTCCACCAACACGATATCATCTAGAAAGAGCATACAAGCATACACTAAGGGATGTCATCTTGAGGTTCTTTAAATAAATAAAGGCTTTGAGCATATCCTTGATGTAGCTCTATCTTCACAAGGTTCCTACAGAGTATGGAATATTGGATGCATAAACATGTAATTTTACTCAGAATTAGTTCCAGTGGTCTGTGACATGTAATCATGTAAACATCATATAACATCATATAAAAGTGGCTAACCAGAGAGAGAGATGAAGTGACTCTAGTACTTTTTATCATGCCCTTTTGAAAAACTCTACCAATCATTTTAACGCATCAGTTGTTTTGAATATTGCAAGGCTAACATAGCAGATGAATCTGAAAGCTAAAGTAGATAAATTTGAATGCATTAGTACTTTTAGCAACATTTAATTTGATTCTTCCTTGAATAAAAAATGAAGAGTGCGTTTGGATCATGTTGATTCTTTTATAACATTAATTAAATTCTAGTTAATAGCAGTGGTAAATGAATCATAAATAATGCATATGCACGTACTTGATGAAATTCAAATGGCACACAAATTGACAAGTTTTGGATGAAGACACATAAAAGAGAAAACATGGATGCGTTGCAAAGCATCATGTTGACATTTTAACCAACCTTAACCTTATGGTAGTTATAGAATTTGATCCTTGATCAAGTCTGGTTCTTTGAGAATTTTTCAAGGTAGACTTCCGGACATACATGCAATTGAGCTTGAATTGGATTCTATTGGTTTCTTTTTTCATAAAATTGTAATTTGCTCCAATATCCAAGATCTATTCTAATCAACTTATATTGTGCTTTCTTAAGATTCAATCCAATTCTAGCTGAATCTTGGAGTCTACCTCTCTTCTTAGTGTAGTTTTAAGGAATTCCGATTGCATGCGCCTGTTTGTATGTTCAGTTGGAGAAATAGATTTGTAGGCAGCTGTTAAGAATATTATTTTGGAATTAAAAGTTTAATTAATGTGAACGGTTTTTAGGAAAACTAGATTTGATGTATGTCTGAGCTTGCATTGGTCCGCTATGCTTGATACAGGTCCTTGCATCTAATCAGCTCAACGACTTACATGGTGCATATCTGGAGATTTGTGCTGATGAAGCGTGTTGTTTCTGCAGTGTATATGTCAATATCATTCTGCCATGCAATGTTAATAATAACTTTAATGTTATAGTGAATTTGTTTTGAAGAGATCAAGATCATACTAAATTGGATCAGCATTTTCAATTATTTGTTTTTTTTTTTTTTTGGAAAATCATGATGTTTTTTTCTTTTCTAAACTGCAATTAACGAGTTCATGGTATCGGTTTTCCAGTTTACTAACTATTAAAAATTTTGACTCACCAATATTTTCTATGTTTCTCTCTAACATCCATACCCCTAAAAGAGGATCCTAATGTACATCCTGTTTACAGTTTTTAAGACTGGTAAAATCTTAACTCCAATCATCTTGATTTGTTTTTTGTCGGGGAGAACTGTTCACAAATTTTCACATAATAAGGTTCCCTTACTTTATTCTCCTTTGCTTAATGTAAAATTTTGATTAGGTTATTCTGTCAGGATCAAGATTCAGTTGATACATGTAAATGGAGCCACATGTAAAAATATACATTTAATTTTGTTCATGGAATTTACGGGTCATTAAAAAACAGATATTATGTCATGTTATGAATTTAAATTACTATAATTAATCTTTAAGCTATAACTTGTTGAAAAGGTTGATGATGTGCGTCTCAGAGTCTTAGGTTGCATTCTAACAAAATTA
The DNA here is from genome assembly GCA_015680685.1 of Gnetum montanum. Lineage (NCBI taxonomy): Eukaryota > Viridiplantae > Streptophyta > Gnetopsida > Gnetales > Gnetaceae > Gnetum > Gnetum montanum. Next base: position 100,207 of record MNCI01007002.1, on the reverse strand, counting down.
TATAATGTGTATGTATGTATATGAAGGGTTAGAGTATGTTTGGGGTATATCATAGGTTTAACATTGAGTAGACAACACCAAAGACATGGAAAGGAAAATCTTTCCAACTACAGGATATCTCTTCAAGTGTAAAACCTTATAGTTGATATTTTTGAAAAGTCAAAGAGAGGAAAATCAATTATTAATTGGGAGGATGGTTCCCATTTTAACAATATTTACATCAACATTTATGCTTGAACATAAAATAGGAAAAAAGTTTTTAAGGTAGCAATAAAAAGTTGGGACACCATAGAGTATGTAAAAGAATAAGGAAAATTGGTGGCACATAATTTGCATTACCATTACTTCATCGCTAAATATTAACCTTGTGTCAATAACCATTGGTTATAGCCAGCTTGTCAACAATAGTTTTGATCTATCGTTGTGAGACAAATATGCCTTATGAGTTATTTATTTAGATTGCTTCTATTTACTTTAATTTCCTTGTTGTCATTTGATCATTCTTATTATTGACATTAACTTTATTTTTTGCATCTTTAATTCAAACTGTTTTTTCTATCATCAACTTCAACATGGTTTGTTTTTTATTAATCATCTTTTTTATTGAGCAAAAAAGGACAAGCATTAAATAAATATCTTTCATAATGATAAAAGTTGCAAGAATTAGCAAGATTATAATATGTAATTGCTCAAACATAAGTTTTCTCACTTGCTTGTAATACTAATTCTTTTTACAAATCAATGGAAGATTAAATACCTCAACAAAACATGGAACTTTATAAGTTTGATTCTATAGGGTATGTTGAGACATGGTTACAAAAAACGTTGGAATGTTAGTCACTAGTGAAAATACATGTTAAGACAATAGTGTTAGGTAGGTTCTATCTTCAGAAGGTGAGGAGTCGTACTATGAAGATTTAGGAGAGTCATAGAGTAGTGTTGTAGACTTGAATAAATGACATCTAAGAACTATTTTGGATTTTTGTGTGGGAGATCTATTATAGAGGTTAATTTCTTAATAGAAAACTTAGATAAGATCTTCATTCACTTGGGAAAATTGTATAAAGGAGTTACTATTAGGATTAAAACAACTTGGAAACAATATTATGAAATTGCAAGGGGATCATTTAACTAAAGAAATCTAGGATAAAATTTCTTGGTGTATGTTATTTGTTGTTAAAATATATTCATAAATTATGTATGCAAGCATTAGTTACGAAGAGTTGTTTACAAAGAGACGTAATACTAGTGGTGTTGTATGCAAGAAAAGAAATCCAATAAAACTAAAAGAAAATTTTACAAGACTTTAAATTTTATAAATGTTGGTTTGTGAAAAAGATACATGAACAACAAATTAGTATGGCAGAAATGTGAATGCTTAGATAGATGTTGAATTTTACAAGGGACCATTGCACAATAATGACATTAGAAGAAAGCTTGAAATGACCCCTATTTCAAATAAGCTATAGGAATGTTGTGTTATACTGTGTTGGCTTATCCAAAGAAGATTAGATACTAAACCTATCAAAAAAGGTTGGCACTTCACAATTCCAAGGAAATGATAGAAAAGAAGACCAAAAAAGATATGGGGAAAATTGAAGATGAAATAAAGAAATTCTCAATAGATAAGATTCTATCTCTTTATAGAGGTGAATGGTGAAAGAGAATTCATGTAGCCAACTCCATTTTATTATACAAGCCTAGGATGATAAGGAAGATCAAAATGACATAGAAAAAATAGATTAAAGATGTAACACCCCAAGTGTCCAATCGAAGTCTAGCTTAATAAGGAAACATAACCTAGTGCATCCTCACAATAGCAACGTGTCTCTCAAAGAAGTGAATTGAACAACATAGTAGAAAAGCCATCAATCACTCCATAAAATCTCATCAATAAGCTATGGAGCATAATACATAACACATACCAAGCCAACACTAACAGATATATCACATCAACAACATTGTATAATACAAAAGGGTATCATGCCAACTAATGAGACGCGACATGCACTGTGCCACGATATCGCGGTCTGCCGCCATATCTATAAATAAGAGGCGGCACTCCCCTTATTTCCCAATCCTGGCTAGAAGTAGCGAAGCTCTGGCAGATTGATCACTCCAGAGTTAGAATTTTTCCCATGTGCCCGTAGTAGGAGTCCTAGAGTGAACAGCTCTTTATTCGAGCAGCTTGTAACCTGAACCCAAGTTGTGTACGGCAATAAAGATGAACTTGATTGGATAAACCTTGCAGTACATGGTTTTATTGTTGTTTATTTACTGCTTTCCTAGTGCGCACAAGTACGACTTGATTACGAGCGTCTACGGACGTGTACGGCTAGTCAAGGAATCGGCTGCTTGTCGCAACGCATGAGTACGACTTGATTACGAGCATTGGCTGCTTGGTAACCCAGTAGCGTATTCCAGGATTCTGCGCTTGGTAATCCCAGTGGTAGTCCAATGTGTACGGCTAGTCAAGGAATCGGCTACTCATTGCTAGGCTAGAACGTGTGATAAGTACGACTTAGTTACGAGCACCCACGGGTGTGTACGGCTAGCTAAGGAATCGGCTGCTTATCACACTTAAGCTAAATAGGTGCCTCAGTACGACCACTTCGAGCACTTGCGTTACGTGTGGTGATCCCAGTAACGATTAGCGTTTGGTAAGCCACAGTTGCATAGTTCAGGGTGTGTCCGGTAAGTGGGAACGGATGCTGACGCTAGTTAATTTAGACTTAGGACATTAGTTAGAGTTAGTTAGATTCTCAACCCTTCGTCTCATAGCTTAGAAGATAAACCTGAAAAACACCAAAAAAATCACATACCTCAGACTTGCTTAACCATACACCGTGACACTTACAAGCAAGCCTGGGAAGACAACGAACGATTAACCCCAAGTGTTTCTTGTGGTGTTAAGGCATTTAGTCTGCGGAGTTCGACCGGATCGCGCGTGTACGCTCGTATTCGTATGGTTGAGTGTAGGGGTACCTCGCCACTCATCACCAACCATCCAAGCTATACAAAAATTAGGTCCAAAACATCACAACACATCAGTCACTATGTTTGGCACGTCTCTTATCAATATACACATCACACATACACTATACAATAATTCATAGCTCATGGGCTATTCAAACCAATACCATTAGTCCATCTCTCTCACAAAGACATGTAATAGAAAATATAATAAAATACTACCAAGGCCTCCATCACCTCACTTAGGTTTGCTAGCCTATTTTGCTTCCAACTTTATCATTTGCACATAAAGAAGGTCAGTACAAGACTAAGTAGAAGCCTTTACACATCCTCTACGAATGCGGAGTTTAACATTATGTTAGAGAGTGGTGTGGGGTATGCTAAGAAACCTACAATAGGGATAGTACACCTTAAGTCATAACATGCATGTCACATAGTCATAGCCACAAAATGTCATCATCCATAATATCATATGTCATGAATCTAACAATTAGCTATTTGCACTACCATCCAACACCACTCATAGTTTAGCACAAGAGCATCACATATTCATAATAACACATAACTGATCACAAGACATGTCTATAGGCACACACAACTAGGGCTCTATCATACATACTACCAATATTTGTAATTAATATCATCAAGCACACCATCATAGAACCCTAGCATCTAGTGCTTCAAGGGATCACCAATTCACAATGCATAGCATAAACAAGCACATAACATGTTTCCATGGTAGCTAGTATTCTAAGCTATCACAAATCTCAAAGCACACACACCATTACATAGTCCTTGTAGTAGCCAACAAATCCACACTTAATGTAAGCATGATATATTTGATATGAATATTCATAACACAATCAATGTTTGTAGATCTTTTATTAGTTTTCCAATACATATTTTACTACCAGTGTTATTGTCTACTACCTCATTAAGAGTGCTAGGCCACTAATTTTCTAAAGGGTAGATTTGTGCATGTACATATGACCAAAGATCTCATACTGATCATAGGCCTTACCTATACTCTCCCACTCTTAGTATGAGGACTAAGATAAGAGCTTCATTGACGCATCATAGTAAGGATCAATCCAACTTCTCCATAGTGCCTCATCACCAACCGATTCACACCCTCATGTCAACTCTACCTAGCACAACATCACAATCAATATAAAATATATATACACTTTATACAATACATCACATCAACTATGGCAAGGGCTATATGTAATTAGTGCTACAAGCGCTAGTCACCTTTGAATGTGGTATCATAACAGTAAAGTCATAGGACCATAAACAATGCACATGCGTGATGCTCATAAGAATAAACACACAAGCAAAAGCATAAGTATACTTACATAGTCATCATATCCAATAAGGCATGTCTGCATCATGATTCTTTATCACTAGGTTAAGATCCTATAATTCTGACCTATCAATTCCTAAATAGCATAAATATCCATTATGTTTTTAACACTAATAACAACCCTAGCATGGCTCACACTAAACTCATATCTCTTGTTTTCTTGTTGTGATCTCATTGCAACTTGTGCTTATATCAAATCCTTAACAAATTCCTTATAGTGAACAAGCCATGATGACTCCATAACTATTTGTGGGTTGCACCAAATTTTACAAAAAAAAGAGAAAATCCATTGCAACCATTTGATGACCTTGCTACAACTAATAAAGCCTCATGCAACCCACTGCAACTTGGTTGCAACCACTAATGGAAGACAAAGTACCCCTATGCTCAACCATACGAATCACGAAGCGCTTACGCACGATCTGGTTGAATTCCATGGACCCTATAGGTTTCCAATGCACTAGTTCTCTAGGAAGTAATCTAGACGTTGAGGACGTTCATTGTCTTCCCAACTACACTTGTGAAGCTCAAGGGTATGGTTTAAGTGTAATTGAGACACATGATTTTTATCATTTTATATTTTATGATTTTGGTGCTTGAAATAAACAAGATAGAGAATAAAGTAATTTAATATCTACTTTAATCTAATGAACTAACTATTGTTCAACTACTTCTAACATAAGTATCTAGTCCCACTTGTTGTACACATCTTAAACACATGTAACATTGCTGGGATTACCAAATGTCCCACGCATGCTCTAAGCAGTTGTACTTATGTGTTTACTTAATTGCTGTTTAACTTATCTCACTTAATTACTTAATTAACTTAATTACTAAAGAACATTAAATAAATAAATAAAAAATAATATTAAATGCATGAATAAAACATTTAAGCTATCTAGAATGCTGCAAGGTTTATCAAGAAGTTTATCTTTATTATTGCACAAATTACTGTGCTTAGGTACAACAATGCTCAAATAAAGATCCGTACACTCAATGATTCCTACTGTAGGCACTCAGGAAAATATTCTAACTCTCGAATGTAAAAACTACAAGAGCTTCACTACAACTAAGATAGGATTATACCTAAACATGGTGGGTTGGCAAGTATTTATAGGCAAGAATAGATTCTACATCGACAAGGCCGAGTCGATGCGGCCCAGTCAATGAGGCCTAGTCGATGAGGCCTTGTTGATGGAGCCAATATGTGACTCATCATACCCCCACAACTAAATGAAAACTTATCCTTAAGTTCTTTGCAAAATTGGAAAGGTATGAGATTATTAACTAGCACATAACACAAAAAAACTAACATGACAAAACTAAGTGCTTGAGTGTATAGATTAACAAAATTACAAATTGTGGTGTTCACAACACAAAATTAAACACCAAAAACAATTTGGACAACACGTCCTTTGATGGTGTGATGATAATTGAAAAGATCACATGGTCTCAGGCAATGGAAGCTCTTGAGGCTCTGATGAACCTTCTCCAGCTTTAGGCACATGCAATGGTTGAGGCTACTGTGGTTGTCCAACTATTATTGCAACTTCTAGTAGAAGACGGAAAGCATCCAACAATGCTTTCATTTTCTCCTTCCTACTCCTAGGATCATGCATGGTCCACGCAGCTTTTCCATTGTGGACTGAAATGGGCATATCCCAAGGATAAGGTATTGTTGGGAACAACTCCTTAGCATTGATGAACTAGGTGGTGAATTGTTTGCACTCAATGTCAAATGCCCTAATTGCATTTTGCAGCTCTTGGTAATCATTCATTCTCTTGGTTAGGTTCTCAGTAGTTGATCGTTCATGAGTGAATCATGCCTTGAGAACTTCGAATTCAGCATTTCCCATCTCAAGCTTTTGCTTTGCGTCCTTGTAGTGCGTGAAGTTGACCTCGTATAGTAAGTACGAGCTGGCCACTTGTTTTTTGAGTTCTAATTGTGGTTATCTAGTAGTTAAGATAACTAGATTTGCGTATCAGAGATTGGCCAGTTCCATATATTCTATCATCTCTTTGATTTGCAACTCCTTCATGCATATCTCCACTTTGTTGTAGGCATCTATCCCATCAATGATAGGCTGCCATACTTCTCTTCCTTACTAGAATTTCTAGAGGGCCTCATTTACTTTTGTCTTAGTCACTTGGATATGTTTCTCATTCACCTCCTTTTGTAGGCCAACCTAGTCTCTATAGTGATTCTTGACTCAAATTTAAGAGCCTCATTTTTCCAAGCGGCAATTTCAATGGTAGATTTTTTGCATAAGGCACGGACTTCCTCCATAGATAGATTATGATTCTTTGCTTCCAATTTCCTCAATTTTGTATACACTCTAGTGAGCTACTCCTACTATTGGATGAATTCTTACATCTATTATTTTTGTACATCAACATTTCACAGGTTATGATTTTCTGCAGTCAATGTTTCATTTTCTTAGCATGTTTGAACCAAGTCCTTTTGAACTAAACAAGTCTTTGCTTCAGTTATGAACTGGTTAAAGATGGTTGTTACCATTCCCTCCTCAACTTATTTTAATCGCTCTTGAAGCTATTAAAAAGCTTCATCTCTAGTTATTGTAGGGTTGAGGAGTAGGGGAGCAACAAAGTTAGCATGTAATCCAGCAACCTTCACAGCCAAGTGTTGGTTTTGTATCTAAGCTGTTTCAAGATGCCTTTCTAGGATGATACATTTGCCCTTTGGTTCAAGTAGCTTCGACTAGGTTGTAGTAATGCTATTTGGAAAATCAAAGATGTTTGAAATAAGTTGCCTGGTCCCCACCAGTTGGTCTAGCAACTCTTCATGCTAGGATGTACTCAATCTTCTGCTGAAAGTTCCTACAGACGTTTACACATCTCAAAGTGCAGATACGTCTGGTACAGATGCCATAGGTGCATTAAATGCTTTAGCGATTCTATTAGTAACCACTTCTACAGTTGTTTCTTGCCCTTGGTGCTACATTACCAGTATAATTGCTCCCTCACCCTCCTCCAAGTGCATTGAAAAGGAGATGACATTTCCAAATATTTTTGGGAATAAATGGTATTGTGAGAGAGACACCATCACCTCTTCAGCACTGGGATTGGATCTCTTAGGCATCTATGTTCATTAGGCCCAAAATATTGGTTCACCTCCCTCCATTTGACTAATTATTTGAGCCACTTCATTAAGGTGACTCATTGTAGGTTGATACATAGATGGATCTCCACCACTCATTCCTGCCCACTACTCCTACTATTGCAAGAGCTTCTCTCACATTTTACGTAGGTGCTCAATGGTAGCGTCAACATTCAACATTGTTTTTTGAGTAGGTGGTGGAGGTGGTGGTTGCTACTCCTCTTCTTTAGACATAGTAGGCATCTTATCCTTCATCATTTTAGATCAAGAGGAAAAGATTTCTAATAAGGCATGGGAAAGGTAGGGTTTTCCTTCAACTTTCATTATCTTTTAAATGCTTTTCTATATTTAGATGGATTAATTGTGGAAGGTTTGCTAAAAATGTTTTGCTTAGAGAAGCACATTCTTTGGTGGAGAGGGTAGTCACCTTACTAGGCATCATCATTGGATTGAGGTGATAGGCCACTATCTTAAAGTATATGCGCTTCACTGGTGTGAGCGCATCAAACTCCTTATGGTCAATGTTATAACACTACTGGGTCCACTCCTTTTTCACCTTTGGATTAGCTTATGTAGATAATTCTACCAATTTTGTCCTAAAATTAGGCAACCTAAGAGCTTGTGTGATGGCTTCAGTTGAGTAGGACACCTAAATTTCCTTGATCTTTACAATGGAACCTACCCTTCTATTGTTCTAGAAGAGGTACATCTCTCTCATGTACCACTTCCAACTAGAAGTGATGATTGGCCACATGGGAGAGGTTTGCAACTGTGTCTTTACCTTCACTGGAGCATGCTCTATGAATGGCCTAAAATTTAGTTTTTGGATAACTAAGCATTGGACATCACGGGTTGTGATTATGTCAAGGCAGGCTTTTGTCAGTGTGACTTCAAGTCTCAATACAAGCCTTGGTGCCTCTCCTTGCTATGATTATTCTATTGTAGCCTCTTCCTTGGGAATGTGTCAAACCAATTCCACTTTGAGCTCCTCCCAAAGAGATCTTGTTGCATGGCTTTCTTTTACTTGTTCTTGGGCTAGTTCTTGCTGGCCCCTTCTAGTTCTGGGGTCATTTCTCCCTTTGTTGAGATGCTCCTCCCTCCTATGGTTATTTCGGTCTTGGTGCCATTTGTAATCCCAAGATGACCATGGGTTCACGATTATTATGTATTGTGAAATAATTGGGTTAGCTTATCTTGTTAAGAAGGTCACACCTGGTTAAGTTATGATTATGGTTAATTTAATTAATTTTAATGATTAATGTATTTGTATTTTGGTGTTAGAAAATGATTATAATCATATCGGAGGTTGTTGAAAAGGTTAAACTCTTAAAAATTGATGATTTAATATCATTGTATTTATTAACTCTTTAGGGAAGAAAAAATTTTCATTAAAAACCTTAAGGTTTATGGCCCCCACAATGAAGAGCTTACCTCTGGTAGCTTCAGGATGGAAGAATGGAGTGATTTGGACAAATGATCATAAAGTTATGGGCTCTAGAAGGTTTTGGGCTCTAAAAAATGGCAAAAAATCCTCTCTTGTTGTGAAGAAAATGATAAAAATTGCAAAGTGTTTAGTGGTATTTATAGATTTTTTGCATTATGTCAACAAGGCCTAGTCGATGAGGCCCCATCAACGAGGTTGGCTACATCGACTAGGCCTAGTCGATGCAATTGTTGACCATGACTGACTTTGGAAAAACTTTGAAAATACAAGGAGTTTTTGAGTGAAATGGGAGTCAAATGGAAGCCCAAAAAGCCACAAACATAATGAAAATAGTAGAAGATGGTGTTGGAGCTCAAAAAATTCAAAAAAAATTGAGAAAATGGTTGGAGAATAAATTTTTATAAAAGTTTAAGGAGCACATAGTTGTATGCACAATGGGGTATGTGAAAGATATGATTGCAACAATGTTGGAGATAAGGGTCTTAACTATCCAAAGTAAGAGATATGTAAGTGGGTCCTCTCCATAGCAAGCACATGCCCTTTTTGCTTTGACATAACCACAAGTAAGGAGTCTGTGGGCCCCATAGTCGATTAATGATTATAAAAAGTTAAGGACCAACCTAGAAGAATTTATCTAAGAATTTCCATACGTCAAACTAAGACATCGAATATAACATGGAAACTGGCAATGAGGTGAGTTACAGGTAGTATAGATGGATGACTGAGAAGGTAGGATGGAATCCTGAATTGAGGTCATAAGAAGTCCCTTGTGGAGTTTGTGTTTAAAATGACCCAAGAAGATCCATCCTTAGTCCAGATCAAAACCAACCACTTTTAGTGACTTTGCATTGCCACACCAACTTTGATCCACCCCCTCAAGACACAAGAGTGCTCCTACAAAATGACTATCATTCCATAAAGAGAAGAAAAGAGAAACAAGAAGTGAGAGAGGGCCTTATTTAGAGGGGACCTTTAGGCATGGGTAACATGTGTTTCTAGTTCCATAACTAGTGATTGTATCCCATTTATTTATTTAAGGGGTGTGCTTGGAGTTTCCATCATGTGTTATGTTTTTTTTCTTTGAAATGGGAACCACACCATGCAAATACTTTATTCAATTTCTTGTTATTAGTCAACATGGAACAGTAAGAAGGTAATGAAAACACTCAAGCACCAAACTAAGTAGAAGAGTACAAAGAGTATTGAGTCCCCTTGAAGTCACACCTTATGCAAACCCTTGAATCCTTCCCAATTTCAAAAACTACCAAGGTCACCAATTTATTAAATTTTATTTAATGAAATGGATCTCAATCTTCCAAAACAAGGAAAACCAAAGAGTTTATGGATGGGTGGATGATGTGGACACCTCGTAAAGGTGTCCGTTGATTTCCATGAAGTACTTAGCCTAATGAAGAAACTAAAGTTTAGATTTTGTGGCATCTCCTGTGTGAAATGGTAAGTGAGGATGCCATCATACCATTTTAACTCAGTGGGCACTTGGTCATTTATTTCTTCTATATAGAGGAGTTCATCTAGAAATTGATTAGAGAGCAGACTCTTCTACTCTTTATTATCCCATCTTAATCGAGAGAGGTGGTCAGTGATCACATTCTTAGTCCCTTTTCGACCTACCATTGTTGATTGAATTCCTACAAGCTCACAAGCCACTATATGATATGGGGGCTCAGCGTTGGCTTATTCATTAGGAAGTGAATGGAACTATGATCTGTGTGCACAAACACTTTATAGCCAAGCACATAGTGCATAAAATTTTTAAGAGCATACACCACTGCCATTAGTTCTTGCTTAGTTGTGGTGTAATTTAATTGTGCACCCACAATGCTTTAGCTTGCGTAGTGGATGTAATATGGACATTTCTTATTGTCTAACTACATAAGCACAACTCCCAAGGCATAATTAGATGCATCTATTATTATATGAAATGGTCTTGACCAATTTGGTGCCTATAAAATTGGAGTTTCTATGAGTTTTTCCTTTAGATGTTGGAATGCATTTTCACACTTCTTGGTCCAGATGAATGGAGCATCTTTATTTGTAAGCTCAACTAACAGCTTTGCAATCTTAGAGAAGTTCTCTATAAATCGGCTGTAGTAGCTAATGTGTCCAAGGAATCATTAGATGTCTTTGATTGTCTCTAGTTAACGTGTGATTCCTTGAATGAAACTTATATTTTTCAGGTCTACATCAATCCTTGCTTGAGTAATTCTGTGCCCTAGTACTATGCCCTCCTAGACCATTATATGGCTTTTCTGCTAATTAAGCCCAAGGTTTGTTTCAAAAAATCTTTTTAGTACTTGCTCAAGGTAATCCAAGGCTTGCTCAAATGTAGCCCCATAGGTAGAAAAGTCATCCATAAAGACTTCTACCCTGCTACCAATCTATTATTGAAAAATACTAAGGACTAGACGTTGAAATGTTGCAAGGGCATTGCAAAAATTGAATGACATCTTGCAATATGCAAAAGTCCCCTAAGGACTTGTGAATGTTTTTTTGGATTGATCTTTTGGCACAATCTATATTTGGTTATAGCCACTATAACCATCCAAGAAGCTATAATAGTAATATCCAGATCTGGTATCCAATACTCGGTCCACAAATGGCAATGGAAAATGATCTCTAAAATTGATGCAGACCTACCACTTATCACCATTCTTTGGTACAATTATGAGTGGGCTAATCCACTCACTATCCATGATGGAATAGATGAACCCCACCTTAAGGAGTTCTATTTTCTCCTTGATGATCTGCTTCAACTTGGGATTTGGCTACTTCTGAGGTAGCCTTCTTGGCTTCCTGGCCAGGTCATGTAGACATGATGATGGCATATTCTTGGATCAATTCCAATTAGCTTAGGATATGACCAAGAAAAGGTTGTTAACCACCTTCAACATTTTTTCTTTTTGTTCGACAGCAAGATTTGCATTGATTATAATCAACTTTCCATTTTTTAAAAATGCATACTCCATGTCAGCTGGTAGAGTTTTTAACTCTAAGGGCTCTAGCTTGAAATGATCAGGAATTACCCACTCTTCCCAATAGGTATCACTAACTTCATCATAAGAGAGTTAGTGATGAACTTGCTCAAGTTCATCCTTGCCTTCAACATAAGTACATGTTAGGCTCTTAGAGGGTTCCATGCATAATGTGTTGCTATCAGAGTCAGTTGTCAACCACTGGGTACCCTCCTTTTTTGTGGCTGCTATGTACAGGTACCTTTGGATATCGATTTCATGTGCACACTAATTGCATGCTTTAATGTATGTACGTTTAATGGACCAAGTTTTCTACATGAAATTACACCCATTATCATTGTATGTAATGCATGGAACACACTTCTTCTCAAGGCATCCAAATTTGTTCTCTTTGGAGATTTCCAAGGAGAGGTCCTTGATGCCCATTAGTGCATCAACCATGCTTAACCATGCATGTTCCATAATGATGGGGAAGTCGCCTTTGCAATTTTCTACCTTGATCACCAAAAAATCGGTAGGATAGAACTACCCATAGATAGTGGTCATAATGTCCCCAATAATCCCAAAGGGATAGTGATTGACTGGTTTGTCAATTTCAAATGGATGTTGCTCTTCTTGAGAGATGGTAGATTCCAAGCCTTGTACATTTCATGGGAGATGAGATTAACACTGGAATCGAAATCAAGAAGAGCCTTACATGGATCATGTCCAAAAATTTGTAAGCAAATAAGCAGACTTCTCGAGTTAGATCTTTTCATGGGAAGGTTGCTAGCCTTGATTTAATTGGAAACAACATGAGTTACCATCATAGTATGAATCTAAGGTGACATTTGTTTTGAAGGGCACTCAAATGTGTTTGATGTAGAGAATGAGGATGCTAGAGATATAGGGTAACCAACCACATTAGGTTGTGAGGGTTTGGGAGGACTATTGCGTCAAAAAATGATCATTTCTTGGTTCAGTTGTCTGAACCATTTGGATGGAAGGTTGATTATAAATGTACAACCCTTGTAGCATTTCGTTGCTATGGCTATGTGGGAATTTCACCCTACATGGATGAAGCAAGAGGTAACTAGGTTGAGGGAAAAGGCATGTTTGTAGATAGATGCGAAGGATAGTAAGGATATGGGGCTTTCCCTCAAGTAGATTATGAATGAGTTTGATGGTACTCTAAAGGATGTTGGAATGAGGTGTGGTTGGCAAAGCCATGTGGATAAATGAGTTGCTAAACATAGTACCTGTATGGATCTAGTTGCCTGTAAGGGTACTATTTTTCGATGGTGGCATACCGCATGCTTGTGGTTGCTGCCACTGATGGTATATCTCATATGGTTATGGTGGAGCTCCACATGGCTAGTAAGCTTGTTGTTGCTGGTGGAACTATCTTGGATTACCTTGAGGATAAGGTAATCTTCTAGGTGCTTGTCTCCTTACTAGTTGAGGGTACAACATGTATATCCCAGACACTTATCAGTGTGACACCATAGGGAAACATCCCTTAGGATGGTCATATTGACAAATGTCACACCCAACATCATCATTGGAGTCTATCTCCACAACGTCTTCTACTGTAGTAGCTTTTTCCTTACCTCTTTGGTAGGCACATTCAGCTTCCTTTCGCCTCTTGTAGTCACGATTACTATTCTACTCTTTGGATTCTTCAGCAATTTTCATAGCGGTTCGTAATTTTTCATTCGAAGAATCCCATAGTTTATCAACCTTTTTTAAAATATTATAAACATACTTTTGGATGGGCAAGGTTTTTCTATTCACCACCTCATCAAGTGGTGACTCCTCCTCGTCACAAAATCAGACCTCTATTTTTGTGATGAAAGGATCCTTGTTATATGCTTCTGCACTTTTCCTCTTTTGAAACACACCTTCTTCTTTTGCTACCTACTCTATTAGCCTTTGGATCTCATGAGCTCTTAGTTTGGACAGTCTCCCTTGGGCATAAACCCTAAGAGCTCTTCTAGTTTCTACTTTGAGCCCATCTATGATGTAGTGGAGTTGTTCCCTCTGAGCATAACCATGGCCAAGGCATCAATGTAACAGAGACTAATATCTATCCATGATGTCATCCAAGGATTCATGTGTTCATTGTTTCTAGCCTTGGATTTGCCTTCTCAAATTAGACACTTTAGAGTAAGTTTGGTATTTTTCATTAAATAATTCTAGCATGGTACTCCATCTACAAACGGATTCTAGTTGTAAGGACCAATACCAACTTTTTGCCTCTTTGATGAGAGTCTTAGGAAATAGCTTCAACTTCTACCAATCATTTTATATGTTTTGTAAGGTGTCAGCATCATGAAAGGCTTGTATATGGTTTTGCATATTAGAGTTATATCCCCCCTCAAATCTTGGGATATTGTTCATGTCTAAGTTCTCGATCTAACTATCCTTCACATGCTTGGTTAGAATTTTTACATCCTCTACAATATTCAACATGCTTAGCGTTGCTAGTAAAAGCTCATCATCATCATTATTTCATTGTCGCTGATGATGTCTTTTGTTACGCCTTCGTTCATTATGGGCCTGACGATCAGTATTATTATCTCATTGTTCACCTCCATCACGGTTTCTCCTTTTGCAACATTTTTTAGAATCAGAAGAGGAAGAAGAAGATGTAGATGAAGAGGACAAAGAAGGGGAAGGATTACCTCCACCATGATATCTACTAACTTCCCTTTGGTTGTATGGTCATGTTTGTTAGTTTTCTTATTATCTTGGCACTTATTCAAGCCCCTACCTCGACTGCCATCTTTACTTGAACCTGGATTGTTGATAGTGGACTGTAAGTTCAAGGTGACATCATCATCAATAGTAATAAGATGTGGAGAATTTTCATGTTGAGAGCCCCTAGAGGGAGGGTTCTTATTGTTGTCTTGGTTTAGTAAGAACAAGGGATTGGTAAACCATTTTTCCTTCATCAACTCATAGTACTTCTCTTGGTGTTGATCTCTTTGATGTTGTGTTTCAATGGGACAATAGTCCCAATAGTCATAATCACGCACGACGTACTCTTGTTGAAGATCTTGGATGCCTAACTTTTTAAGAGTTTGAAGCAGCATCATGGGCACAGATCGATCAGGAGGCATTACAATATTACCTTCCATGTCAAGCCATCACAGGTGTTCATCCTAATGCAAGATAAAGGTGAAGTCAAGCACATACTCATCTAAATGAGTATATACCACCTTACATTCTTGAAGGATTAGTGGTTTAGCATTGTCACGCCTATGAGAAGAAGAAGTTTTACAATACAAATAAAGTATCAGTGTGCTTTGTAATTATATTATTTGAGAATGATTTTAACCTTAAGGTTTATCTAATGATGTTAATGATGTTCATTAATCCTAGATAATGCACATTTCAATAGAAAGAGTCCTCAACAACAACACCAATGATGGACAATGAAGTACCCCCTATGCTCAACCATACAAATCATGAAGCATTCATACAAAATTTGATCAAATTCCATGGACCCTATAGTTTTTTGGTGCACTAGTTCTTTAGGAAGTAAACAAGACATTAAGGACGTTCGTTGTCTTCCCAACTACACTTATGAAGCTCAAGGGTATGACTTAAGTGTAACTGAGGCACATGATTTTTATCATTTTATATTTTATGGTTTTGGTGCTTGAAATAAACAAGAGAGAGAATAAAGTAATTTAATATCCTCTTTAATCTAATGGACTAACTATTGTTCAACTAGCCCTAACATAAGTATCTGGTCCCACTTGTCATACACATCCTGAACACATATAACGTTGCTAGGTAACCAAGCGTTAAGCGTTGATAGGATTACCAAACATCATACACATGCTTAAAGCGATTGTACTTATGTGTTTACTTAATTGTTATTTAACTTATCTTGCTTAATTACTTAATTAACTTAATTATTAACAAACATTGAATAAATAAATAACTAAAAACATTAAATGCATGAATAAAACATTTAAGCTATCTAGAATGTTGTAAGGTTTATTAAGAAGTTTATCTTTATTGCCACACACTATTGTGCTTAGGTATAATAGTGCTCGAATAAATATTTGTACACTCAATGACTTCTATTGTGGGTACTCAAGAAAATATTGTAATTCTCTAATGTAAAAACTACAAGAGCTTCATTATAACTATAACAAGATGATGCCTAAACATGCAGGTTGGCATGTATTTATAGGCAAGAATAGACTCTACATTGGTGGGGTCACATCAACACATTAAATGATGCGTTGATGGGGCCATGTCAACATGGTCTAGTCGATGGGACCTAGTTGATGAGGCCTCATCAACATGGCCAATTTGTGACTCATCAACCACCTAGAATTGTAAAATTTTTAAAATAAATTGAATAGCAACTTCATCATGACTTGTGTGCTATGCAAACTTTAGCATGATCCAATTATAGGTCAACCACAACTTGTTAAAGAACCAACACACCAGGCAAAATAACCAAATAAACAAACCCAATGATAAACAAACTCACATATGATAGTAGATCCATCCAACCAAGTCCATGATCATACGACACATCCATAGTGCCCCCAAAATAATGAAGTTAATCTTTGCAACCCCTGAAGGCCCACAAAAATTTTCTAACACATGTGTTCATTACAATCATCCAGTCATATCCTATTACAAAAACCAATTCAATCACTCAGCATGGTATCATCTACATCAACTAGTGCATACAATTGAACCTTTTCATTCCATTGAATAACACCCACAAATATGCACATGAACTTAAGATACTAAGAATGAGAAATTGGTAAAGACACATACCTAAAACCTAAAACCTACTAAACTCATAAATCAAAAAATAAAAGCACCAAAATTCTCCTAACAAAGTCCTAGTTCATGTAGAAGTTGAACTAAGACTCCCATACTACAACTTGTTCCAAACCAACTTTCCAACATCCTAGAAATCATAAAAATTAGCTAAGAAATGAGGAAGAATGGAGAAGAAGAATTCCAAAACAATAGGGTTGCACAACAATGATTACAAAGGGAAGAATGAAAAAATGTTATAGATATTAATCATACAAACTAAATGTAATTACTTTATTTATGGTTTCCAATTTCTGAGGGCTCGCTTTAATTTTTTCCCACCCTAACTAATGCTGAGGGACACATACTGATAAGCAGCGAGGTACCCCTACGCACAACCATATGAATCATGAAGCGTTCACATGCGATTCAGTCGAATTTTGTGGATTCTATGTCTTTTGGTATACTAGTCTTCTAGGAAGTGAACCTTGTCCTAATGGTCATTTATTGTCTTCCCAATTACACTTGTGATGCACATGGTATGGTTAAGTGTAATCGAGGCATATGATTTTTATTGTTTTGTGTTTTATGTTCCTTGGTACTTACATAGAGAGATGAAGTGGTTTAATGACAAATTTAATTTTACTACTTAATTAATCTCTAACTAGTTCTAACATAAGTATTTGATCCCACTTTGCGTACACATTCTAAACCCATGTACCCACTGTTGGGTTACCAAGCACTACACTACTAGGTGCATCACACAATAATGTTGCTGAGATTACCAAGCGAATATGTGTTCATGCTCGAAGTAGTTGTACTTATGTGTTTAATCTATTTATCTTAAATAATTAACTAATCCCTTAAAGTCTAATTTAGCTTAATTAATTGCATATTTAATGCAAATAATGAATGCATAAATAAATCATTAATCTATTCTAAGTACTACAAGGTTTTATCAAAAGGCTCATCTTTATTACCATACACACTAGTGTGGTTCAAGTACAATAGTGCTTGAATAAAGATCTATACACTCTCTGACTTTTGTTGTGGGCACTCAGAAAAATATTCTAACTTTCAAATGAAAAAACTGCAAGAGTTCTACTACTATTATGACAAGATATCCCCATAAACATAGTTGTGAGCTAATATTTATAGTTTTTATTATAGGTCTACATTGACAGGGCACTGTAGACGTAGCAAATGCTACATTAATGAGGCCCTGTCGATGGGGCAACACTACACAAATAAGCCCCTATCGACAAGGGTCCCATCAACACGACACTTTGGTGGTCATCATACCCCCGCGACTAAATGAAAATTTGTCCTCGAGTTCCTTTAAAAAATTGGGAAGGTATGGGATTATTGACTAACTCTTGACACAACAAAAAAATTCACTTGACAAACCTGAGTGTTCAATTGTACAAATCAACACATTACAAAAAATTGTGGTGTTCATGATACAAAATTGAACACCATGACATAAGTACATAAAATTGGACAAAACGTCCTTCGATGGCATGAAGGTAGTGGAGAAGATTAAATAGTCTTAGGCATTGGAGGCTCCTGAGGTTTTGAAGGACCTTTGCTAGCTTTGGGCACATGTGGTAGTTGAGGAAGCCATGGCTACCTTACTATGGTTGCAACCTTCAATGGAAAGTGAAAAGCATCTAGTAATCCCTTCATCTTCTGCTCCTTATTTTGGAAATCATTTATAGTCCATGTGGCATCACCAATGTGTGTTAGAATGGGGATATCCCATGAACAGGGCATTACTAGAAACATCTCCTTTACATTGATAAACCAAGCAGCGAACTGTTTGTGTTTGATATCGAATGCCCTTACTACATTCTATAGCTCCTAGTAGTCATTCATCCTTCTGCCCAGGTTCTCGATGGTAGATCTTTTATCAGTGTATTTGTCCTTGAGAACTTTGAGTTTAGCATTTACCACTATAAGCTTTTGCTTGGTGTCCTTATGATGCTTGAACTTGACCTCATACAACAAGTATGAGCTGGCCACCTGCTTCTCTAGTTCTAACCACAATCATATGATAGTCAGCATGCCTAGATTTCCATATCAGAGATTGGCGAACTTCATATATTTGGTTATCTCCTCAATTTGAAACTCCTCCATGTAGATTTCCACTTTATTGTAGGCATCTATCCCATCAAAAATAACTTATCACAATTCTCTTCCTTGTTGGAGTTGTTGAGAGTTTCATTTAATTTTGCCTTTGCCAATTAAATGTGTTTTTCATTCACATCTTTTTGTAGATATCTGCTTTCGATAATGGTCTTTGATTCTCTCAAATTTGAGAGCTTCTAATTTAGGTGGCTACCTTGATCATGGTTTTCTAGTGAAGGGCATAGACCTTCTCCATGGAGAGGCTTTTTTTTTGCACTAATCTCCTTGATTTTGTGTTTGCTCTAGGCAATTGCTCCTACTATTGATGGATAAAGTCGGTTAATTACTGTTTGTGCTCATCAACATTCTGCAGATGATGGTTCTCTATGGTCACTTGCACATTCTCCTGGAAACTCTGATCTAAGGCCTTCTAAATTTTGTGGTGTGTGGCCTCTATGAAGGATTGGTAGAACACCATTGTCTCCATTGCATCCTCAACCCCTTTTAGTCTAGTGTGAAGCTTTTCAATAGCTTCATCTCTTATCAGTGCAGAGTACAAAAATGTAGGGTTAGCAATTTGGGCTCTTAATTTGGCAACTTCAACAGCCAAGTGTTTGTTTAGCTTCTTGGCTATTTTGAGTTGTTCCTCTAAGATGATGTTCTTGCACCTTGCATTGAGTAGCTTTGACTGGGTTTCAGTAATATTATCTACAAAATCAAAGACATCCAAAAATGATTGCCTAATTTTCACCAGTTGATCCAACAGTTCTTCATGCTATGCTACATTTATTCTACCACTTGTGGTTCCTGTGAATACCTACACATCCTTGAGTGCTGTGATGCCTAGTACAAATGTCACATATGCATTGAGTGTTTTGGCAATTCAGTCAGCAACCATCTCTATTGTTGTCTCCTACCCTTGGTGCTGCATCACCTATACTGTTACCCCCTTGCCTTCCTCCAAGTATATCAAGAAGGTCATGGCATTCCTAGAGATTTCTAGGAGTAACTGTTGTTTTGCAATAGGTATCGTAACCTTTCTAGTGCTAGGATTAAACCTTGCAAGTAATTGCATTCTTTGGGCTAAGAAGATAGACCCACCTCCATTCATCAAGTTAATTGTTCAGGTAACCACATTTAGGTGACTTATTACTCATTTATACATGGGTGGGTCCCTATCACTCATGCCTACTTGTTGCTCTTGTTTGCTCAAGATCCATTCTCGGTATTTATGCAATTGTTGGACTGTTGCAGAGACATCTAACACAGTTATTTGAGTGACAGGTGGAGGTGATGGTTGTTGCTCTTTTTGGATGGTAGTTGTAGGCATTTTATCTTTCATTATCTCTATCCAATTAGCAGTCGAAGCATGCTTGATAGTATTGTTGGTATAACAGACTATTCCTCTCCTCTGACAGAGTTTTTTTCTGAGGCATAGGAAGGGGAGTGCCTTTCTTCCACATTCATTTTCTTTAAATTGCTTCTCCATCTCCAAATAGATCAGCTGTGGAAGGTTGATAGGAAATCTTCCACTAAGAGCAATGCATGCTTGAGTAGAAAAGGTGGTGATTTTACTTGGCCTGACTGTGGGATTGAGGTGAAAGGCCGCAAGCTTATAGTGGATCCTTTCTACCAATGTGAGTGTGTTAAACTCTTTGCGATCAATGCCATAGCACCGTCACATCCATTCTTTCTCGATGCGGGGGTCTACTTGCATTGGAATCTTAGCTAAACTCATCCTTATTTTTGGCAACATGAGCACTTTAACAATAGCCTACACTGAGTAGGACACTGAGAGGTCCTTGATTTTGACTGTTGAACTAGCCTACCTATTGTTCCAGAATAGGAATGTCTCTTCCATATACCACTCCCTAGTGGAAGTGATGATTGGCCACATGGGAGAGGTCTTTAGTTGGTTCTACACTTATCTTGGTGCTTACTCTAGGAAAGAGCCAAAGTTCAACTCCTGAAGCATGGTTTTTTGGACCTCTTTTGATTTGATCTAATTCAGGAAAGCTTCTATCAAGGTCACCTCAAGATTTGCTTATTGAGTTGGTGCATCATCTTGGTGGGAGTATTCTATTGTTGCTGCTGGTTCTAGAATCTATTGAATGGATTCCACCTTAGCCTCTTTCCTAAGAGGACCTATGGTGTGGATTGCGAGTGGTTCTTCTTGGGCTTGTTTTAGGCCATCTCTCCCTTGGTTAAGATAGTCCTACTTCCTACATGTGCTTCCCTTTCGCTGCCATCTGCTATCATAACACATCCATAGATTAGTAGATATATAATGTATAACTTTAAATTTTTGAATACCTTCTCTCATTAGTCAATTATACTTTGGCTAAGGTTAGACCATACCAGATTGATTATTTTATTAATTATTTATTATTTTTTATTATAAATGTCACTAGAGCTCATTGGGGAGGTTTAACTCTTGTAATTTGGTGTTTAATAGTTAATTTCTTAGTTAAACCTTTGGGGAAGTTAGAAAATTGGCAAAAACTTTTCTATAAAAAATGGCACATTTGTGGCCCCCACAACAAAGAGCTTACTTTCAATAGTTGCAGGGTAGAAGAACGAAGTGATGTAAATAAACGATGAGGAAGTTATGGGCTTTGGAAGGTTCTGGGCTTTGAAAATTTGAAAAAATCAGTGTTTGTGAGAAAATGTAAAAATTTCAAAGTGGGATCACGTATATATATACTTTCTTATGCTACATCAACAAGGTTGCATAAATGGGGCCTCATATATGCATATGATCTATCAATGAGGCCCCATATACAGAGCCCATAAGCAAAATTTTAAAGTTGAATATCTTAAAAAATACAAGGAAATTTTCAATGAATTTGGGGTCCATAGAGTCCTAAAAAAGATAAGAATATGATGAAATCATTGAAGAGGGTCTTTGAAAGCTTAAAAATTCAAAAATTTGATGGAGAATGCGTTTATTAAACAAAATATGTAAAGGAGCACATGGTTTGATGTAAAAGATAGGTGTACAAAAGATTCTGATTGCAAGAATGCCTAAGGATAAGGTATTTAATGAACTCAACCAAAAGACATGCAAGTGGATCCTCCCCATAGTAGGCACATGCCTTGTTTGCCCTTGCATAACTTCACCCTAAGGAGTTCATGGACCCCATAGGTGATTAATGGTTTTTGGAAGTTAAGGACCAAAACCTGAAAGATTCTACCTAAGAATTCAAGTACATTAGACCAAGATACAAAATCAAGAACATGGACTTTGGCAGTGAGGTGAATTATGGTCAAAAGATGGATGATGGAGAAGATGGAATGAAATTTTGAATTAAGGTTATAAGATGTCCCTTGTGGAGTTTGTGTTTAAAAATGACCTAAGAAGATCCATCCTTAGTTCAAACCAAAACCAATCTCTTTCAGTGACTTCACATCATCACTCCAAGACTGATCCACCTCCTGAAGACACACGAGTGCTCCCACAGAACAACCATCATTTCATAAAGATAAGAAAAGAGAAGTAGGAAATGAGAGAGGGTCTTAGTTAGATGGGGCCTTTAGGCATGGGTAACATGTTTTTCTAGTCCCATAACCAAGCATGGGGTGTGCTTTGAATTCCCATCATGTTTTTTTTTCCTTTTGTTTGTTTGTTTTTTTTCATTTTGGATGGGAAACACACCATGCAAAGACTTTATTTGACTTCCTGTTATTGGTTGACATGGAATGGTAAGAAGTCTATGAAAACACTCAAGCACCTAAGTAAGTAGAAGAGTACAAAGAGTATTGAGTCCCTTTGAAGTCACACCTTATAAAAACCTTTGAATCCTTCCCAATTCTAAAAGCTACCAAGGTCACAAATTTATTAAAAATTGATTTAATGAAGGGGACCTCAAACTTCCAAAACAAGGAAAACCATAGAATTTGTGGGTGGATGGATGTCATGGACTCACTACCTATTCCATGAAATAGAAACCATGGCTTAACCATCAATACAAAAATTCAAAAATAGAAACTAGACATTAGCAAACAAAACATTAAGCACAAACCACCATTAGTAGCAGCTATAGCACCATTATGTCCTATTGGCACAAGGCATGTTTATTAGCAAAAATTTGAAAATTACACTCAAACAAAACAAAGTAAAATATATAAGAAAGTGTAAAATATTCAAGAAATATTCAAACGTACAAATGATGGTGTAAAACAAAAAATGTTGTAAAATAGGAAAAATCTTGAAAATCAAAAAGGTGTAAACTAAATATCATGTAAAATCAAAAATGTAGAAAAGAAAAAATAAAAAAAATTGAGGAGCCATATGGATGATTAGCATGAATGACCATCTTTCCCACAACTGAGTTGTAAGGAGGAGATCTAAAAAATTGAGCATAGTTGTTCACCCATTGAGGTGTTTGTTGCACTGGCTTGCTTGGGCTCATAGAAAAGCTTCACTTATTGGATGTTGGCCAACTAGTTTTTATTTGGGCTCTCAAGTTTGTATATGGTCATGGCCCTAGAAGGAAAGGTTTCTTCAATTATATAAGACCCTTCCCACAACACTTGGAATTTATTTTTTTGAGGTACATGTGTGGGATCGTAGTAAAGAACCTTATCTCCTGGTTGAAATTTTACTTTCCATATTCTAAGGTCATGTCTTTCTTTGTTGAATGCCTTGTGCACTTCATTCAAAGATAGGGCTACTAATCAATTTTTTTCTAGCACATTTAGGTTAATCAGTCTTTCTTTTTATGCTAGACTTAGGTTAAGATTTAGATCACAGGCTGTTGAGAGTGTACGAAGCTCGATTTGAATTAGGAGCATTAGAAGTTTCTTGTACACTAACTCATAGGGAGAGTAGCAAATAGGGAGTTTTCATGTTGAGCAGTAGGCCTAAAGGACATTGTTGAGTTTTGTTCTCCAATCTCTCCTATATTTGCTAATAATTCGTGTTAGAATCTTTGTAGTCTCCTTGTTAGTTATCTCTACTTGATTGTTGGCTTGGGGATGATAAGGTGTTGTTAACTTATGTTCAACCCCCAAGTGTTGCATCAACTTTTGAAAAGTGGCACCTATAAAATGGGTTCCATTATAAAAAATTAGTGCACATGGCACTCCAAACCTATTTACAACATTTTGTTATATAAACCGAGCAACAACAAATGATGTACAGTCAATGACAGCTGTTGCTTCTACCCATTTAGTGCAATAGTTAACTACTACAATGGTTACAATGGAACCCATAAAGTCTATGCCCCATATGTCAAAGGGCTACAGTGGTTGAATCCACTGTTGAGGACCCTTCATTTGAGTGGTCATTCCACCATCTCTTTAATAATGTTCACAAGATCGAAAAAATTGGTGGGCATCCCTAAAGATTGTAGGCCAATAGTATCTTGCCATCACGATTTTTATGACCATGTGTCTCCCAACATAGTGGCCTTCACAAGGACCTTTGTGAGCATCCTAGAGGATGCACAATTGATCTGCATTAGGGACACACTAACAAACTAGGCCATCAATGCACACCTTGTAAAGGTGTCCATTGATTTTCATGAAGTACTTTGCCCAATGAGGAAACTAGTGTTTCTTCCTATGGTCCAGATCTTGTGACATCTCCTAAGTGAGAAGGTAAACGAAGATGCTATCATACAATTTTGATTCAATAAGCACTTGATCATTTATTACTCCTATAAAGAGGAGTTCATCTAGAAATTGATTAGAGAGTAGAGTCTCCTTCTCTTTATTATTACATCTTAATCGAGAGAGGTGGTCAATGACCACATTCTCAGTTTCTTTTTGATCTACCATTGTGAGATCAAATTCTTGCAAGATCACGAGCCACTGTATGATACGGGGACTCACCGTTGACTTATTCATTAAGAAGCAATCTGTATTTATAAATGCTTTGTAGCCAAGCATATAGTGCTTGAAATTTTTGAGAGCATACACCATTACCATTAGTTCTTTCTTAATTATGGTGTAATTTAATTATGCACCCACAATGCTTCAACTTGTGCAGTTGATGTAATATGGACATATTTTATTGTCCAACTATGTAAGCATGACTTCCAAGGCATAATTAGATGCATTTGTCATTATATGAAATGGCCTAGACTAGTCTGGGGCTTGTAGAATTAAAGTTTCTATGAGTCTTTCTTTTAGTTGTTGAAATGCATGTTCGCATTTCCTAGTCCAGAAAAATGGAGCATCTTTCTTTGTAAGCTCAACTAATGGCTTTGCAATCTTAGAAAAATTCTTTATAAATTATTGATAGTAGCCACTGTGTCCAAGAAATGATCAGACATCTTTGACTGTCTCTAGTTGGTGTGTGATTCCTTGGATGACCCTTATCTTTTCTAGGTCCACCTCAATCCCTTTTTGTGAAATTCGATGCCCCAGTACCATGCCCTCTTGGACCATTAAGTGGCTTTTCTACTAATTGAGACTAAGGTTTGTTTCACCATATCTTTTCAGTACTTGCTCAAGGTGATCCAGTGCTTGCTCAAATGTAGCCCCATAGGTAGAGAAGTCATCCATAAAGACTTCTACCCTACTACCAATCTATTGTTGATAAATACTAAGGACTAGGAGTTGAAATGTTACAGGGGCATTGCATAAACTGAATTTCATCTTGCAATATGCAAAAGTCCCCTAGGGACTCATGAATGTTGTTTTAGCCTAATCTTCTAACACAATCTAGATTTGGTTATAGCCACTATAACCATCCAAGAAGCTATAATAGTAATGCCCAGAAATGGTATCCAACACTTGGTCCACAAATGGCAATGGAAAATGATCTTTAAATGTTGCCATAATGAATAACCTAAAGTCAATGTAGACCTACCACTTGCCATCTTTCTTTGGCATAATTACGAGTGGGCTACCCCACTCACTATCCACAATGGGATAGATGAACCCCACCTTGAGGAGCTATTCGATTTTCTCTTTGATGATCTACTTTAACTTGGGATTCAGTCACCTCTATGGCTACCTTCTTGGCTTCATGGCCAGGTCGCTATAGATACAATGCTAGTGTATCCTTGGATCAATTCTAATCAGTTCAAGATATGACCAAGCAAAGGCTGTTGGCCATTTGTTGACTAACTTGCCATTTTTTAAAAATGCATACTCCATGTCAGCTGGTAGAGTTTTTACATTGATTATAACTAACTTGCCATTTTTTAGGAGTAAGATTTACATTGATTATAACTAACTTGCCATTTTTAAAAAATGCATACTCCATGTCGGCTGGTAGAGTTTTTACATTGATTATAACTAACTTGCCATTTTTTAGGAGTAAGATTTACATTGATTATAACTAACTTGCCATTTTTTAAAAATGCATACTCCATGTTGGCTAGTAGAGTTTTTAACTTTAGGGGCTCTAGCTTGAAATGATTAGAGATTACCAACACTCCCTAATAGGTATCATCAACTTCATCATCAAAGAGTTGGTAATGAACTTTCTCAAGTTCATCCATGCCTTCGACATAACCACACGTCAAGCTCTCAGAGGGTTTCATGCATAGTGTGTTACTATCAAAGTTAGTTGTTAACCACTGGATGTCCTCTTGTTTTGTGGCTATTGCATACAAGCACCTTTGGATATCAGTTTCATGTGCACACTAATTGCATGCTTTAATGTATGTACTTTTAATGGACCAAATTTTCTAAACACAATTACACCTGTTATCATTGTACGTGATGCATGGAACACACTTCTTCTCAAGGCATCCAAATTCATTCTCTTTGGAGATTTTCAAGGAGAGGTCCCTGATGCCCATTAGTGCATCAACCTTGCTTAACCATGCATCTTCCATAATAATGGGGAAGTCACTTTTGTAGTTTTCTACCTTGATCATTAGAAAATTAGTAGGATAGGACCATCCACAGACAATGGTCACAATGTCCTCCACTAATCCCAAAGGGATAATGATTGACTGGTTTGCCCATTCCAAATGGATGTTGCTCTTCTTGAGAGATGGTAGGTTCCAAGCCTTGTACATGTCATGGAAGATGAGATTGACACCAAAATCGAAACTAAGAAGAGCCTTGCATGGCTCATGTCCAAAAATTTGTAAGTAAATAAGAGGACTTCTCAAGTTAGATCTTTTTGTGGGAATGTTTCTAGCCTTGATCTAATTGAAAATATCATGAGTTAGCATCATAGTGCAGATCTAAGATGACATTTAGTTTGAAGGGCACTTGAATGCATGTGATGCAGAGAATGAGGATGCTAGAGATATAGGACGACCAACCACATTAGTTTGTAAGGGTTTGGAAGGACTATTGGGTTGAAAAAATGGTTGTTTCCTAGATCAATTATTTGAACCACTTGGATGGAAGACTAATTGTAAATGTACAACCCTTGTCGCATTTCATTGTTGCGACTGTGAGGGAATTTTTCCCTACATGGGCGAAGTAAGAGGTTACTAGGTTAAGGGTGGAGGGATGTGTACAAATGGATGCAAAGGGTGGTATGGGTATGGGTGCTCCCCTCAAGTAGATGGTGAATAAGTTCAATGATACTTTGAAGGGTAATGATGATGCTAGAATGAGGTGTGGCTAGTAAAGCCACATGGAGAAATAGGTTGCTGAGCATAGTACCCATATGGATTTTGTTGCCTATAAGGGTACTGCTATCTCAGTGGTGGCATCCCCCACGACTATGGTTGTTGCCACTATTGGTATTGCTCATATGGTTGTGGTGGAGATTCACTTGGATAGTAAGCATGTTGATACTAGTGGAACTGCCTTGGATTGTCTTGTGAATAAGGCAATTGTTTGGATGCTTGCCTCCTTGCTAGTCAAGGATTTAGCACATACATCCCAAACTCTTGCAAGTGTAACATCATAAGGCAGCATCCCTTAGGATGATCATATTGAAAATTGTCACATCCAACATCATCATCAGAGTTTGCTTTCACAACTTCAGCTACTGTAGCAACTTTGCCCTTACCTCTTTGGTAGGCACGTTCAACTTCTTTCTACCTCCTACAATTACGATCACTATTCTACTCTTTGGATTTTTTAGCAATCTTCATAGCAATTTGAAACTTATCATCCAAAGAGTCCCATAGTCTATCAACCTTTGTCAAAATGGTGTAAACAAATTTTTGGATGGGCAAGGTTTTCTGGTTCACCACCTTGTCGAGTGGTGATTCTTCATCATCATAGAATTGGACCTCTCTTTTCCTAACTGAAGGATCCATATTATATTCTTTTGCACTTTTCATTTTCTGCAACTCACCTTCTTTTGATACTTGCTCTATCAACCTTTGGATCTGATGAGCTCCTAGTTCAAATAATCTCCCTTGGGCATAAATCCTAAGAGTTCTACTAGTCTTTACTCTGAGCCCATCTATGATGTGGCGGAGTTGTTCCCTCTGAGAATAACCATAGTTAGGGCATCTATGTATGAGAGAATAATATTTGTCCATGATGACATCCAAGGGTTCATGTATTCCCTATTTCCAACCTTGAATTTGCCTTCTCAGATTGGACACTCTGGAGTACGTCTAGTATTTATCATTGAATAGCTTGAGCATTGCACTCCATTAGTAGATGGATTCCAGCTCCAAGGACTAGTACTAGTTTTCTGCTTCCTTAATGAGTGTCCTAGGAAATAGCTTGAGTTTCTACTAATCATTTTCAATATTCTACAAGGCACAAGCATTGTAGAAAGCTTGTAAATGTGTCTATCGATCAGAGTTGTATCCCCCCTCAAATCTTGGAATATTGTTCCTGTCTAGGCACTTGATCCGACTATCTTTCACATGCTTGGTTGGAATCTTTATAACCTATGCAATATTAAGCATGCTTCAAGTTTCCAGCAAAGGTTCATCATCATCATTATTGCGTAGTCATCGATGATGTCCTCTGTTACCCCTTCATTCATTATGGGCTTGGTGATTAGTATCGTTGTCCTGTTATTCATCTCCATCATGGTTATGCTTTCTGTAGCATTTTTCAGAACCAGAAGAGGAATAAGAAGAAGATGTAGATGAAGAGGGTGAAGAGGGAGGAAGACTACCTCCATAATGAGATCTACCAAATCCCCTTTGATTTTCATGGCCACGTTTGTTAGTTTTCTTATTGTTTTGATACTTGCCTGATCCCCTACCTTGACTGTCATCTTTGCATGAACTTGGATTTCATGGCCACACCCCCATCATTAATAACAAGGGGTGAAGAATTTTCATGTTGAGAGCCCCCTAAGGGAGGATCCGCATTGTCATCGTGGTTCAATAGCAACAAGGGATTGGTGAACTATTTCCCCTTCACAAACTCATGATGCCTTTCCTGGTGTCGATCTCTCTGGCATTGTGTTTTAGTGGGATGGTAGTTCCAATAGTCATAGTCATGCACAACATACTCCTCTTGAAGATCTTGGATGCTTAACTTCTTAAGAGTTTGAAGCAGCATCACGAGCATAGATCAATCGAGAGGCATTACAATGTTGCCTTCCATGTCACGCCATCATGGTTGTTCATCCTGATGTAGGATGAAGGTGAAATCAAGCACATACTTATATGGATGAGTATATGCCACCTTGCTTGTTGGACTAGTGCTTTAACATCGTCACGCCTAAGAGAAGAAGACATTTTGCAAACAAATAAAATATCAGTGTGCTTTTGTGGTTATATTACTTGAGAATGATGTCGACCTTGGGGTTTGTCCAACAATATTAATGATGTCCACTAATCCTAGATAATGCACATTTCAAACAAAAAGAGTCCTTGACAACGATGCCAATGATGAATAGTGAGGTACCCGTACGCCCAATCATACAAATCACAAAGCATTCACATGCAATCTGGTTAAATTCCACGGACTCTATGTCTTCCGATACACTAGTCTTCTAAGAAGTGAACTTTGCCCTAATGGTCATTTGTTGTCTTCCCAATTACACTGGTGATGCACATGGTATGGTTAAGTATAATCGAGGCATATGATTTTTATTATTTTGTGTTTTATGTTTCTTGATGCTTAAATAGAGAGATGAAGTGGTTTAGTAACTAATTTAATTTAACTACTTAACTAATATTTAACTAGTCCTAACATAAGCATTCGATCCCACTTTCTGTACATGTCCTAAACCCATGTATCCACTGCTAGGTTACCAAGCGCTATGCTACTGGGTGCACCAAGCAATAACGTTGCTCGCATTACCAAGCAAATACATGTTTATGCTTGAAGTGGTTGTACTTATGTGTTTAATCTATTTAGCTTAAACAATTAACTAATCGCTTAAAGTCTAATTTAGCTTAATTAATTGCATATTTAATGAAAACATTGATTGCATAAATAAATCATTAATCTATTCTAAGTGCTGCAAGGTTTGATCAAAAGGCTCATCTTTACTACCATACACACTACTGTGGTTCAAATACAATAGTGCTTGAATAAAGATTTGTACACTTTCTAACTCCTACTACAGGCACTCAAAGAAATATTTTAATTTTCAAATGGAAAAACTGCAAGAGCTCTGCTACTATTATGACAAGATATCCCCATAAACACGGCTGTGAGCTCGTTTTTATAGTTTTTATTATAAGGCTACGTCGACGAGGCCCTGTAGATGTAGCAAACGCTACGTTGACGTGTCCCTATTGATAGGGCAACACCACATAAATGGGGCCCCATCAACAAGGCCACGTCAACAAAGGCCCATCGATGTGACACTTTCACACTCATCACAGGCTCCACAACTCACTCATAAGACATGTAAACAAAATGCTAATCAATCCTATCAACATCAGAACTCACCTATAGCCTAACCATGAGATAATGTGTGCACCATAACACATGCCACCTAGTCATACGACTCCAACATGCACAACACACTAATCATGATGACATTATAACATGATCGACTAAACAACACCAATCTCCTAATCACAAACATAGTTTGTTACAAAGCATTGGCATCATAATTGTAAATGCATAATCATGGCACATAATTAACATCATACCTTTAAGATGGTTAACCTTCTCCCATAAGCCTCACATAATACGTATACTACACGTCCACCAAGATCAGTTTGCATAGTCATGGTAAAACATAATCATATATGCATACTGTCATAAGATCTTAAAAAGTATATTAGGAAAATGACACAATTAACTATGCACACCCATGACCCCTAACCATGGCTAATCGCATAAACACAATATAACATAATACCATGAGGTCCTACAATGAGACATTATACTCTCCTCCATTGAAAAATCTTCCTCCCATGAAATCTCTGAATATCCAATCCACATGTCTATCTCTACCTCCCATGTGGCCTCTTGAGTGTCATGTTTGCCCCGCAGCATCATCACCATGGGCAATGTCTTACTATCAAGTGGTTGAGCCATCCTATCAACAATTTAAACCAGCCTTTCAAGATATGTGACATCAAGTTGTAAATGTACGATGGTGTCTAAAGTGTAACTTATCGTTTCGAATTTTCATTTGGTGTCTGAAGTGTAACTTATCGTTTCGAATTTTCATTTGGATGCTGCTCGAGTAACGCTGCCCCTTACCGCCCAAATCCTACTCCAACAAATTGGTCAATTCCTGCTAGAACGAACAGTCAACTGGAAAAAATAAAACCAAGGAAAACTTTCAATTTCTTCAAACTCACAGGTCCAAAACTTATCAAGAAGTTGAGCTTTCCCTGACTTCAGCAACCTCTCTTATTGAATTTGAGAAAGAAAAAAAATAAGATAAAAGCGACGTCATCCATGAAATGCTTACAGGGCTTTAAAAAATGAGGATTCTAAGTTCATTAGAAAAAAAAATGTCCATAGCTAGCTAACAGAGAAAATTCCATTATAAAAATATTTACTTTATTGTAATTCTAATTCGATTGAAAAATGTCTGCTCAACTAATTCTGAATTCTTATATAAAATTGCTTCAGCAAAATAGAGGGCAAGATAAACTACTCTGTTGTACTTTCGAATTTGTTGAAATTCTAATTTGGTTAAAGAATGTCTATTCTAGTAAAATCATTGTAATTCTCATTGAGTTGAAGAATGTCTACTAGAGTCAAATGGAGAGCTCTCTTATATCAAAACTGTCTGCTTCGGAGTTCAATAGAAAATGTATAGTTGGAAGAAAAAAAGAGAGAGAAAATGAAAGATTGAACCGAAGTTTAATAGAAAATGTATATTTGGGAAAAAAGAAAAGAAAAAGAGAGATTGAACCTCAAAGCATGAGAGAAAATCTATACTTTGGCCAAGAAAAAAAACAAGAGCAAAGTTTGAGAGAAAATGTATACTTTGGGAAAAGGTAAAAACGAAAGATTGAACCTTAAACCTGTAAATAAAAAAGGATGATATTTCATCACTACGCTAAACAATTGTGAATGAAAATTTGGTTCTACAATTGGTCAGAATCTTTCTTCTTTTGTTTTTCTTTTACTATTTTTTAATGGCCAGTGATCTAGGCAGTGGGAGTAACGGGTGGGGCAGCATGGCCCATGTAGCATCTAGATGAAAGTTGAAAAAGATAAACCATGATTTAGATGCTACCATAATTGTACACCTGCCTAGTCTATTACACGCTGCTCATTTGCCACATGTCTCTGCAACATGGATACATGGAATACCTCATGAGCTCCTGTCAATTGTGGAGGCAATGCTAATCTATGAGCCATTTTGCCAATCCTTTCTAAAATCTTACACAGTCCAATGCACTTGGATGCAAACTTCACCTTTCAACCAAACCTCATCCATCCATTTAGGGGTAACAACCGAAGAAATACATGGTTACCAACAACAAACTCTAACTGGCATAGGCTGCCTATCTTTCCTGCACTGGCCCCAGTCAATCCCAATTCATTTGGATCTGCTCTACAGTTTACAGCATCAAGTCTATGGTCACATGAAGTCTATCCTTCATGGTATTCTAACACAATGGACTCCTGCATGGCCTATTATATAACAACTCATATGGAACTACACAAACTCTCTTGATAATTGTTCTTCCAAGCAAACTCCGTAATATCTGATCGCAACTATTTCTAACCTATAAGGCACATGCACGCAGCATATCCTCCATGTATTTTAACAATAAGCATTAAAAATTTAAGAAAAGGTAATTCATTTAAAAAATTCTTATCCAATGAAAAACACTTATCACTGTATTTAGAAAATTTGGTGACTGCCTGTGGCTTCCTTATAACCACCATTACTCCATTTTACATATTCTGTTATTGGCTTGTTTAGGAAAATTTATCCCAATTAAAAGGCTTTGTTAAAAGT
The DNA here is from genome assembly GCA_015680685.1 of Gnetum montanum. Taxonomy (NCBI): domain Eukaryota; kingdom Viridiplantae; phylum Streptophyta; class Gnetopsida; order Gnetales; family Gnetaceae; genus Gnetum; species Gnetum montanum. Next base: position 67,183 of record MNCI01007002.1, on the reverse strand, counting down.
TTATTCCTAAATCTTCTTGCTAATAGCAGGTAAGCCAAAGTAATAGAGATTTCTAGATTTATTCAAAGCCATTAACAGTAGATAAAATAAAATATAATTTTATGAATATACAAAAAACTAACTTGTAGAAATAAAATACTTTCATCATCCATCAGAAAAACTAAATCTAAAACATAACAGTTAGGAAAAGAACACTAAAGAAGCAAAAACTGAAACATAACAGCTGAAAGATAACACTAAAGTTGTTATGATTTTTATGGATGGTAAAAGAAAACAGCGCAGCCCTAAATCTTAAAAACTCTGTAAACACAAAATACAATTCAAAAGCCTTTCCAAGTTGAACTATCCTCAAAGTGAACTTTATTGCAAATCTTCTTGCCTATTCGTATTGTTGCAACTGAATTGGATCTTATTTGCATTTGATTGGATTGCCCAACAATTGGATCTTATTTGCATTTGATTGGATTGCCTTCATGGTATCGGCAAATCACATTTGATAAACTAGGAAAGAGACCCCAACAACCTTCTTGATGGCATAGGCAAATGGCATTTTATAGGCTACAAAATGGAGTGGCACTACTGCTTTTCTCAATTATGAAAGCATTAATAACGATAATTGTTACAAGAGATAACGAATCTTTAATTAACCAATAGCCATTTAGTCTTACAGGCTACAGGCAGGCTACTGTAACTCATTATAATAGTTGCATTCTCCGAGACAGCTGCCACCGATTAACATGTTGAAGAGGTATACCAGTATAATAGAAAACGATTATTAAAAATGCTGGTCAATCCGATCACCAAGCAGCGAAAGACAGACCGAGACAACTCAACCCCTGCCCTGTGCGTAACGAATCAAAAGAAGCAACCGCCAACGTTGAATGCCCCGAAATTAATTCGCATGATGTCAAAGTTTGGAATATTTAGGGTAACCTATCTATGGCATGCACATGTTAGTTGACACTTACGTATATAGAGTGAATTACCTTTGAAGCGCCCTGTTCCCACAGTTTTTCTTCAGTATGAACATGAAAAACCCCTTAAAATGATTTTAAATTATTATTACCACTGCGAAACGTATATTTTCTTGAGCACTAATTTTCTTGTGATTATCATTTCTGAAGTCACTCCACCCATTCAACTCCTCTTCGTTATTCGAAAAGCAACAGAACCTACAACTCCTGGATAATGAACTTCGTTGTTCGAGCTTTCTTTTTAACTTTGGTTAATAAAGTTATAAAAGTTGTTTAAATTACGCGAAGGAAGGAATTCAAGAAGGAATGTTGGGTGGGCAACGATGAGAACAAGAAGAATATGATGCTACTTGGAATATAAATTTGTTCTACGAAGCTTCATGTTGGAGTGGTTAGATTCTCATACCCACAAGTTTGATTGCTTTTAAAAAAGATATTGAAACACTTTACGAGATTAGCTGGCCCCCTACCTCACTTTTCAGTACAATAGAAAGCATTGTTAGATTACCTGTACTTTCTGGAACTTCTTTAGGTATTTGCTTTAATACAGGAAAAAACCAAAGCTTCAGTTATTGACATCTTACTAAATTATCGGTATTTTATGCAATTGCCTCCGCTGTTAACGCATGAGAATGGACCGTAATAGTAATCCTGGAAAAAAAAATACCTTGTAATTTTTGTAATTATGCAGAGCATGCACATAAAAGAAGATACTAAATGAACGTAGGTTCATGAACCCGGTCAATTTGACCGACAGGTCTACCGGTGGTTGGACATCTACTGTTATGAATTCAACATGGTAAAGTCGATTCAAGTTAAAAGCGCGTATTCTTTTGTATAGAAAATAATTATGCTTATTCTAACAGATGTATATTTGAAAGTGACAAATTTCGCCGAAGAACAGTGGGCATAAACCCAGGAGAAAAGAAACATGAAACACAGCATTTCACTGATTATTTTTAGCTTTGCCTAAGCAGCAAATTAACCATCCACTCGACCGCCAGTGTGAATATGGAACTCAGAAAATATTGATTTCAAAATTTCCAACTTTTCTGCTATCCAGGTCATTAGTTGCACATGTTGTTGAGACCGTAATTATTTTTACAGAGGCAGAAGAAGCAACCCTTGTTGAAAGCATGACCAAAATCCTCCTTGAAAGGACGTCTGTCCATGGCGTGTGCTGAAGATCACAGCTCCAGTTTCTCAACCAAGTCACAGCTGTCTGCAATTTTGCCAGATCCTTTGCCACTAATTCTGCTGAATGAGCCCTTGGCCGATAACCCTTTGAAGCTGCTGCTTCCCTCACTGAAACTCTTGGACTGTCTGGGCTTGGAGGCCTTTGAAGAATCCATTTCAGTTCTTGTTTCTTTGGGTGGTACAACAGTCAACTGGGCAATGCTGCTGCGACAGAATGGGCAAAGTGGGGGTGGAGGAGAGCAGACCATTGAAGGATTAGGCTTGTTATGGCAACACAGGGCTAATGTACAAAGGGCACACATCTGGTGGCCACAGTTCTGAACTTCTATTGTGCATATCTGGTCAAAACATATGCAACATACCTCACTATCACTTTCCTGCACATTCAGAAACACACCAACTTACTTACTACCCAATGCTGTAAAACACCAATTATACCACTTGTACTTTGGATTCCTGATTAATGTTGCTATTAAGAGCGAATAAGCAACTAATTCACTCCATATGCAAGATATCGTTTTGTTAATTTTAATTCTTGACCACGGCTTCAAGGAAGAATACGCACTAATTCTTCTGATTATTGATCTTCTTGTAATGACGAAGAGTGTAATCAAATATGCAAGGGAACAAACCTGTGAAAGAGCATCATCATCATCAGCATCATCTTCTTGATCTGTGCATGACGCAGAGGCAGCAGTGCCAAAGAGAATGTTTTTCTCCCTTGCCTTGTTGGCCTCCATTAGAGCATTCTCCAGCAGGTCTTTGGCCTGGGGATTGAGTTCACTTATGAATTTCCATGCCGATGGCCAAACCAGTGGCTCCGCTGAGCCAGGATTCAATAACGCTGCACATGAAGTATGCTTGTATTTGAGAGCAACTGCATATGGAATCCGTCTGCCAATGTTCAAGAGAACGCAATCATGTGAATATTACATATCTTCCCTTTTCTAAATATATGAATAAAACCATCATCCGAGAAAGTAGGGGGAGATCACATACATACCCCGATGAATCTCTCATGAATCGATCTGCTCCCCATGCTAGCAATTCTCTAACAGATTCAAGACAGCCCCCTCTTGCAGCAAGATGCAGTGGCGTGCTTCCCGGGCGTCTGAAATCCATGAAATCATGTATTGAACATGAACATCATATGAATTCAGTCATTTTCTGGTGAGTAGGTTTTCAAAGGAACGGTAAAGCAAGATAATTGGATGTGGGTTACCCAAACACCGAGGCACACCCATACACGCAAATTGATCATGAAGAAAAAGAAAAGATTAACAAATCAAATCGTGCATAAATGAAGATGGGTTGTCCCAGGACTCACCCATCAGCCCCTGTCGATGCACAAACCAGAGCCCCATTCCGCAGAAGCAGCCGGACAGCACTAGGATGCTTCATTCTTGCAGCTAGGTGCAGCGGAGTGGCTCCATCTCCATCTCTCACATTCACGAAACGAGCAAATCCCCTGCATTTATGCCCACGTATTGATTATTACCCGATTTTTTATAAGAATCCTCTGATCTCAACAGTTTCGGCCCCTTTACGAAAGAGGGTTTCTTGAAAAAAGACAAATCCTTGAACGATCCAGACTTCCCTGCTGTTTGAGCATTGCAGTATAGGCTGCTCACACAGTTGCAAAGTGAAGATTCCAGAGCAATTACCGGGAAAGAGCTATGACAATCCGTACTGTTCATAGGGAAGACTGAGGACTGTTTGCTTACCAGGTATGTGCAACAGGATCCACCTGGGCTGCTGCCAAGATCATTTCCACGCAGTCCGAGTGTCCATAATTTGCAGCATAGTGCAGACAAGTTCTGGCGTGAAGCGAGTCGAACAGCAAAATCTACAACATTACAGAATCAACCAATTATAGAAGAAAGACAAATGGGCAGAAAATTACACCGCTGAATGTGTCCAAGGCCAAGTAGTACTAACATTTGCACCCACACGGATTAGGCTTTCCAGGCAGGAGACTTTGCCATACATGGCAGCCATCATGAGAGGCGTCTACATTAAACCCAGGATCCACAAAATCAGGACTCCCAGTTCAAATTGCAAGAAAAACCAATAAAAACAACAAAGTTTTGCCACCATTGCAGTTGAATACAGCACCTGTTTGTGCCTGTTGAAGACATCAGGTCCGAGCCCCTGCTGAAGCAGCCATAAGAGGACCTGCAAAAACCCACACAATAAGAGTCCCCAAAACCTGGACAACAACATCGCGGAAAATTTGCAGAGAGAAATTGAATTGAACTCACAGAGATCCGGCCATTGGCAGCGGCAATGTGCAGAGCCGAGAGCCGGTCATAGACGGTAGTCTCATTCAAAAGCTTGGGTTTCTTCTCTACCAGCGCCTGGCAAGTCTGCAGATCACCGAGCTGCACAGCCGAGAAGAAGGCATGTTCGTAGGTCACTCTGCAACTCATGCTCTGACCCATGTTTTCGGAAGAAACCAAGAAACAGAAACCCACTCCAGAAAAGCTTCAGCAGAGCCTGCTAAAGCTCAAGAAGCCTAAAACTTTGGCTACAAGAATAGAGAGGGCTACGGCATGGGTCCAGAACTGGGAGGAAGAGTTGCAGAGGCAGCCATGGGCGCGGCCCCGAAGCACAGATCCTTCCGAAGAATAAACATTGCCATGCGCCTATGCATATATCCTTGAAAACGCAGCCCCAAACGCATAAAGTTTTCTCATTTCCTGGATAAAAAATGATAATCTACGGGCCTTTGGGCCCCCATTTGGGAGACTAATTACTGCGCTTCTGTAGCGCTCGATGTCATCTCTTTTTTTTTTTTCTTTCTTTTTTTAAATTTTCCTCTCTGCGAATCTCCGTCAATGGGGATCTGTGAATGACGCTCGCGCTGCTTTTGAATTTGGTGGGCAGAAATGCAGATTTTTCGATTATGTTAATCATAAATATGGCACTGTTTCGTGGGTGTGGAAATTGAAGCGGTGAACCCCCACCAAACAGGGCCATTGCAGGATTGGGAGATTGGGAAGACGGAAGGCTAGGTGGATCATCTGTCCTCATCCTCATTCATTGATTGATAATTGATTGGGCGATTTATTATTGTTGTCCCTGGGCTACAGGACTAATAGAATATATGAATCATGGTTGCTTCCTTTTCATGCCTGAAATTTTCACACCATCTCTCTCTCTCTGATTCAGACCTTAGACCTTTGAGAGCTACTTCATTTTAAAGCAATTACTTCAGTTGGTGCCCTGGCTTCCTTCCTCCATTTGGCATCACATCCCTTGGACATTTTTGAAGTAATTCAGCAAAATAATTTTCATCCAAGTTTTGGATTTTTCCCCGAATCAGACGGCACGTCGGATCGCTTGGAATTTTTTAAAGAAGTGTTTGCGTGCAAAAAACATCAAGTTAAAGCAGCTAGCAATGTATTTCGGTTTCTGCCCAAATTTTGCCACTTGGACGATTTTATCATGAAAAAAGAAGAAATTGAAGCAAAATATTCCAATGAGCGTTCGGAGGTTTTGGGATAGAATATCACACCTTTTAATTTTTGGATTTCTATGATGCAAAGAGACTTAAAACTAAAGCTTACGGCAAACAATTCACGGCGGAGGTTGATATATTTGAACTTGTACAATAAACAGCAAAGAAATCAGTTTGTGCATCCGTACCGACACTCCAGCCATTCCGGACCTTGAAAGGCTGGACATTTATGACGTAATGACGCATTTAAGCCTGTCAAAAATTGGCAGATCGATGTAATGGTTTGTTTTTTCCTGACTTGGCCACTATATGTGGAATTCCTGGATTTATTAAACTAAACATAGCTTAAGCTTGGGATTTGGGTTTCCTGGCTAGAAAAAGCCTTCAGTTAAATCAAATAATCGAGGAGGCGACCATGCTTGCTGATTTTAGTCACATCAGAGTTCAGATATTTTTACAGTGACACAGTCCCACAGCTAAGCTAAGTTCCCGTCCTTCGGTCGTTGGTTACTTTCCGGGCTCCGATTGTCAACGTTACCGTTTTAAAATTTTTGCTGCAAATATGTGAATTGTAAGGGTGCATCTGCAACTCTTACGAGCTCGGGTCTGAACGCTTCCGTGTTCGGCGCTTGCAGGAGGTTGTCTTATCAATTTGACGTGTGTTTTGTCTGTTGCAGGTTTGTGGTTGTTGATTTTTCTCTGGATTCCAAGGTGAAAAAGTGTCGTACCTGATAAGGTATTGCTGACTGCATTGTCTGTCTGTGCAAGTCGAGGTAAATTCCCAAAGTTGGTGGTGGCTGTTTTGTCACATTGACGCTGGATTGGATGCAAGCGTACCACAGACATACTTGTGGCGTTCAAATGGCTGACTACATCCTAATCCTACGAAATATGTCACAATCCTGGTATTAATCTTTCAGCACTCCGGGCAGGGACTGGCAAATTAAATTCATTTGTGTCTCTGAAATTATGCATCCAAGCAAGCCTTTTGACTTGTGTTTCCAGCAAGTTGTAATAAGCCATTGAGGTTTCAAAGGGCCACAGCAGTACAGGGGCTAGAGCTACGTGCTACCCTCTGCAAATTGGATTCTCGCTTTACGCACAGCTCGTGCTCATAGCCTTTGAATTTTTCAAAAATATCATTGATTAATATTGCTAGTTTTGATATTAGGGAGAAGCGATTAAAAACAATAGTTGCTTTCTAGAGATTCAACTCAGGACTCTAGCTTTTATAGATAATGGGCTTTCAATTTTGCTGGCTTTGTTGTAAAAGGTTGAGAATAAGTTACTCATGGAAAGTTTAACAAAGAATATAAAAAATTATGTTAATCCAAGTATTTCTTCCCTCATTGCATGAAGTTGTTGCAAAGTCAATATCTACATGATTTATCCGTAGACAATAAAAGTAAAGCTAGATTGAGCATAATGCCCTGACTCCTTAGTCCTATAGAAACCAATCAACCTTTAATACAATTAAAAGTCACTTATGCACAAGTTTCTCAAGTTTTGCTAACCTTTTTTTTTATAAGAAGCCATTGCATTTTTTATCTTTAATAGAACCAAGTGCATTTTTAGCAGTTTTACTAAAAATGATTTCTATATTATAAGTACTCCTTTCTTGTGTGTTACTTGTCTATGTTTTTCTATAAATATAAATATCATCTTGTTGGACTTTGATAGCAAGCGTGGTGTTAAACAAGTAATTAAAATCAAGCCTCAATGGAAAATGTTTTTCAAACTTTGATGCAATTTGAGGATAATCGTTAGGTTATGGGTAGGGGTTGTGCTATTCAACCCCAAGTTACCTTGCCTCAAAAAAATAAATAAATTTCACTTTGGAAGAGATTTAGAGATTTTATAATTAAAGATTTATAATTAAAGATTATGAATTATATTATATTAAAAACATTTTTATAAAGTTCATGTGTGATGAGTGGCGAGGTACCCCTACACTCAACCATACGAATACGAGCTTGTATGCGCGATCCGGTCGAACTCCGCAGACTAAATGCCTTAACGCCACAAGGAACGCTTGGGGTTAATCGTTTGTTGTCTTCCCAGGCTTGCTTGTATGTGTCACGGTGTATGGTTAAGCAAGTCTGAGGTATATGATTGTTTTGGTATTTTTCAATTTATCTCCTAAGCTATGAGGGAAAGGGTTGAGAAACTAACTAACTCTAACTAATGTCCTAAGTCTAAATTAACTAGCGTCAGCATCTGTTCCCACTTACCAGACACACCATGAACTATGCAACTGTGGCTACCAAACGCTAATCGTTATTGGGATCACCACACGTAACGCAAGTGCCCAAAGTGGTCGTACTGAGGCACCGATTTAGCCTAAGTGTGATAAGTAGCCGCTAGCCGTACACACCCGTGAGTGCTCGTAGCCAAGTCGTACTTATCACACGTTCTAGCTTAGCGATGAGTAGCCGATTCCTTGACCAGCCGTACACATTGAACTACCACTGGGATTACCAAGCGCAGATCCTGGAATACGCTACTGGGTTACCAAGTAGTCACAATGCTCGTAGTCAAGTCGTACTCATGCGTTGCGACGAGTAGCCGATTCCTTGATTAGCCGTACACATCCGTAGATGCTCGTAATCAAGTCGTACTCGTGCGCACTAGGAAAGCAATAAATAACAACAAAACAAAACCATGTACTGCAAGGTTTATCCAATCAAGTTCGTCTTCATTGCCGTACACAACTTGTGTTCAGGTTACAAAGTTGCTCGAATAAAGAGCCATTCACTCTAGGACTCCTACTGCGGGCACATGGGAAATTAATCTAACTTTGGAGGGATCAAACTGCCAGAGCTTCGCTACTCTAAAACTGAGATGCAAATGAGGGAGAGCCGCCTCTTATTTATAGAAATTACGGCTGACTGCGATATCGCTTACGTGATATCGCATACGCAATATCGCGGCCCATGATATATCGCATACAATATATCGCATACACGATATCGCAGCCCATGATATAACGTGGGTGCCTTATCGTGGGTGCCTTAACACGACCGTCAGCAATATGAGCAATTTCATGTCTCATCATACCCCCACGACTGAATGAAAACTCGTCCTCGAGTTAAAGTGAGAACAAGCTACATTGATTACATAGTGGATAGGTATGGGATTATTAGATGGAAAAATGGGATGATGCCGCAGTGTGGGAAGAAAACAAAACAAAGACACAACACATAGAATATTTACAAAAATTTGGAACTCATGTAGTTCCTGGTGGCAATGACTCANCTGGGAAGACAACGAACGATTAACCCCAAGTGTTTCTTGTGGTGTTAAGGCATTTAGTCTACGGAGTTCAACTGGATCGCGCGTGCATGCTCGTATTCGTATGATTGAGTGTAGGGGTACCTCGCCACTCATCACTTATGATGTATACATTCATTGTTAGCTAATCTTATATCACAATATGTGTTCATTCACATTTTGGGTTACCTACTTTGTGCTCAAAGTTTTGCTTTGTAATTAAATAATGTGATATTCAAGTCATTTATGCCATGTCTTAGTCTCATTTTTTTCTGCTTGTTGAGCTAGGTAACACTTTGATGATGTCACATGCCCTAGTTATAGGATCTTTACACATGCATAACTATGACTCTAGATTTTGATGTCTAATTTGAAGAATATTCAAAAGTTTAATGTTTCATTGAGCTATTTCATCTTCTGTTGATTGTCCAAAACATTCAGCATGAAATGTTATTCTTCTCATTTCATTAAGCATATGCAATCTATTTCCACACCATTTTGTTTTTGTAGACATTTTTTGTTAAAATCAATTTTCTTAACCATAAAAAGGAATTGGTATTATAAGTAAGCGGAAAGACTTCCATTCAACCAATTACATGTTCTAATATTCCAATTCTTGCAATTTTTGTAATTATGAAGGATATTTGTTTAATGTTTTTCCTATTTTGCTGAAAGAAAAGATGTTGATGAAAATAAAAAGTAAAAACATCTTGAAAATAAGGATGAAAAATAAAACAATCTGAAGACAAATAGAAGAAAAATCTAGTTAATGTCAATCACAAGAACTCTCAAATGACAATAAAGAAACCGAAAAAGAAAAAAGCTTTTATGAATACTTTTATTATAAGAAGTATTGATTAGATATTATGTGAAAAAATTTTCCTTATATAAAAAAATTATTATCTATCTAAAGATTAAATCTTTTGTTAACAAGAGGATTGTAACAAATGCCAAAAGTCTCAATGCAAAGTCAATTGTGATGAACAATATGTACCACCATATACTACTATATCTTCCTCTCTAACAAAAGTTGATATTTTGTCAAAGCTTTTCATTGCAACATCAAATCTATTTGCTATTCTGAGTTTGAGCATGCATATGAAAAAATAATGTTAGGACTAGAACCATCCTTCCTACCACTAATTAACTTTTCTCTCTTGATTTTTCAAAGCATTCATTGTAAGGTTGTACACCTAATTACACATCCCTAAAATTGCAAAGTTATCATTTTTTTTGGGTGCTTTTGACTTAATGATTAAGCATGAGATGTACTAATTTGTTTAGGGGATATCCCAAGATACATAGTCTAATTAGAACTTTATAACTCAACATTACCCACCAAAATCGAACCCATGACTTGTTGATTTCAACTCAAGAATCTTATCACTAGGCTAATACCTCATTATTTCCATTGATTCTTTAAAAAGCTAATATTCATGAACACATATTTAAAAACATACAAGACAAGTACTTGTAAGATGTGTTTTTACTTATATTGCATGAAGTATTAATTAATCAAAACAAACAACTAATAAAGCAAATTTTTCCTTGTCTAATAAGAACAATGTTAACTCAACAATCAAAACTTATATTGACAAGTAAGTTATAACTAGTGGCAAAGGTTCTCAATGTAACATTAAGCAACAAAGTAATAGTGATACACCAATTTTTTTGTGGATCTAAATTTTTTGTAAATGTTATTTATTTGCCTAAGCTTTCTATTACTACCTCAAATCCCTTTGTTATATGAAGTTCAAGCATAGATGCTAAAACTAATGTAAATGTTGTTAGGTATGGGACCATCCTTCATCCTAACAACTAATTTTCCTTTCTTAATTTTTTAAAATATCAAGTGTAACATTATAAACTTAAATATGCGTCCATAAAATTGGAAAGTTTTTCATTTGAGTGTTATTTTTAGTGTTTTAAGCTTAGTGTTTCATTTCAGTGTTTTTTTTAGTGTGATAGGCTCAGTGCTAAACATGTAGTGTAATATGGATGTTTCTACTTATTATTAATTACTTTTGACATAACCAAGGATGTAGTGCAGTGGTGGAGACACTCAACTCTTGGTGAGAAGGACTTTATAACTCAACATTACCTAGTAAAATCAAACCCATGACTTGAGCTTTCAAATCAAGAGTCTTCACCACTAGGCTAACACTTCATTGTTGCCTTTGAATGTGTTAATAGTGGAGTAACCTTGTAATTGGACATTCTTCTTTAGTGCATCACAACTTTCTTGCTATGATTAAGGGGTTGTGATACTAGCCCTTATTTTTTATTACTCCAATAAAATTATTTTTGAGATCTAAGACCCTCCAACTTTAATATATTTATGAGTGACCTTTGTCCTTCATTAGATCACTAAATAATATCTACAAGCACTTTTTCATATGCCTGTTCCAAGTCAATGAAGATCATATATATATATCCTCTTTATTTTTGAGATCTAATACCCTCCAACTTTAATATATTTATGAGTGATCTTGTCATCCATAAGATCCACCAAATAATATGTACAAGCACTTTATCATATGTCTTTTCCAAGTCAATGAAGATCATATATATATTTCCTCTATTTTTTGAATTTATATATTAATTATCCTATTAGGAAAATAGCCTCTATAGTATATCTTCTATACATAATCCAAATTAAGTTTTTGATATTACTGATTCAAGTCTAAAACACTACTTTATGACTCTCTCCTAAAGCTTCATAGTACAACTTGTTAACTTGATCCCTCTATAGTTTGAATAATTTTGTACATCTCTTCTATTCTTGTAGATGAGAAAAATAGTGTTCTTTCTTAAGTTTTTAGGCATTTCTCTATCTTTAAAAATTTTGTTAAATAATTTTGTCGACCCTAAAAGGATCATCACCTAAAGGCTCAATGCTCATTCCACCAAGGTGGGGTCCTAGGTTGGTGGATGTGCAAAAGTATAACTTCTTTCGAGTGGGTGTGCTTAAACTTGAACCTATGTCTTATGACTTTAAAAATAAGTGCCTTATCATCACTCTAAATTGTGGACTCTAAATAATTGTATCCACTATGAAACTCCTATATCTCCTAATGCTTTCAAAGCTTCTACAAGAATCTTATCTAGTCTAGTAGCTTTTCCATTTTTTATCTAACATAAAGTTGTCTTTACCTCAATAAAGAAAGTCTCATTAATTGTATTAAAATTTAGTTCTTTTTCGTAGACATCCTCTCTTGAAAATCCTTCATTTAATAATTTTTTTACCTATCCAAAATTTCATTTTCTTTTACAAAACTTCTTTTATCTACCTTCTTAATGTCTTTTACATGATTCATGTTTTTTTATTTCTTATTTTTTATTTTTTCTAGTTTGTATTTAGATATTTTTCCTTCATTTGTTTCTAATTTCTCATAGAAATAATCTAAGGCCTCATGTTTAACTTTAACTACCTATTGATTTTTCATGCTTCCTTGCCATTTTGTACATCAACCTATTATATTGATTCCTATATTATTGCCATTACTTAAAGCATTTTTTCTTCTTTTGAAAATGTTGTACTTCATCACTCCACTACCATATCTTCTTTAGGGTGTATTTTTATCTTATCTTTTCTTTTTAATTTTTTGAATGCAAGGGTGTATTTGACATCAAATTAAATTTGCAAAACAATCTTAATTTCAAATGTCTTCTTTAAGTATCCATTCCCCTTCAAATTCTATCATTTTATATATTTGTTATCTTTTCTCATACAAACTTTAAACCATGACATAACTATATCCATGATTATTAGTTGTTATAAGGATTTCTCTAAATATGACATTGCAATCTTTGCAAATAACCTATTCTTTTTTACTTAGCAAAAAATAGTCAATATATGTTTTATCCATGTCATTTTTATACATGATTAGATGCTCTACCTTATTTTAAAAATAGCAATTTCCAATTGCAACACCACAAACACTTAGAAATTGTAACAATGAATTTCTCATATCACTTTGATCCCTCTTAAACATTACATACTAAAATGTTTTAAAACTAATCTTAAAATTGATATTCCATAGAAGTAATTGAAACAAAGGAACATGTCCATATAAGATTAAGAGTTACAACAACTATTCAATATCAATAAAGGACCTCAAACAATGCTAACCAAAAAATAGAGATAAGCATGATATATGAGATATCCAATATATGATATGAATAATGGAGATGTTTAGATAATCAAGTACACCTAAATGAAGTAAAGAAAAGAAAGAAAATATCCATGTGAAGAGAAAACACAAGACATTAATTGTATCAGGAAAATTAGAATCAAATTTGTAGGAAAATGGAATGAGTCTAATGTTGTACCCATACTCATCTTCCTTTTAGTCATTCGAAAGCTTGGGTGTAACATACATCTCCTTAGCTATTTCCTACCAATTAGATAGTATTTTTTAGCTTTTCTACAACATTTAGCATCACTTTTAGTGTCCTCTTCAAGTCATTTTTCTTTTGATGTCACTTTTGATACCACTTTCAATATTTGGCATCATTTTAACATCAAGTTAACAACTTAGCATCCTAAAGCTTCTAGATTCTTCTTTGTGGACCCTAATGTATCATTTCTTCACAATCTAAAAGGCATTTTTTACTTTATACATAGAAGACTCAAGACATCATTCTAGACATCTTTTTCTTTCAGACCTAGAACACATTTACATTAGGTAACCACATTACATTTTCAACATTTTAAAGCTCTTGCATCCCTTTACAAGACACACTTTCCATCTAACATAATTATATCTCCTTTTTTGTGTAATTGTTTGACATATGAAAAACCCCTTAGATTAAATCCAAACAATCTAGTTTAATTCAAATCTCATTTAGATTAGGCTTACACTAGCATTGACATTTATGTTGAAAGAAGAATTAAATGAGCGTACACATCAAAGATCAATGTAATACAACTTCTCATCAGTAGCCTTTTAGTCACATGATTCTTCTCCGAATATATTGCTAATGAGTGGCGAGGTACCCCTACACTCAACCATACGAATACAAGCATTACACGCACGATTCGGTCGAACTCCAAGGACTAAGTGCTTACGCGCCTTATGAAACACTTAAGGTTAATCAGTCGCTATCTTCCCAAGCTCACTTGTACTTGTCACGGTTTTATGGTTAAGTGAACTTAAGGTACATGATTTTTATGTCTTTTATGGTTTTATCGCTTATGCTAAGAGGGGAAAGGGTGAAGAGACTAAGTAACTAACTTTCACTAACTAGGCTTTAATTGTCCTAGCATCAGTATCTGTTCCCACTTGCCGTTCACACCCTGAACCAATGCCATGCTACTGGGATTACCAAATGCTATTCATTACTGAGATTACCAAGTGTAACGCAAGTGCTTGAAGTGGTCGTACTGAATGCGCCTAACTATGAGAGTTGAGGGTTGAGAGAGATTAAGTCCTTAAGAAAGCATTTAAACATTTAACAATAATTAAAGTCCTATTTAGCTTAGTTCATATGCTGCAAGGTTTCTCCAAAAGTTTGTCTTTATTGTTGTACACAATTGTGTGCTCAGGTACAGAATTGCTCGAATAAAGATCCGTTCACTTTAGGACTCCTACTATGGGCACATGGAAATTATTCTAACTCTGGAATGGTAAAATGGCAAGAGTTTGGCTAAGGTCTAGATCTAGATGGAGAAACAACGGAGAGCCACCTCTTATTTATAGAACTAGTGACGGGCTGCGATATCACGTACGCGATATCGCGTCCCATCATACCCCCGTGATTGAATGAAAACTCGTCATCGAGTTCCTTACAAAATATTGGGAAGGTATGGGATTCTTGACTTGAATGGAACTAATGGTGAATGGGATGACATGTGAACAGGTCATCATTACAATACATAGCAAAACTTAGGGTTCATGACAACAAGAGTGAACATTATATACAATTGACATCCAGCCTTCTTTGGTAGCTAAGAGAGAAAGAAAGAGAGAGAAGAAGTCTGTTGCTGCCAACGCCAAGATTGTGCCTTTCTTTGTCCATCCATAAGCGTGCCATCGATCTTTCTCCTTGCATAACTGCTTCAGCACTGATCCATTCCAAGTGTTCCCTCTAGGTCCAATCTATTATTGTATGATTATCATCTACACACACAACACAGTTGCATATTAGCAAGGGTAAATGAATCACAATGCAGTTGATACCTTGCCTCAATGTAAGGTCCATTGGCTAAGTTGTGGTATGGCTAATGCGGATTCTAGAGATATACTAATGATGACTACCCAAGGTGTAGGGGTTAGGAGAAAATCGAAAAAATTGGACTAGGACCCCCATGACTAATCGCGAAGCTCCGATAGAGAGAGAATGGAAAAAGATAAGGAATAAGAAAGATGGAGAAAAAGAGACAACTGCAACGCTGATGAAATGGATGTCAAAGATGGAAATGAACAACATAATTGGTGATTGTGGAAATGTTTAAAGGAAAGAAATTAATGGATGCACCAAATAGGAATGCTAGTGGGTCCTCCCCAAAGTAGGCTCATGCCCTTAATGCCTTGACAATCCTACATTCAAAGAGTCCGTAGGCTCTAGGAATGTCATTTGGAAATAAGAGTTAAAGTCTTAACCACAAGAGTTTACCAAAAAGAAAACAATGCATCCACCAACATATGGACTACTGATACAACCGACAATGAGGTGATAAATGGGGAAAGAAGGATGGAAAGAAGAGAATGGAATGGAATCTCAAGAACAAGGTGATGTACAGCCTCTTGTGTGTTAATGGTTAATGTGACTTAGTAGATCCCATTCCAAATCTGGTCTCAAACAAACTACATTCAGTGACTTCACATTAATACATTCGGCCCATCCATCCACTTGAAGTAACACGAATGCCTCCACCAAAGAGCCACCACCATTTTGACAAAATGAAGGAGGAGAGAATAGGAAGTGAGAAGGGCCTTAGTTAGAGGGAACATGTTTATTTTAGTTCCATAACTAGTGCTTGTAGCCCAAATGATTATTTGGTCTAAGGGGTGTGCTTTGAATTCTCACTGTTTTGTTTTTTTTGTTTTTTGTTTTGTGTGAGAACCACACCATGCAAAGACTTATTATTTTTATTTGCTTAGCTTCCCGATAATGTGGCAATGTCGAAATGGTAAGAAAACTCAAGAAGGAAAACATCTAAGCACCCAAGAGAATGGCCAGCACAAGTGCATCAAATCCCCTTGGAGTCATACCCTTTTCAATCCTTAAGCCCTTCCTTAGTTTGAGAAATAACCAGTCACTGATTCATTGATAGTTCTTATTATTGAGAAAGGTGATTGTACAGTTCCAAGCCAAGAGAGACCATAGAGATTCATGGACATATGGATGATGTGGACTCATTGCTTGTTATATCAAAAGAACCATACCTTAGTATCAACATCATAACTTAAAGGTAAAAACCAAACATTAGAAATCAATGGAATACAGTTCATACCATCAGAGCACTTATTATATGATGAATCAAACAAAGTAATCAAACACACAAAGAAATGAAGAAGTATAAACGATGCTGTAAAACAAAAACAAGAAAAGTTAAAGAATTTTGTAAAACAAAAATGTGTAAAACAAAAAATTAAAAAGATACTGAGGGCTACAAATGATCAGCATAGCTGGCCATCTCCTCCATGACTGAATTGAAAGGGAGAGATCTGAAATAAGGAGTGAGGTTGTCCTCTCTCAGAGGTATTAAGTGCACTAGCTATTCTAGGTTCATGGAAGGGTTTGGTTTGTTGCACATTGACCAATAATCTCTTATTAGGGCTTTCAGGTTTGTAAATGGTCATGGCTCCTAAGGGAAAGGTTGTGTGAATGATGTAAGGTCCTTCCCACAATGTTTAAAATTTCGTGCGTTGGGGCACATGTGTGGGGTTCCAGTAAAGGACCTTATCTCCTGGTTGGTACTTGACCTTTTGAATTTTTAAGTTATGACATTGTTTGTTATGTGTCTTGTGCAACTCATTTGATGACAGGGCAACCAATCAATTTTCGTCTAGCACGTTTAGAGTCGTCAATCTTTGTTTTTGTTCTAGATCAAGGTCAAGGTGGAGGTCACATGCCATGGACAGTGTACGGAGCTCAGTTTGAATTGGAAGCTTTGGGAGTTTTCCATACACTAACTCATAGGGAGAGTAGCCTGTAGGGAGTTTCCAAGTGGAGCGATATGCCCAGAGAGCATCGTTCAGTCTAGTGCTCCAATCTCACCTAAATTTGCTAATTGTTCTTGTCAAAATTTTAGTAATCTCCCAATTAGTGACCTCGGCTTGGCCATTAGCTTGGAGGTGATAAGGTGTAGTCAATTTATGTTCAACCCCTAAGCGTTGCATCAATTTTCAAAAGGTTGCACCCGTCAAATGCGTTCCGTTATCCGAGATAAGTGCACATGGCACACCAAACCTATTTACAACTTGTTGTTGTACAAATCGTGCAGCTGTAGATGATGTGCAGTCTGTTATAGTAGCTACTTCAACCCATTTTGTTAGATAGTCAATAGCAACAATGATATAAGCTTTTTCATTGGACATTGGTGTAATCCATTGTTGAAGGGTTCCAATGATAATCTATTCCCCAAATGTTGAAGGGTTCCAAAGGTTGAATCCATTGTTGCAAACCCTCCATTCTAGTAGTCATTCCTCCATCACGTTGACAACACTCACAAGATTAGACAAAATGATGGGCATCCTGAAATAGTGTTGGCTAGTAATATCCTGCAAGCAGGATCTTGATAGTCGTTCATCTCCCTGCATAGTGACCCCCACAAGGGCCCTCGTGAGCATCCTAGAGAACTCTTAGTTAGTCCACATCGGGCACACACCATTGAACCAAGCCATTAGGACAAACTTTGTAAAGTTATCCTTTGATCTCCATGAAGTACTTGGTTCTGTGAAGAAACTGTTTCTTCTTCCTAAAGTCCAACCCCTGCGATGTTTTTTGGGAAAGGAGATAGGTGAGAATGCTACTATACCAATTTGTTCCCATGGGTTGGTTATTCACTACACCGGAAAAGAGGGCTTCGTCAGGAAAATGATCAGATATGGCATATTTGTCCTCTTTGTTGTCCCAGTGCAACCGAGATAAGTGATCTGCAACTACGTTCTCGGTGCCCCTTCGATCTACCATCGTTAGATCGAACTCTTGTAGGATTACCAACCAACGTATAATACAAGGGCTAACCGTTGGCTTATTCATGAGGAACTTGATTGCACTATGATCTGTATGAATGTACACTTTGTAGCCTAACACATAGTGCCTAAATTTGTCCAGTGTAAACACTACACCCATTAGTTCTTTTTCTATAGTTGTGTAGTTTAGTTGTGCACCAGTGATACTCTTACTTGCACAGTGGATGTAATAAGGGTGTTTTTGTTCGTCTAACTATGTCAGTACAGCTCCTAAGGCATAATTAGATGCGTCAGTCATTATATGGAATGGTCTGGACCAGTCAGGGGCTTGTAGAATGGGAGGTTCTACAAGTCTTTGTTTCAAAGTTTGGAATGCTCGTTCACATTCCTTGGTCCATTCGAATGGTGCATCCTTCTTCGTTAATTCTACTAATGGTTTAGCAATCTTGGAGAAGTTCTCAATGAATCTCCTGTAGTAGTTTGTGTGTCCAAGGAATGATCGAATGTCTTTAACAGTTTCCGATTGTCGGGTAATTCCTTGGATGACCCTAACTTTATTCGGGTCTACCTATATTCCTGAATGTGAAATTTTATGCCCAAGTACAACACCCTCTTGGACCATCAAATGGCTTTTCTACCAATTGAGCCTTAAGTTGGTTTCTACATATCATTTTAACACTTTCTCTAATCGGTCCAGGGCTTGATGAAAGCTTGTTCAATAAGTGGAGTAGTTGTCCATAAAGACTTCCACTCCATTCCCGATCTGCTGTTGGAATATGCTTAGAACTAAATGTTGAAACATGGCAGGAGCATTGCATAAGCCAAATGGCACTTGTTTATATGCGAAAATTCCCTAAGGGTTGGTGAACATTATTTTGGCTTGATCTTCTGGTGCTATTCATACTTGATTATATCCACTATACCCATCCAAAAAACTATAATAGCGATGCCTCACTATAATGTCTAAGACTTGGTCAACGAATGGCAATTGGAAATGATCCTTGAATGTTGCCATGTTCAGCAGCATAAAATCTATACACACCCTCCATTTTCCTCCCTTCTTAGGCACGATTACTAGAAGACTAACCCATTCACTATTAGCAATGAGATATATGAAATCTGTTCTATCTCTTCTTTTACTATTTGTTTCAATTTCAGGTTCAATCACCTCTGTGGTTGTTTCCGAGGTTTCATGGAGGGGTCCGTGTAAATCCTATGCTGGCATATCCTAGGATCTATTCTGGTTAACTGGGGATATGACCAGGCAAAGGCTTTTGACCACTTGTTTATCACTTTCAGCAATCTTTCTTTTTGGTTGGGAACAAGTTTGGCATTGATGATTACTGGTTTTCCATTTTCAAGGGTCATATACTCCAGATCGGTGGGCAATGGTTTCAGATCAAGGGGCTCTTGTTAAATCTCTCAAGAATCTCCAACTTCCCCTAGTTGATTTTTTCGAGGCTAAGGTTGGAAAGTTGGCAACAAACTTACTCAAGGGTGTTTGTGCTTCCAATGTAAGCACTAATTATTCCCTTAGTTAATTTCATGCATGTTATCAAGTTACTTTCTTGATCAGCCATTAGCCACAGGGTGTCCTCTTGTCATGTGGCTGCTGCATATAGGAACCTTTGTATATTAATTTCTTGTGCACACCAATCACATGCAGGCAATGCTAAAATTCACATAACCCATGATTTCTGCACACAATGGCACCCTATGTCACTGTATGCGATGCATGGAATTTTCTTCTTCTCGATCTTTCCAAAAGGGTTCTTCTTCGATATTTCTAGGGAAAGATCATGGATCCCTAGGCGTGCATATATAGTGCTCAGCCATGCTCTTCCCATTATTATTGGGAAGTCCCCCTTACCGTTGTTTACTTGTATCACTAGGAAATCAGCTAGATATGACCAACCACTCATAGTGGTAACAATGTCCTCCACCAATCTCAAAGGGACAGTGATGGATTGGTCAACCAACTCTAGTCGAATATTACTCTTTCTTAGTGGACGCAGGTTCCAGGCTTTGTACATCTTCTGTGATATTAAGTTGACTTCGGAACCTGAATCCATAAGAGCTTTACATGGTTCATTCCCAGTGACTTGGAGGTAGATTATAGGACTTCCAGGATCAGAGAATTTCCTGGGAAAGTGGCCCACCTTGATCCAGTCAGTGACGGTATCTGTTAACATAACTATGTGCATTGAGCTCTATTTTTGGTTTGAAGGAGGTCCCATAACTTTATTTGGTACAGAGGTGTGGAGATGTTCAACCATTTGTGATGGTGAGGGCTTAGTTAGATTGTTGGTTCTGAAGAAAGGTCTTTTCGGCATAAGATTGTTAAAACCAACTACGGTTTGAGGATTCGAAGCCCTCGTGACATTGGATTATTGTAGTTGAGTGGGGAATACCCCTTGCATTGTTGGAGTGGTTGGTAGTGGAGCTATTGGTGTCAGAGTTGCGGGTGGATTTGGAGGATGGTATGCATGTGATGTGTCTCTCCCAAGAGAAGGAGTCTTATAGTACTCCTGAGTTTGGTAGTAACGTTGTGAGGTCACGTGACTGACAGAGTCACTTGGAGAGATTGGCTGCTGCACATAGTAGCCATATGGATCCAGTTGCTAGTAAGGGTATAGTTGTCTCAGCGGTGGCATCCCCCATGATTGTGGGTATTGCCACTGCTAGTGTTGTTCAATAGGTTGTGGTGTAGTTCCACTTGGATAATACGTCAACGATTGGTGGAACTGCCTTGGGTTACCTTGGGAATAAGGTAACCGACGGGGTGCTTGTCGTTTGTTAAGTCTTGGGTTGAGTGCATACATCCCAGACTCTTGTAGATGTGAGATTATTGGGCAACATCCCTTAGGATGCTCATATTAGTAGATATCACATCCATCATCATTGTCTATATCCAAATCCACAACCTCTTCAGTGATAGCTATTTTTCCCTTACCCTTGTTACGTCATGGTCTAAATCTCTCCTCTTTTTCTTATCATGGCCATTACTTCGCTCCTTAGACTTCTCTACAATTTTGAGAACGATTTCGAATCTACTTTCTAAGGAGTCTCACATTTGATCCACCTTAGCCGACACTTCGGTTGTCAACTTTTGAAGTAGCAAGATTTTTCTATTCACCAACTCTTCAAGTGATGACTCATCCTCCTCCTCGTAGAATCTCACTCCCCTCTTTCAGAGGGAAGGATCGCGGTTATACTCTTCCATGCTTTCTCTTTTCCGTAACTCTCCTTGTTCCTTAGCTACTTGCTCCATCAATCTATGAACCTCAGGGGACCTAAGTTCAGATAGTCTCCCTTGGGCATACATCCTAAGGGTTCTCCTAGCTTCATGTCTTAGCCCATCTACGAGATGGTGTAGTTGATCACGTTGTGCATAACCATGGCCCGAGCAACGATGTAGCAATGCATAATATCAGCCCATGGCAACATCCAAGGGTTCATGATTACCCTGCTTCCATCCTTGAATCTGCTTTCGCAAGTTGGACACTAGGGAGTACGTTTGATATTTATCGTTAAACAATTCTAGCATCGTACTCCACCTTTGAATGGATTTTGGTTCTAAGGACTAGTACCAGCTTTCCACTTCTTTTATGAGTGTCCTTGAGAACAACTTTAATTTTTTCCACTCATTTTCAATGTTTTGCAAGGCGTAGGCATCGTGAAATTCCTGTAAGTGATTCTACAGATTAGTGTTGTATCCCCCCTCAAATTATGAGATATTATTCATGTCTAGTCTCTTGATCTGACTATCTTTTTGGTGCCTTGTAGGTATTCTAACTGCCTCCATAATGTCTAACATGCTTCAGGTTGCAAGTAGGGGTTCATCATGGTTGTCTCTCTCATGGCATCTATGATGTCTACACAGTTCCCTACTTTCCCTTCTTCCATGTTGTGATTCCCTAGAATGCCCTTGTCCTTGCTCTCGACTCTCTCGTCAAGATTTCTCACTTTACTTACCCTTGTCCTCACGGTTAGGTTCCTTATGATTGCATCCCGATGTTGAAGGAGAGGGTGAATGGCACGATGAAGGTGAAGAGGAAGGAGAACCATCGCCATGACGATGTTTCCTACCTTACCTTTGATGATCTCGACCCCGATCGTGATGACGATCAGAATGCTTGCCCTTATCTTGTGTTTTTGTTCCCTCATTGAACACTTGGTGTTCGTGGGAATCAGAACCAGGGTTGTGTATCATGGAGCGAAGGTTCTGATACACCACCTCCTCACTATTGTTAGGAGGGGGAACATTATTTTGTGGGGAACCTATTAAAATAGGTTCACCACCCTTAACTTCTCTTATGATAGGCGAAGCATTATGGAGTCCTTTACCCTTCAATGATGTGTAGTAACTCTTTTGTCGTGAGTCCCGTTGACCTTGCGCTTCTGTGGGATGGTAGTCCCTTACGTTGTAATCAAGCGCAAGGTACTCAGCGTATAATGGTGACATGCCAATTCATGCAAGGGCACGAAGAAGCATGTTGGGGGCCGCTCTGTCTCTAGGCAATACTATGTTACCCTCTAAGTCTCTCCAATGCAGTTGTTCATCTTGATGGAAGACAAAGGTAAAGTCGGGTATATCTTCATCGTGATGAATATATACCACACTAAATTGTTGAGGAACTGGCGGTTCTTGGTTATGTATGTTGTGTTGCCGACTGTCTCTAGTGTTGGTCCTATGCGGTGAAGTGCTTTTGTGTGAAGAAGAAGACATTGTTGTCTTACTTGGTGTGCTATTGACCGTTGTTTAATTTTTCTTCTGATTAACCCTAAGGGTTCGTTCTAGCTCCCAACAATGTGGATGATTTCCTATGTTCTACTTAGCGCACAAACAACTAAGTCCTCGACAATGGCGCCAATGATGAGTGGCGAGGTACCCCTACACTCAACCATACGAATACGAGCGTTACATGCACGATCCGGTCGAACTCCAAGGACTAAGTAGTTACGCGCCTTATGAAACACTTAAGGTTAATTAGTCACTGTCTTCCCAAGCTCACTTGTATTTATCACGATTGTATGGTTAAGTGAACTTGAGGTACATGATTTTTATGTCTTTTATGGTTTTATCGCCTATGCTAAGAGGGGAAAGGGTGAAGAGACTAAGTAACTAACTTTCACTAACTAGGCTTTAATTTTCCTAGCATCAGTATCCGTTCCCACTTGCCGTTCACACCCTAAACTAATGCAACACTACTGGGATTACCAAACGCTATTCATTACTGGGATTACCAAGCATAGCGCACGTGCTTGAAGCAATCGTACTGAATGCACTTAACTATGAGAGTTGAGGGTTGAGAGAGATTAAGTCCTTAAGAAAGCATTTAAACATTTAACAATAATTAAAGTCCTATTTAGCTTAGTCCATATGCTGCAAGGTTTATCCAAAAGTTCATCTTTATTACTGTACACAATTGTGTGCTCAGGTACAGAATTGCTTGAATAAAGATCCGTTCACTTTGGGACTCCTACTACGGGCACATGGAAATTATTCTAACTCTGGAATGGTAAAATGGCAAGAGTTTGGCTAAGGTCTAGATTTAGATGGAGAAAAAAGGGAGAGACGCCTCTTATTTATAAAACTGGCGATGGGCTGCGATATCACATACGCGATATCGCATCCCATCAATTGCTAATCTACAAGTTTCTAAAATGAAGCCATTCCATAATCATGATAGTGTTGCTTTGTAAAAAATGAAGTACTTATTTTAATAATAAAAGGATGCATTGTAATAATAGGTATGTCTTTTGAGGTGACCTTTGGAGGTTTGACCTGAGGTATTTATATATAAGAATTAGAGGCAATATCAGAAGGAATTTGCAAAGCTAACAAAGGTGAGTAGCAAGTGCCTTATAAAGTAGGATGAAAAGGTGCCTATCCATTCTTGTAAGCTGAGTATAGGCCTAACCACGATGGTAATGTTGGATTACCTCTAAGGGACAGATGTTGAAGGAAGAAGATGCCAAGTAACCCTTAGAGAATGACCCAAATATACTATTTCCACACTAGTAAAGTTTCCTTTGACATTTTCCTTATCGCATTTATTATACATTATGTTGAATATTACCTATATTTGACATTTTCCATGACATCTAAAAATGGGTGTTATAAGTCCTTTTCTTATTTTTATATTTTTCTTTCTATCCTAACATAAAACCCCCTTTTCCTTAGACTATAATAAAGAAGGATTTTATTTATTATTTGTTATAAATATTTCTCTCGAAATAAAGAATATATTTTACTCTTTGTTTCAATCATTCTCTTTGGCCTAGCATAGACCTAGTGATTTTCTTATGAATTTAATTAATATAATTACATAATCTAATGTTTTTTCTTTCTATATTTTTGTTTGCAAACTCATGTTTCTTTTTTAAGTCTTCTACCATTCTTAATTTATTTTATTTTAGCCTATGAAACCTGATGCGTTGTGGTTGCTGAACTGTGTTGATGCGATCTTGTCAATGTGTATGCATCAAGGTGATCCCAATAACATGTACCCATCAACACAGTGTCTAGTTTTGCCTACAAATACAAGCTCACCTACTACATTTATGACATTTGATCATTAGTTGCTAGTCTAACTCTTGCATTTTTATCTTCTCAGAGTTGGAATATTTTCTAAGTGCCCATAGTAGGAGTTGAAAATTGTACAGATCCTTATTTGAACACTAATGTACCTGAGCACCTTAATGTGAATGGCTATAAAGATGAGCCTTCTTGATAGACCTTGCAGCACTTAGACTTAGCTTAATGTTTACTTAATGCATTTATTATTCATGCAATTTACTTTAATGCATTCAATTAATTAATTAATGTGAATTAATTAATACACATAAGTACGACCACTTTGAGCATACGTTAACACTCAGTAATCTCAGTAGCACTTACGCTTGATAACCTAGTAGCGTTATAACATGTTCAAGATGTGTACGGAAAGTGGGAGTGGGTGCATATGTTAAGATTAACTAAGCATTAGTTAGTTATTAGATTAAATAAAAATTTAATTATTTATTGTCAACACATAAGAGAATTAAATGAAAAACATAAAAAAGATAAAAATAGTATGCCTCAATTACACTTAATCATACCTTTGCAATTCACAATGAGAAGACAACAATCACGTCGATTAGATTCACAACCTAGACCCAACGTACTTAGAGAGCTAAATTCTATGAAATTCAATCGAATCATTGAGTGAATGCTAGTGATTCGTATGATTGGGCATAGGGACTACTTACTGTTCATCATTGGTGCTGTTGCTAGAGACTTTAGTTAGCTATGTGGGCTACCTAGGAGTTATGAAATTATATCTCGACATTGTAACAAACCCTAAAGTTAGCATCATTAAGAACAATAATAATAATAGCAGAAGCACACTATTTTTCTTTCAATCTGATATGGCTTTTTCTCATAGGGCAGATTCTCTACCGCCATATGAAGGTAGTTCCAATCAACAAAGCTGTGAAGGGTCAAAACCACTTGTGCCCCAATAATGCAAAGTGATCTATACTCATCTAGATGAGTATGTTCCAGACTTCACCTTCATTGTACACCAAGATGAACATATGCGATGGAGGAACATGGAGGGTAACATTATGTTATTGCCAGATCGATCAATTCTTGCAATGCTACTCCACACTCTCATGAAATTGGGCATTGCAAGGATCAATGCTAAATATGTTGTGTAGGACCATGACTATTAAGATTATCATTCCACTAAGGCACAACAAAAGAAAGATTAGCAATATGAGGCTCTCTACAAGGTGTTAAAGAGGAAACAGTTCACAAACCCTTTGTTCCTGCTAGGCCAAAAGGCAGGAGAGGATCCCTTCTCTGGGGGTTCTCAATATATTGACTCTCCTCCCCTCTTCTTTGATGAAGGGGGCCGTAACTAGAATTTACAATCCACTATAAACAATCCTAGTTCGGGGAAGAATGGGTCCCATGACCATGGGGGCTCCAAAGGAGGGAGTCAAGGCAAGAATGTGGACAAGCACCATAATAAAGATAAATACAGTGATTGTGGTTGTGACCAATGAAGAAGGAGTAGCAGGCATCATCCTGGTGCCAGTCCTCATTCCTCTTAGCCTTCATTATCCTCATCTTCTTCCTCCTCCAACTCCAACTAAAGCCATGGAATACAAGACCCTAATGGAGGTGACCAGTTGGACAAAGATGATTGTAGGACCCACCAAAATAATAGAGAGTAGAGACATGGGTAATCAAGGGAGGCCTATCACCATGAAAGAAGGGATAGTAGAGGGCATCATAAGCATCATGGCCATCACAGGGGCTATGACTATGATGAGCCTTTTCTTATAATAAGAAACATGCTGAACATTGTAGAGGCCATGAGAATTCTAATGAGGCATGTGAAAGATGGCAGAATCAAACGGTTAGACATGAACAATATCCCAAGTTCGAAGGAGGATACAATTTAGATCCACAAAATCATCTTGAAGCCTTTCACAATTCCTATGCCTTACAGATTGTTGAAAATGAATGGAAAAATTAAAGCTATTCCCTAGGACACTCATTAAGGATGCTAAAAGCTAGTACTAGTTCTTAGAATAGGAATCAATCAGATGATGAAGTATGATGCTGGAGCTCTTCAATGACAAGTATCAAACATACTCCCAAGTGTCTAATTTGAGAAAGCAAATCCAAGGATGGAGACAAGGAATACATGAACCCTTTAATGCAACCATGAATAGATATTGCTCTTTTTTACACAAGTATCCAAGCCATGGCTTTTCTGAAAGGGAGTAGCTTCGCCATATCATAGATGGGCTCAGAATAGGAACAAGGAGAACTCTTAGGGTCTATGCCCAAGATAGACTTTTAGAGTTAGAAGCTCATCAAATCTAAAGGTTGATTGAGTAGGTGACCAAAGAAGAAGATGAGTTGAGAAAAAGGAAAAGTGTGGAAGAGTATAATTGGGATCCTTCCATCTAAAAAAGAGAGATATGATTTTGTGAAAATGAGGAGGAGGCACCACTTGATAAAGTGGTGCAATGTAAGACCTTGTCAATACAAAAATATATTTTTGAAATATTGGCTAAGGTAGACAAAATTTGGGACTCTTTGGATGAGAAGTTCCAAACTACCCTTATAATTATTGAAGAATCCAAAGAGCAAGGTAGCAGTTGTAATCAAAGGAGAATGAAAGAAGTTGAATTTACCCATCAAAGAGGTAAGGGCAAAGTTGTTATCATTGAAGAGGTTATGGAGTCAGAAATAGATGATGATGGTGGGTGTGACATCTGCCAATACAAGCATCCTAGGGGATGTTACCCCATTGTGCCACACTTATAGGAGTCTAAGGTGTACACATTAAATCCTAGGTTGACAAGGAGGCAAACACCCAGGAGGTTGTCTTAACCTTAAGGTAGCTATAGGAAGTTCCACCAACAACAAGCCTACTATCCAAGTGGAGCTTCACCCTAACCTCGTGAGCAATACTAGTAGTGGTAGCATCCATAGTCATGGGGGATGCCACCACCAAGGCAATGGTACCCTTACTGGTAGCAAGATCCATATGGGTACTATGTTTAGCAATCAATTTCTCTATGTGACTCTTCTAGTCACACCTCTTTCCAGCACCATTTCTACCCTTCTAAGTATTACATAGCTCAATCTCTAAGAGGGGAATCCTCATTTCCTTATTACCCTCCTCATCCTTATACACTTATACCTCCATCCTCAATTCAACTACCACTAGCTTCATCCATGTAGGGTGAAATTCCTCCCCAACCATAACCAATAAATGCCACAAGGGCTCTTAACTTATAGCCAACTCCCCAGCCAAGTGGTTCAAAAAATAAGCCCCAAAAAAAGACCTTTCTTTTGAACCAATAGTCTTTCTCAGCCCTCACAAACACCTATGGCTAATGACCCTACTTCTCCTTCATCCTTTGCTACATCATTCGAGATCCCTTCAAACCAAATGCCTCCTAAAGTGCATACTATAATGTTGATCCATGTGGTCACTAATTGGACAAAGGTTGGCCACCTTCCGAGGAAAACATCTGATCCTAGGAGTCCCCTAATTTACTTGCAAATTACTAGGAATGAACCTTACAAGGCTTTTCTAGTCTTAGGTTCTGGTGTGAATTTGATCTCTCATAAAATGTACAAAGCTTAGACCCTACCTCTTATCAAGAAGAGCAACATTTGTCTTGAGTTGGCAAATCAATCCATCACCATTCCCTTAGGATTGATGGTGGACATTATGACCATCATTTATGGATGGTCCTATCCTACTGACTTCATGGTGATTCATGTAGAAAAATGTAAGGGGGACTTCCCAATCATCATGGGAAGGGCTTGGCTAAGCACAATAGATGCATGGCTAGGAATCAAAGACCTCTTCTTGGAAATTTTAAAGGAAAATGATTTTGAAAAGATTGAGAGGAAGCATGTTCCATGCATCGTGGACATTGACACAAGGTGCAAATACATGCAAAAATTATGAACCAAGAAAGTACATCAATCATAACATGCAAGCAATATGCCTATGTGACAAAATCCAAAGATGCATGTACTCAGCAACCACAAAATAGGAGGGCACCTAGTGGCTGATAACTAAACCTGATAGCAACTCAACTTTGTGCGTGGAACAAACTAAGAGCCTTATGAGTGCCTACATTGAAGGCATGAATGAGATGGAGCAAATCCATCGTCAACTCTCCTATGAACCTAATGATACCAATTAGGGAGAGTTGGAGATCCCTAAAAGTTTTAAATAGGAGCCCCTTGAGTTAAAAAATCTATCGACCAAAATGGAATATGCTTTCCTGAAAAAATGGCAAGCTAGTTATTATCAATGCCAACCTTGCTCCTGCATAGAAAAAAAAGTTGTTGGAGGTGGTTAACAAATGGCCAATAGCCTTTGCTTGGTCATATCCTAAACTCACTAGAATTGATCCTAGGATACTCCAACATCACATCTACATGGATTCTTTTATTAAACCAAAGAGGTAGCCACAACAGCTATTGAACCCCAAGCTAAAGCAGATCATGAAAGAGAAGATTGAATAACTCCTCAAGGTGGGGTTCATTTCTCCCATTGCAAATGGCGAGTGGGTTAACCCAATTGTGTTAGTGCTAAAGAAAGGTGACAAATGAATGATCTGCATTGATTTCAAGCTGTTGAACATGACAACATATAAGGATCACTTTTCGTTGTCATTTATGAACCAAGTGTTGGACACCATTTCTAGGCATTGCTACTATAGCTTTCTAGATGGTTATAGTGGGTATAACCAAATCCATATAACACTAGAGGTTAAGGCCAAAACCACATTCATGAGTCCCTAGGAGACTTTTGGATATCGAAATATCTCGATTAGCATCTACAATGGTCCTACAACATTCCAACGCTTTATCCTAAGCATCTTCCAATAGCAGATTGGTAGTTGATGAGTTTTGGTCTATCACGTCAACTAGGCCCCATCGATGCAGTCTGTTGCATCAACTAGGCCCTGTCAACTAAGCCTTGTTAACATAGTCTATTGCATCAATGCAATGTCTGTTCCAATCTATAAATACAAGTTCATCGACAACATTCATGTAATCAATTTTCAAAGTTGTAGCAGAGCTCTTGTAATTTATCTATTTGAAAGTTAGAATATTTTCCATGAGTGCCCCCAGCAAGAGTCATTAAGTGTACAGATCTTTATTTCAACATTGTTATACCTTAGCACGACATTGTGTGCGACAATAAAGACAAACTTCTTAATAAACCTTGTAGCATTCTCAATAGCTTAAATGTTTCATTTATGCATCTAATGTTTTTCATTATTTATTAAATGTCTTCCAGTAATTAAGCTAATGAAGTAATTAAGCAAGATAAGCTAGATAGATTAAACACATAAGTACGACCAGTTCGAGAATAACATGTATTCGCTTGGTAATCCCAACAACATTATTTCTTGGTACACTTAGTAGCATAGCACTTGGTAACCTAGCAATGGATACATGTATTCAAGATGTGTGCAGAAAGTGGGACCAGATGCTTATGTTAGCACTGCTTAGATACTAGTTCATTAGTTAAATTAAATTAGTTAATCCAATTACTTTATCTCTCTTTAAACACCAAAATCATAAAATGCAAAAAATGATAAAAATCAAATGCCTCAATTACACTTAAACATACCAATGTATGTCACAAGTGTAATTGGGAAGACAACGAATGACCTTAAGGCAAGATTCACTTCCTAGAAGACTAGTGCACTAGAAACTATAAAGTCCATAGATTTGATGGGATCACACTTGAACACTTTTTGATTCGTATGGTTGGATGTAGGGGTACCTCACCGCTCATCAATAGTGGGGTGGAAGTCTTCATGGATGACTTCTCCACCTATGGGGCTACATTCAAGCAAGCCCTAGACTATCTTAAGAAAGCGCTAACAAGATGCATGAAGACAAACCTTAGGCTCAACTGGAAAAAAAGCCAGTTGATGGTCTAGGAAGGCATTGTGTTGGGGCATAGAATTTCAAAAAAAGGGATCAAGGTGGACTCTTAAAAAATAAGGATCATCCAAGGAATTACCAAATAGTCAAAAACCATTAAAGTTGTGAGGTCATTTCTTGGACACACTAGCTAGTAATGGTGATTTATTAAGAATTTCTCTAAGATCGCTAAACTATTGGAGTTGACAACGAAGGATACTCCATTCATCTAGACAAAGGAATGCAAATGTGCATTCTAACAACTCAAGTAAAAGCTTGTAGAAACTCCAATTCTACAAGCATCTAATTGGTCTAGAACCTTCCACATCATGATGGATGATGAATCATGGATTGGCTGCGTCGACTAAGCTCCATTGACTAGGCCCTATTGACTAGCATCGACATATGATTTGATGCATTGATATGGCCCTGTTGACACAGTGTCTATTTTTGCTTATAAATACATGCTCATCCATTGTGTTTATGGCATGTCTTGTCATAGTTGTGGTGGAGCTCTTGCAATTTTATTTTTTGGAAATTAGAATATTTTTATAAGTGCCCACAATAGGAGTTAAGATTATACAGATCTATATTCAAGCACTGTTGTACTTGAGAACAACAGTGTGTGCAGCAGAAAAGATAATCTTTTTGATAAATCTTGCACCACTTTAAAATAGATTAATTATTTATTTATGCATTTAATATTTTATGCAATTTTCTTTAATGCTTTGAGTAATTAAATATTAATGAGGCTAAACTAAACTAGATTAATTAGCAATTAATTAAGCACATAAGTACGACCACTTCAAGCATTCGCTTGGAGCTTGGTAATCCCAGTAACGCTTAATGCTTGATAACCCAATAGCACTAAACATGTTCAAGATGTGTATGGAATGTGGGAATAAATGCTTATGTTAGGATTAGTTAGGTGTAGTTAGTTAAATTAAATTAGTAATTAAATTTCTCCATTCATTTCATCTTTTATTTTAAGCACCCAAAACATAAAACAAAAAAATAATAAAAAGTATACACCTCAATTACACTTAACCATATCTTTGCATATCACAAGTGTACTTGAGAAGACAATGAATGATTGTTGGGGCAAGTTGACTTTCTAAAGGCTAGTGTATTGGAAGACATAGAGTCCATGAAATTCAACCAAATTACACATGAACACTTAGTGATTCATATTGTTGAACATAGGAGTATTCATTGCTCATCATTTGCACTATTACCAAGGATTCTTTTTGTTTGAAACATGCGCTGTCTAGGCATAGTAAAAATCATTAACATCGTTGTACAAACCCTAAGGGCCAAAATCATTCTAAAAATAAATATAATAATTTAAGCACATCGATAACTTATTCTAATTGTAGAATGTCTTCTTCTCACAAGCACAATGATATTAAACTACTAGTGCCTCAAGAATGCAAGGTGGTATATACTCATCTAGATGAGTATGTGCTTGACTTCACCTTCATCCTGCATTGGGATGAATAACTATGATGGCAAGATATGAAGGGTAACTTTGTAATGCTTCTCGATGGATCAATGCCTAGGATGCTACTCCAAACTCTTAGGAGGTTAGGCATCCAAGATCTTTAAAAAAGAGTATGTTGTACATGACCATGACTACCGGAACTACCATCCCACTAAAACACAATGCAAGAGAAATCAACACTAGGAGAAGCATCATGAGGCTTTTAAGGGAAAATAGTTTACCAATCCCTTATTCCTACTCAACCAAAATGATAATCAGGATCCTTCCTTTGGGGATTCTCAACATGAATATTCTCTATCCCTCCCTTGATATTGGTGATGGGGTCTTGAACCTACAGCTAGAGTCCACTATCAACAATCTAGGTTCAGGAAAAAGTGCAAGTCAAATGAGGGACTTGGGCAAGCATCAAGATGACAAGAAAGCTGACAAATGTGGCCATGACAAGTGTAGAGGAGGTAGTAGACACCCTGGTGGTGGTAGTCCTCCTCCCTCTTCGTCCTCTTCATATGCATCTTCTTCTTCCTCTTCTAGTTCTAACAGATACTATAAAAAGAACCATGATGAAGGTAAGTAGCGGGATAATAATGATTGTTGAGCTTGCCATGAACGAAGGGATGGTAGAATGCATCATATGAGTCATCAAAATAATGAAAATTCCAACCAAGCATGTGAAAGATAGTTGGATGAAGTGACTTGACATGAAAAATATCCCCATATATGAGGGGGGGATATAACTTTGATCCACAAACACATATTCAAGGCTTTCATGATGCCTATGCCTTACAAAATATTGAAAATGATTGGTAGAAATTAAATCTATTTTCTAGGACACTTATCAAGGAAGCAGAAAGCTGTTATCTATTCTTGAAGCTAGAATCCATCCGCAGGAAGAATACAATGCTAAAGTTATTCAATGATAAATACCAAACATACTCCTAAGTGTCTAATCTAAGAAGGCAGATCCAAGGATGGAAGCAAGGAATATATGAATCCTTAGACGTTGCCATGGGTAGATACTATTCTCTCATACATCAATGCCTTGACCATAGTTATTCTCAGCAAGAACAACTTTGTTACATCATAGATGGACTCAGATTAGAAACTAGAAGAACTCTTGGGGTTTATGCCCAAGGAAGACTATAAGAACTTAGAGCCCATTAGATCCAAAGGCTAATAGAGAAGGTAGTAAAAGAAGAAGAAAAGCTAAGGAAAGGGGAAAGTGCTAAGGAATATAATAGGGACCCTTTCATTAGAAAAAAGGAAGGTTTGATTTCGCAACAATGAGGAGGAGTTATTACTTGATAAGGTGGTGTCTGAAAACCCTTCCCAATACAAAAATCTGTTTCTAATATATCGACCAAGGTTGATAAGTTATGAGACTTATTAGATGGAAGATTCCAAACTGCTCTAAAAATGGCAAAAGAATCAAGAGAGTAGTGCATTAATCATGATCGAAAGAGGTGAAACGAAGCTAAATGTACCTATCAAAGGGGTAAGGGCAAGGCTGCGACAATAGAAGAAGTTGTGGAGTCAAAATCAGATGACAATGGTGGGCGTGACATCTACCAATATGAACATCCTAAAGGATGTTGCCCTATCATGTTACACTTGTAGGAGTCTAGGTTGTATGCACTAAATCCTAGATTGGCAAGAAGGTAGGCACCCAGAAGACTGCCTTATCCTCAAGTCAATCCAAGGTAGTTCCACCAACAATAACAAGATTATTATCCAAATGGATCTCCACCAAAAGCATATGACAAATACTAGTTATGGAAACACCCACAATTATGGGAGATGCCACCACCAAGGTAGTAGTACCCTTACAGGCACCTAGATCCATATGAGTACTATGTTTAGCAACCAATTTCTCTGCATGACTCTTCTAGTCATGGTTCTTTTTAGCATCACTACTATCCTCTAGAGTATTACAAATCTCATTCTCTATCTAATAGAGAGGAAACCCCATATCGCTATCATCCTTCTCTTCCTTCAGCACATGCTCCTTCATCCTCAACCTAATTACCACCTACTCCATCCATGCAAGATGAACTTCTAGCCTAGCTGCAACCACATAATGCTACCAAGGTTGTTAACTCATAGTTGACTCCTGAACTAAGTGGTTTGAAACCAAGATCTTGTAAAAGACCATTTTTTCAAACTAATAACCCTATTAAACCCTCACCTACTTATGCAGTTGGTCATTCTATATCTTTTTCATCCTCTACATCCATTTCCTTTGAGAGCTTTTCAAACTAAACACCTCCTAAGATTTGCACAGTTATGTTAACCCATGATATATCTGATTGGATCAAAGTTGGCAACCTTTCTAGGATCTCATCTATTTGTAGATTGCTCGGAATGAGCCATGTAAATCTTCTCTTGACTCAAGTTCTGATGTTAATATGATTTCTCACAAAATGTACAACAATTGAAACCTACCTCCTCTTAAGAAGAATAACATCTATTTAGAATTGGTAGATCACTCCATCACTGTTCCATTGGGACTAGTAGAAGATATTGTGACCATTATCTATGGGTGGTCTTATCTTCCCAAAGTTAAAAATTGTAAGGGAGACTTCCCAATCATTATGGCTTGGTTAAGCACTATTAATGCAAAAATGAACATCAGAGATCTTTCCCTAGAAATTTCCAAGTAGAATGAATTTCAAAAAATTGAGAAGAAAAGAGTTCCATGCATCACGTACAGCGATACCAGGTGCAACTATGTGCAAGAACTTTGATCCATGAAAAGAGCATCTAGTTCTACATGCAGGCAATATGCAAATGATGTAGCTAGTCAAAGGTGCCTTTATGCAACAACCACAAAACAGGAGGGCACCTAGTGGCTAACAACTAATCTTGGAAGTAGCACACTTTGCATGGAAGTTGCTGAGAGTCTGACATGTGCCCAAAGCATGGATGAACTACAGCAAGTTTATCACCAACTCTCTGATGATGCAAATGCTAATACCAATTAGGGAGCGTTGGAAATCCCTGAAAATTTTAAACAAGAGCCCTTATAGTTGAAACCGCTACCTATCGGAATGGAGTGTGTATTTTTGAACAATGACAGGCCACTAATTATTAATGTCAATCTTGCTTCTAAACAGAAATAGATGCTATTGAAGGTGGTCAATAAATGGCCAATAGCTTGATCATATCCTAAATTCATAGGGATTGATCCTAGGATATGCCAGCATCATATCTACACTGATTCAAGTATGAACCCAAAAAGGCAACTGCAGTGGTGGTTAAACCCCAAATTGAAGCATATTGTCAAAGAGGAAATCCTACAACTCCTCAAGATGGGGTTTATTTATCCCATTTTGAATAGTGAATGGGTTAGCCTACTCATAATTGTATCCAAGAAAGGTGGCAAGTGGTAGGTCTACATTAACTTTTGACTGTTGAATATAGCAACATTCAAACATCACTTTCCATTACCATCTATGAATCAAGTGTTGGATACTATATCTAGGCATTACTATTACAACTTCCTAGATAGTTATAATGGCTATAACCAAATCCAAATTGTGCTAGAGGATCATACCAACAAAACATTTATGAGTCCTTGAGGAATTTTTGCATATCGAAAGATGCCATTTAGTCTATGCAATGCTCTTGCAATATTCCAACGCCTGGTCTTGAGCATTTTTCAACAATAGATTCATTGCGGGGTGGAACTCTTCATAGATGAATTCTCCACCTATGACACCAGATTTGAGCAAGCCTTGGACTACCTTGAGAAAGTGCTTAAAAGGTGTGTGGAGATAAATCTTTAGCTCAAGTGGCAGAAGAGCCATTTGATGCTCCTAGAGGGCATTGTATTGGAGCACAGAATTTCTTACGCAAGGATTGAGATGGACCCTAAGAAAATAAGGATCATCTAAGGAATAACTTGCCAACCAAAAACTATTAAAGATGTTTAGTCATTCCTTGGACATACTAGCTACTACCGGCAATTCATAGAAAATTTCTATAAGATCACAAAACCATTGGTTGATCTAATTAATAGAGATGCTCCATTCATCTAGACTAAGGAATGCAAAAATGCATTCTAGAGCCTCAAGCAAAAGCTCATAGAGACTCCAATTCTATGAGCACATGACTTATCTAGACCATTTCATATCATGATAGATACATCAAATTATGCCTTGGGAGTTGTGCTTACATAGTTAGATGACAAAAAACATCCATATTACATCCACTACACAAGTCAAAGCATTATGGGTGCACATCTAAATTACACCACAATAGAGAGAGGACTAATGCTGGTGGTGTATGCTCTAGAGAAGTTTAAGCACTATGTGCTTAGATACAAAGTCTTTGTGCACATTGACCATAATGTAATTCGCTTCTTGATGAATAAGCCAATGGTGAGTCCCCATGTCATATGGTGGCTGGAAATCTTGCAAGAGTTCGATCTTATAATGGCAGATCAAAAGGGGACAAAGAATGTGGCTGCTGATCACTTGTCTCAGTTATGATGGAATAATAAAGAGGAGAGCCTACTCTCTAAACTATTTCCTGATGAATTCCTCTTTACATGTGTAATAAATGAATAAGTGCCTAATGAACCAAAATTATATGATGGCATTCTCACTTATCTTCTTACTCAAGAGATGTCACAAGATCTAAACTATAAAAAGAAATAATAGTTTCTTCATTAGGACAAACGCTTCATGAAAATCAATGGACACCTTTACAAGGTATGCATAGATGGCCTAGTTTGTTGGTGTGTACTTGATGTTGATCAACTCTGCATTCTTCAAGA
Source organism: Gnetum montanum (assembly GCA_015680685.1). Lineage (NCBI taxonomy): Eukaryota > Viridiplantae > Streptophyta > Gnetopsida > Gnetales > Gnetaceae > Gnetum > Gnetum montanum. The sequence continues at coordinate 30,392 of MNCI01007002.1, read as the reverse complement.
TGCTCATGAGGGTCCTTATGGGGGTCACTATGCTGGGAGACATACATCCATTAAGATATTGATGATAAGGTATTATTAGCCAACCATCTTTAGGGATGTCTAGCAATTTATCTGCTCTTGTGAACATTGTCAATGAGATGGTGGGATGACTACTTAAATGGAGGGACCTCAACAGTGTATCCAACCACTAGAACCCTTCAATATCTAGGGAATTAACTTCATGGGCCCCATCTTATTTATGTCAAATGAAAATGCATATATAATCGTCATTATTCATTATTACACAAAATGGGTAGAAGCAACAGCCATCATCGACTATACATCATTTACTACAATGCGGTTTGTACAACAAAATCTTGTAAACAAGTTTGGGGTACCACTGCCATTGATCTCTAACAATGGAACCCATTTCATAGGCATCACTTTTTACAAGCTCATGCAATGCTTATGGGTTGAATGTAAATTAACAACACCCTATCACCCCCAAGCCAATGGTAAAGCAAGGTTACTAACAGAAAAATTACAAAGATCTTAACTAGAACTATTAGCAAATATAAAAGGGACTAGAGCACAAGACTCAATGATGACGTCTGGGCCTACCACTTAACATGGAAACTCTCTATAGGCTACTCTTCCTATAAAGATGGTGTATGGAAAACTATCAACACTTCCTATTCAATCCAAGATTTGTACACTTTCAATAGCATGTGACCTAGATCTTGACCTAAGTCTAGTATAAAAAGAAAGATTAATTAACTTGAATGTGCTAGAAGAAAATTGATTAGTGGCCCTGTCTTTGAATGAAGTGCACAAGGCATTCAATAAGTAACAACATGACCTAAGAATAAGGAAAGTTAAATTTCAACTTGGAGATAAGGTTCTCTACTAGAACCCCACACATGTACCTCAATGAACTAAGTTTCAAACATTGTGGGAAGGGTCCTACATCATTCATGAAACTTTTTCTCCTAAAGTCATGTTAATTTAAAAACATGAGAGGCCCAAACACAAGGTAATTACTCAACATGCAATAAGTCAAACCTTTCCATAAACCTAAGCAAGCTAGTGGAAGCAACACCTCAACAAATGAACAATCACACTCAATTTTTTAGATCTCCTCCTTTCAACTCGATCGTGGGGGAGATGGCCATCCATGCTACCCATTATAGTGGCTCCTTAGTTTTTCATCTTTTTTTTTTTACATATTTTGTTTTACACTTTATCATTTTTCCAAATTTTTATTTTACAACACCATTAGTAGGTTTTATCTTTCTTGAATATTTTACAATTTCTTTTATATTTTTCCTTATTTTGGTGAGAATCTTCCTTATTTTCTAATAAAATTACTCTATTGCTAACAAGACATAGTGTTGCTTTAGCTGTTTGTAAATGGTGGTGGTACTTAACATTTTTGTTTGCTAATGTTTAGGTTCTATTTTTGAATTTTGATGACTGATAACTAAGACATGTTTCTTTTTCATGAAACAAGCAATGAGTCCACATCATCCACCAATCCACAAACTCTATGATTTTCCTTGTTTTGGGAATATGAGGTCCCTTTTTCATTAATAAAATCTTAACAAACTTGTGACCTTGGTAGTTTCCAAGCTTGGAAAAGATTCAAAGGTTTGAAAAGGGTGTGGCTTCAAGGACATTCAATACTCTTTGTACCTCTCTACTTGCTTGAGTGCATGTTTGTTTTTATGAATTTCTTATTGTTTTGTGTCAACCAATAACAAAAAAATGAAAAAAAAGTGATGATGGGAATTCAAGGCACATCCCTTAGACAAAATAAACAAGCTACAAACACTGCTTATGGGAGTAGGAAAACATGTTACCCATGTTTGAAGGTCCCTTTTAACTAAGGCCCTTTCTCACTTCTTGCTTCTCTTTTCTTCCCAAATAAGGAATGAGAGTTGTCCATGGAAGCATTCTTGTGTCGTAAGGGGATGTACTGGTCCTAGAGTGACAATGTGAAGTCACATACAGTGATTGGTTTTGTTCTAGACTAATGTTGGACTTTATCAGGTCATTTAACCATGAAACTTACAAGGGACTTCATGTGACCATGATTGGGACATCCATTCCATTCTCAATAACATCCATCAATGCTCTCCATAACATACCTCATTGCTAATTTTCATGTTTTGATTTCATGTCTTAGTTTGATGTGTTGGAATTCCTAAATAGGTTCTCCCGATTTGGTCCTCAACTTCTTGTAACCATCAATCAACTATGGGGCCCATGGACTCTTAGTTTAGGTTATGCAAGGGAAAAAAGGGCATGTGCTGCTATGGGGAGGACCCACTTACATATCTCGTGGTTTGGTTAGTTAATTTCCTTACCCTTAAACATTGTCGCAATCAAAATATTTTATGTGCCCCATCCTACATTCAACTGTGTGCTCATTAAGGGATTCTTCTTCATAAAATCTCATTCTTAAATCATTTCTCAATTTTCTAAATTTTAAAACCCTCTTCTAATATTTTCATCATGTTCTTGGCTTTTCAAGCCTTCATTTAATCCAAATTTTGTTTAAAAACTCCTTGTTTTTCATTACCTTTGACAAAGTCAATGGTGATCAACAGTCGCATTGACTAGGCCTAGTCGATGCGATTGGCTGTGTTGACTAGGCCTAGTCAATGTAGCACAAAAATCCTATAAACACTACCCAACACTTTGAAATTTTTTTTCATTTATTTTAAAATGAGAGGGGAGATTTTGCAATTTTTCAGAGCCCAAAACCTTCCAAACCCCATAACTTTCACATCGTTTGTCCAAATCTCTCTATTCTTCAATCTTGTAGCTACCAAAGGTAAGCTCTTAGTCGTGGGGGCCACAAACCTTAGGGTTTTTCATGAAAATTTTTCAAAATCATTCTAACTCCCTTAAAGGGTTAATAAATAATATAATATTAAATGATCAATGTTTGAGAGTTTACTCCTTCCAACAAACTCTAGTAAACCAAAATTTATTTTTAATATTACAATAATATTAAAATAATCAACCAAGCCATAATCACAACTTAGACAAGTGTAACTACCCCAAGGGATAAGGTATTCCCAATGTTTCAAAGTTACACATTAAGTGCTAATCCTTGGTCATGTTATGATTACAGATGGCACCTAGCCCAAGATGCCCATAGGAAGGAGGACCATCACAACCAAAGGGTAAATGATCCAAAACTAAAAAGGGCCAGGAAGAACAAGCCTAAGAAAAGATAGCAGAAACTCATGCAATGAGACCTCTTTGAGAGGAGCCTGAAATAGAATTTGTTTAACAAATTTTTAGAGAAGAGGTTGCAACTAAATAATCCCAAAGAGGAGAGGCACTAAGGCCCATACCAAGACTTGAGGTCACATTGACATAAGCTTGCCTAGACACGATCAAGCCTTGCAATGTTCAATGCTTAGTTCTCTAACAACTAAACTTTGGACCCTTTTTGGAACATGCTCCATAAGAAGTGAAGATGCAACTACAAAGCTCTTCCATGTGGTCGATCATCACTACCAGTGGAGAGTGGTACATGGAAGAGGTATATCTCTTCTAGAATAGTAGAAAGGCAAGAGCCACTATGAGAATCAAAGACATTCAAGTGTCTTACTTAATAGAAGCCATTACGTAGGCTCTTGGTCTTCCTAATTCTAGCACCCATTTGGTAGAAATCTCAATGCAAGCAGACCCTAAGGCAAAAAGGAAGTGGACCTAGTGGTGTTATTGGGTTGATTATAAGGAGTTTGGTGTGCTCACATGAACAAAGCGTATATACTTCAAGATAGCAGATTATCACCTCAATCTAATGGTGAGGCCTAGCAAGGTGATAACCTTCTCCACCCACGCTAATGCTACTCTAAGAAAAAATTTCCTTGTTAACCTTCCACAGCTGATCCATTTGGAGATAAAGAAGCAGTTTGAGGAAAATGAATGTGGAAGAAAAACCCTGTTGTTTCCATGCCTTATTAAAAGAAGGATAAGACCCTTGCTATGTCAAAAGAAGAGCAGCAATCACCACCTCCACCACCCACTCAAGAAACAATGTTAGAGGCCCACGCAACCATTGAACATTTATGCAAAATCTAAGAGTAACTCTTGCGTGAGCAAGAGCAATAAGCAAGAATAAGTGGTGGGGATCCATCTATGTACCATCCTATAATAAGTCAATGCAACAAAGTGGCTTAAATTATCAGCTAGATGAAGGATGGTGGGCCAATATTCTCAACCCAAAGAATGTAGCTACTCATGAGGCCAAATCCTAATGCCTGAGAGGTGACGGTGTCTCTCTTGCAACAACAATAATTCTTAGAAATCTTTGGGAATGTCACTACTTTTTTGGTGCACATGGAGAAGGGTGAAGGGGACCCTATATTAGTGATGTAGTATCAAGGGTAGGAGACAATAGCAGAAGTAGTTGCTAACAAAATTACTAAAGCATTGAATGCACCTGCGATGCCTCTACTAGACTTTTCTACACTCAGGGATGTGTAAACATTTGCAAAAACTATTAGCAAAAGACTACCAATTGGTGGGAACTGAGCAATCGATTCTAAGTATCTTTGATTTTTTGGATAACATCACCATAACCTAGTTAGAGGTACTTGAAGTAAAGGGCAAGTGCATCATTTTAGAAGGACAACTTGAAATGGCTCAAGAAAAAAACCAACGCTTGGCCATAGAGGTTATCGAATTAAGAGCCTACCTTGCTAATCCCACATTCCTCAACCCTACATTGACAAGAGATGAAGCTTTTCAACAACTTCAAGATAGACTCAAACAAGTTGACATGGGGATGGTGACAGTTGTCATTGATGAGTCCATGGTCAAGGCCAAAACATATTTAGTTCAAAAGGACTTAGTGCAGACATGCCTAGAGAATGAGATGCTCACAATAGAAAATCACCACTTGTGAAATGTTGATGTGCAAAAATAGTAAATGCAAGAATTCATCCATTAATAGTAGGAGTAGCTAGCCAGGGTGAATACTAAACTAAGGAGATTAGTAGATGAGAATAGAAATCTCTCTATGGAGGAAGTTTGTGCCTTATGCCAAAAGTCTATGATTAAGATTGCCACTTGGAAGAATGAGGTTCTCAAATTTGAGTCAAAAATCACTACAAAGATTAGGTTGGCCTATAGAAGGAATTTAATCAAAAACATATCGAGATGGCTAAGGAAAAAGTCAATGATACCCTCCAACAACTATAGCAAGGAAACAAAGTATGGCAACCTATCATTGATATGATAACAACAAAGCAAGGATCTGCATGAAGGAGTTGCAGATTAAAGAGATGACTAAATATATGGAGCTTGTCAATCTTTGATATGCAAACTAGGTAATGCTGACTACCAGATGGCTATGTTCAGGGCTAGAGAAGTAGGTGGTGAGCTCGTACTTGTTGTACAAGGTAGAGTCCAAGTATCATAAGAAGACCAAGCAAAAGCTTGAGATTGTAAATGCTGAACTCAAAATTCTCAAGGCAAGATTTACTAATCAAAGATTAATTATTGAGAACCTAGCTAGAAGGATGAATCACTACCAAGAACTGCAAAATGCAATCAAGGTGTTTGACATTGAACTCAAACAATTTTTCACCTAGTTTGTCAATGTCAAGAAGTTATTCCCAAAAATGCCCTATCCTTGGGATGTGCCCATTCTAGCCCATATTACCAAAGCTACGTACACCATGCATGATCCTAGGAGTAAGAAGGAGAATATGAAAGTATTGTTGGATGATTTCCATCTTCCACTGGAAGTTGCAATAGTAGGAGGACAACAACAATAGCCTCAACCATCATGTGCGCCCAAAGCAGGAGAAGGTCCCTCAAAACCTCAAGAGTCTCCACTACCTAGGACCATTTAATCTTCTTCCTTATCTTCATGCCATCAAAGGAATTGTGTCTATAATTTTGTCCTAGAGTTCAATTTTGTAGCCTTGAGCACCAAAATTTTATGTAATGATTGTATATTTGTACACTTGGGCACTTAGTGTTTGTTTGTGTTTGTCGTAGGTTTATCGTTAGTTAATAATGCCATACCTTCCCAAATTTTTAAGGAACTCAAGGAAGAATTCTCATTTAGTCGTGAAGGTATGATGATATATGGATTGGCTATATCAACTAGGCCCCATTGATACATGATTTGATGTGTTGATGTGACCTTGTTGACATAGTGTCTATTTTCGCATATAAATATGCACTTACCTACCATGTTTATGGCATGTCTTGTCATAGTTGTAGTAGAGCTAATGCAGTTTTGTCATTTGAAAGTTAGAATATTTTTCTCTAAGTGCCCACAGTAGGAGTTAAGAGTATACGAATCTTTATTTGAGCACTATTGTACCTTAGCACAGCAATGTGTGTAGCAATAAAGGTGAGCTTTTTGATAAATTTTATAACACTTTGAAATAGATTAATTATGTATTTATGCATTTAATGTTTTATGTAATTTCCTTTAATGCTTTAAATAATTAAATAATTAATTAGGCTAAACTAAGCTAAATTAAGTAGCAATTAATTAAGCACATAAGTACAACAACTTCGAGCATACGCTTAGTGCTTGGTAATCCTAGTAACGCTTAACATTTGGTAACCCAGTAGCACTAAACATGTTCAAGATGTGTACGGCAAGTGGGAATGGATGCTTATGTTAGGATTAGTTAGGTGTGGTTAGTTATATTAAATTAGTAATTAAATTACTGCATTCCTTTCATCCTTTATTTTAAGCACCCAAAACATAAAACATAAAAATAATAAAAATTATACACCTCGATTACACTTAACCATACCTTTGCATATCACAAGTGTAATTAAGAAGACAAAAAATGACTGTTAGGGCAAGTTCACTTCCTAGAGGTTAATGTATCAAAAGACATAGAGTCCACAAAATTTGATCAAATCATGCATGAATGCTTAGTGATTCGTATGGTTGAGCGTAGGGGTATTCACCGCTCATCAATCAATGCATCGAATTATGCAGTGGTAATCATGCTCATGTAGTTAGATGATTAGAAACGTCCTTATTACATCCATTGCGTGAGAAAAACCATTATGGGTGCATAGCTAAACTACACCACAACAAAGAAAAAACTGATGATGGTGGTGTTTACCTTGGAAAAATTCAAGCACTATGTGCTTGGGTACAAGGTCTTTGTGCACATAGACTACAATGTAATCTAGTTCCTAATGAATAAGCCAATGGTGAGCCCTTGTGTCATATGGTGGTTAGTGATCTTGGAGAGATTTGATCTCACCATGGTAAATTGAAAGTCAACCAAGAATGTGGTTGCTAACCACTTGTCTCAGTTGAGATGGAACAACAAAGAGAAGGACAAACCACTTTTAGATGAGTTTTCTGATGAACTCCTCTTTGCCAATGCTATAACTGAACAAATGCCCACTACAACCAATTGATGCGATGGCATTCTTACCTACCTGCTTACTCAAGAGATGTCATAGAAGTGGGAAAATAGGAAGAAACAACAATTTCTTCAACAGGTTAAATGTTTCATGGAAATCAATAAACACCTTTACAATGTGTGCACCAATGGCATAGTTCAATGGTGTGTACCTGATGTTGATCACTTGCACATTCTCCAAAATGCTCATGAGGACCTTTGTGGAGGCCACTATGCTGGGAGATGCATGGCCATTAATATCCTCATGGCAGGGTATTACTAGCCAACACTATTCAGGGATGCTCACCACCTCATCCACTCCTATGAACGATGCCAATGCAATGGTGAAATGACCACTCATATGGAGGAACCTCAACAATGGATCCAATCACTAGAGCCCTTTGATATTTGGGGCATTAACTTTATGGATCCCAGCACTCCCATGTCAAATGGAAAGGTGTATATCATAGTTGCTATTGACTACTATATGAAATGGGTAGAAGCTACAACGATCACTAATTGCACATCTTCTACTACAATTTAGTTTGTTCAACAATATGTTGTAAATAGGTTTGAAGTGCCACATGTACTTATTACTAATAATGGAACTTATTTTACAAGTACTACCTTTCAAAAGCTCATGCAATGCTTGGGGCTTAAACATAAATTAACAACATCCTACCACCCCCAAGTCAATAATCAAGTAGAGATTACAAATACAAAGATAACCAAAATACTAACCTGAGCTGTTAGTAAATATAGGAGGGATTGGAGCACAAAACTCAATGATGCCCTTTAGGCCTACCACTCCACTTGGAAACTTCCTACTGGCTACTCTCACTATGAGCTTTTATACAACAAATTACCAACTCTTCTAACCCAAACAAAGCTCCATACACTATCAATAGCTTATGATCTTGACCTTAACCTATGTCTAGCACAAAAAGAAAGATTAATGAGCCTCAAATTAATAGACGAGAACTAGCTAGTGGCCCTTTCATCTAATGAATTATACAAGGAATTCAATAAGTAGTGACATGACCTTAGAATAAGGAAAGAAAAATTTCAACTGAGAGATACGGTCCTATACTAGAATCCCACACACATGCCACAAAGAACTAAGTTCCAAAAGTAATCGAAAGTGCCTTACATTATCTATGAGACCTTTTCCTTTTGGGCCATGTTAATTTACAAACCTGAAAGCCCAAACAAAAAGCTACTAGTCAACATCCAACAAATAAATCCTTTTGATGAGCCTAAGAGAGCTAGTAATTAAAACACCTCAATGGATGGACAAGCATGCTCATTTTTTTAGATAACCTCCTACCAACTTAGTTGTGGGGGAGATGGCCATCCATGCCAATCAATCAAAGTGGCTCTTCAGTTTTTCATTTTTTCCATTCTTCACAATTTTTGTTTTGCATCATTTTTAGTACATTGTTCCATTTTTTAAATATTTTTATAATTTCTTATATATTTTACTTTATTGGGTTTAGATCTCTTTTATGCTTTCTTATGTTTTATTTTTCATCTTTATTGCTACTAGGACTAAGTGCAACTGTAGTTGTCAATTGATGATGGTTTGTACAATAATGTTATTTGATTGCTAATGTCTAAATTCTATCTTTGAATTCTGGTGTTAATAACTACGACATGGTTTCTTTTGCATGATAACAGGTAGTGAGTCCATGTCATCCACCCATCCACAAAACTCTATGATGTTCCCTTGTTTTGGAAATATGTAGTCCCTTCTTAACTGAAACTTTTAAAGGCCTTGTGACCTTGGTAGTTTCCAAACTTGGGAAGGATTAAATGGATAGACAAGGGTGTGACTCCAAGGGGATTTGACGCTCTTTGTACTTACCTACCCTCTTGGTTGCATGAGTGTTTTCATGGATTTCTCACCATTTCGCTTTCAACCAATAGTAGGAATCAAAGTCTTTACATGGTGTAGTTTCCATCCAAAAATCCAAAAATTCAAAAAAAAAAGTAATAATGGAAATTGAAAGCACATCCCTTAGATGAACTAATGGACTAAAAGCACTGGTTATGGTACTAGAAAGACATGTTACCTATGCCTAAAGGTCCTCTCTAACTAAGGCCCATCTCACTTCCTTCTTTTCTTTTAGGAATGGTGATTTATCTGTGGTAATACTCTTATGCCTTGAAAAGGTGAACTAGTCATAGAGTGTCAATGCGAAGTCACTGAAAGTGGTTGGTTTTAATTCAAACTAAGAATGGATGTTATCAGATCATATTAATCACAAAATCGACAAGGAACTTCATGTGACCATGATACGAGACTCCATTCCACTCTCCACCTCATGCATCTTTGCTTTCCATATCTCACCTCACTACCTCTTATTATTTTTTGTTCAATGTCTTAGTTTGATGTGTCAAAGTTCATACATAGTTTCGTTAGTGATTTGGTCCTTAACCAACAATAATAATTAGTCACCCATGGGGCTCACAAACTCCTTGGTTTAAGGGCATGTAAGGGCATCAAGGTCATGAGCCTACTATGGGAAGGACCCATTTGCATACCACTTAGTTCCACTAGTTAAGTTCCTCATCCCTTAAATGTTTCTACATTCAAATCTTTTGTGCTCCACATTGATTCATCCAATTGTGCACTACTTCATGGCATTTGTCTAGTCATTCTTCTAATAAAATATCCTTCTTGTGGATTATCTACCCCTATTCATGCATTTCATCGTGTTCTACATTTCTTGGACTTCCTTTAGACTCTAATTTCATGTCAAAACTTCTTATTTATCCCTTATTTTTCAAAGATAAAAATTCTATCTTTCAGTTGCGTCAACAAGATCCCGTCGATGTAGTTAATCAAGTCAATGTTATCCTATTAATGGGATCCCATCGATGCAAGGCAAAAGTTCTATAAGTAGCACCCAACACATAGTGAATTTTTGTCATTTTCTCTTAAATAAGGAAGGAATTTTTTTAATTTTTAGAGCTTAGAACCTTCTAGAGCCCATAACTTTCAACTTCTTGTTTGATTAACCTCGTTTTTCATTTCTACAACTATCAAAGTAAGCTCTACGTCATGGGTACCACAAACCTTAGGTTTTTGATGAAAATTTTTTTAAGTTTTTTCTAACTCTCACAAGGTTTAACTAATAAAATAATATTAAAATCACAAATTTATGAGAGTTAAATCTTTCCAATGAACTTTGGTAGACATTAAAATGAAAGAATATTAAAATAATCAAACCTGCCATGATCACAACTTAGCCAAGTGTAACTAACACAAAGAGATAAGGTACTTAAGTGTTCCAAAGTTACACACCAAATGCTAATCCTTGATCATGTTATGATTATAGATGGCACCAAGACCTAAGCATCCACAAGAAGGAGGAGCATCCTAGCCAAGGGACAAGCGACCTAAAACTAGAAAGGACCAATAAGAATAACCCTAGGGGCAAGCAGCTGAAACCCATATAACTAGACCTCTTCAAGAAAAGCCTGAAGTGGAATTTGTCTATTAGATTCCCCAAACTAAAATGAAGCAATCTCATTGGGACAAGGCACCAGGACTAAGGCCAAGCCTTGAGGTCACATTAACGAATGTCTATCTTATGAGAATTAAGTCTAGGAGTATCCAACGTTCAGTTCTCTAAGAATTGAACTTTGATACCTTCTTAGACTTTGCCCTAGAATATGTCAAAACACAGCTGCAAAGCTCTCCCATGTGGTCAATCATCACTTCTAGTAGGAAGTGGCACATGGGAGAGACATATTTTTTCTAGAACAATAGGCAACCAGATGCTACTATGAATATCAATGACATCAGTGTGTCCTAATCGGTGGAGGCCATCTCTCAAGCCCTCTATTTGCTTGAAACTAGGACCAATCTGGTAGAGATCTCAACACAAGCAACCCCAAAGGTCAAAAAGGAGTGGATCCAGTAGTGCTATGGAGTGGACCGCAAGGAGTATGATGTACTCACAATGGCAAAACATGCTTATTTCAACATAGAGCCCTACCACCTTAATTCGATGATGAGACCAAGAAAGGTGATAGTATTTTTTGCTCATGCATGCACTGCTTTGAGCAATAAATTCCCTGTCAACCTCCCACAATTGATCTATTTTAAGATAGAAAAGTGGTTCAAGAAAAATAAGTGTGGGAGAAAGGCACTCCCCTTTCAGTTCCTCATCTAAAAATTATGCAAAAGGGGAGGAATAGTCTGCTATTCCAATGACACACTCAAACATGTTCCTACCACCTCTTAGACAGAAATGATGAAGGATAAGGTCCCTACCATAATCAAGGAAGATAAGCATCCACCACCACCACCCACTTATGAAAGAACATCGAAGTCTCATGCTGCTATGGAGCTTATGCAAAAGCTCCATGAGCAACTCTTGCAACAACAATAAGCTGGTCTAAGTGATGACTCGTCTATCTACTAACAAGTCCTTAGTCACTTAAATGAGGTAACTTGTACCATAAGTTGGTTGGAAGACATGGCATCAACCATCTCTGCCAAGAGAATGAAGGCACCCACACACTCAAATCCTAATGCTCAGGAGGTAATGGTGTCCATTCCTAAATAATAGAAATTTGTAGAAATCTCTAGAAATGCCACTACCTTCTTGGTGCACCTAGAGGAAGGCAATGAGGTAATTATTCTTGTGTGTCATCATGTCATTATTTCTAAGCAATGATGCAACCATGAAATTCTTAAAAGTTTCAAATTATTGGTTCCTTTATTTAATATTTTCTTATTAATGATTTGGTTTGGTTTGCAAAAAAGTGGTACTAAATATGGGTAGTGATTCATCCTTATATGAAACATCATGAACCATGGTTATAATCTTGTTAATTTTCAAATAGAAAAGAATTCATGTGCTTTTATGGGATGGTTAATAATTGGAAATTAGTAAGATATGTGAAAGTACTCTTTGGAGAACATTAACTTCAATGGATAAATCTGTATATTCACCACCTACATCTCATATCCAACATCTTGCATGGTTAAGGATTTTATAAAATTATTCTCTACCCAGATGGTGGGGTTTTTTGAGTTAGCTAGAAACAAAGTACTTGAATATGATTCTTATTTAATGGAATATCTTAGCAACAACTATTTTCGATGCTAGGTAGTTTATTTTCAGATCCATGCAATTGATAACTCAATATTTGTCTATTTTTATGTAAGATATGGTAAGATGCCATCAGGTAGATTCATTCAACAAAAATTGTCTCCAAGTAGAGTGCACATGTTCTAAAATAAGAAAGGTACATGGCTAATGTGTTATTTAGAAGGAGGAGGAGAAGAAGTAAAATGAAAAAGAAAATATAAAGAGACCCTTAGAAAAGAAAAATGGGAGAGGGGGAGAGAGAGAGAGAGAGAGATCTAAAAATTTTTCAAATGAAAGAAAATGTCCCAAAAAAATTTTACATTGAAGGTAATTCCCTATATTTTTAAAAGAAAATGAAATTCCCCAAGGTTCTATGGGATGACGGAATGAGTGCCTTTAAATTTCTATAAACATGTATCACTAGAATGAATAGTGAGATGATTCACATTTTAAGGAAGTTCTTATTCCAAGTAGAAAGGGTGGTACCATTTGCATAAAATGGGGGCAACTTGTTTATTCTTTAACTTAGTGATGAGACTTCATATGTCAAGCAACTTCATCGACACATCTATATCAACAAAGCCTCATTGACACATATTTGGCATTGAGAACATGTTGATGTGTTAACCAGTAATGCATCTTAGATGTGTTGACGCATCCCTGTTGATGCAACTAAATGCATTAACACATCCCCGTTGATGCAATTCCTATGTTTGCCTATAAAGATGTGAGCACCTAGCATGTATTTTACACCATTTGCTTATTAGTGTAGCCAAACTCTTACAATTTTCTCTTGTAATTTTAGCAAATAATCAGTGAGTTCCCAAAATGTATATTTGAGTCATTTGTATGACATTTTATTTGAGTGGCATTATACCTAAACATATTCCATGAACAACAATAACATTGAGATTGATTCATATTCATTGCAGCACTTTGACTTAAAATAGATTTGCTTTTAATGCAACTTCCTTTTGATATACATAGTTCATATTTACATTTCCATGCACATCAATTAATCAATGGAATGAGCATAACTAGTTTTCAGCTTAAACACATATTCACTTGGTAATCCTAGCAATGTTATTACTTGGTTTCCCTAGTAGCATAACACTTGGTAATCCCATTAGTGGGTACATGAGTTCAAGACGTGTACAACAAGCTAGTGTACTTATCATCCTTAGGATAGTTTAGAATTCTATTTTATTAATTAATTAATTTTTATGTTATTATTCAATTAGTAAAGTGTTGCACAACATCAATAATCATATGCCTCACTTTGGACTAAATCATACTTAACAAAACTACTGCTAGTCCAAGTGAGAAAATAATGACCTACGATCAATGCTTAAAAATCTAGATACCACACTAGTCTCATCGACAAAATTCAACCAAATTGCATGTGACTACTTGTGATTTATATGGTTGGGCATAGGGGGTACTTGCTGCTCATCATTGGCACCATTGCCAAGGACGGTGCTAGTGATCTAGATTAGTTATATTATAAACAATCACTATAACAGCATTAATAATTTCTCTTTTAGGAAATATTAATATTTTAAGTAACATATACATTATTAATTAAAAACATGCCTCCTTCACATAGAGTCGTAATCCATCACATGATGAGAACACTAGTAGGAAAAATGGTAGGATCTATATTGAAGAGAATTGGAGTGAATCACTAAACATAGGGGTTTTAGATGCTCATTTAGACCCTTACTACATTCAAATACTATGTTTAACTAATGTAGACAACCCTAGAGGGGATGGAACAAGTCCTAGAACAAGAAGGACCTCCAGGCCTAAGACCTCCTTCAAACCCAGAAGAGATAAATCAAGGGACCATAGGGGGAGATATAGGAGCCATGGTGATTCACCTAGTTTGCCATCTTTCTCTTCCTCTTCAATGTCTAATTCTGATGAAGATGAAGGTAAGTATGGAGATAGAGATATACTAAGGGAACAAGATAAAGGTATAAATAGAGATCAAGGATAAGGTGAAAGGCATCAAAGTGAGCATAGATGAGATCATCATAAGCAGACAAATAGAAATAGAGATTATCACCATAACATGTGTGGTGATGATGAACCCTTGTTGGCTACTAGGAGGATGATACAAATTAGGGAGGCAATTTGAATATCTCTTAGGCATCAAATGGAAAGTTGCATCAAAAGGCTTGATATAAATAACATTCCTAAATTCAAGGGAGACTATAATTCTGATCCACAACATTATTTACAAGTCTTCCATGATGCCTGCACCTTACAAAACATTAAAAGTAAGTGACAAAAGCTTAAGCTCTTTACTAGGATACTAATAGAAGAAGCTAAAAGTTGGTATAGATCATTGGAAGCAAATTCAATCTACCAGTGGTTCACAATGCTTGAGCTCTTCAATGAAAAATACCAAACCTATTCAAAAGTGTCCAATTTTAAAAAAATACAAGGATGGAAATAAAAGAATCATAAACCCCTTGATGAAGCCTAGGTAGATGCTATTCTCTATTACACAAATGCCCATGCCATGGATTTTCTCAAGAAGAGCAGCTTCATCACATCATAGATGGGTTTTGTAATAAAACAAGGGAAAGCCTTGGGATCTATGCTAAAGGAAGATTATCAGAACTAAGAGCCCATCGAATACAAAGGCTAATTGAACAAGTAGAAAAAGAAGAAGGAGAGCTGTGTAAAAGGGAGAGTGTAAAGGAATATAATTGGAATCTAACTCTTCATGTGAAAGAGGTCCATATTTATGATAAAAAAAGAGGTAGCTTTTGATGAGTTGATTTCACACAAAACCTTACAAATACAAGAGTTTTTCATGAAGATTGAAGCAAGGGTAGATAAGATGTGGGAGTTGATGAATGAAAAAGCTATAACCAACTTAAAAATAATAGAGGAGAAGGTAAAGAAAATAAGATCAAATGATCAAAATAAGAAGAGGAAAAATAGCAAGGAAACAAGGACACTTATTGAAAAAAATAGAACATAGCTACAGTAGAAGAGGTTGTACACTCAAATTCAAAGAAGGAAGATGGATGTGACATTTGTCAATATGAACATCCAAAGCACTATTACCCAATTATGTTACATCTACAAGAGTTTGGCACTTTTGTTTTGAATTTTAAGTTTTTGGAAAAACAAATGCCTAAGAGATTGCCTTACCCACAAGGTAATTATAAGCAGTCCTACAACCAACAGTACTATCCTAGTAGGACTTCTTATCAACCTCAAGGCTACTATAAACACCAATGGCAAAACCCACAGTCATGGGGAATGCCATCAACAAACTAGTAATATCCTTACCGCCAGCTAGATCCTTATGGATACTATGTTTAACAACTTATTTCTTTAAATGGTTCTACTTTCTCTATCTCAAATCACAACTACTACTCTCTTGAATACCATCAACCCAAAACATCTTATGTGAGATCATCATCCCATGTCTCTCATCATCCATCATATCCTCAATACTCTCATACTTCCCTTCAACATATGTCACCACCAACAACATAAGAAGGATTGACACCACAACCTCAACAAAGGAATGCAACTTATGCTACGAATATACAAAAGGATAATAGTACTATTAGCACTCACCAAAAATCTCCAAAATGTCCTTTCCTTAGAACAATTTCCATAGGTGTGAATAAAATTAGTAAATCTACTAGTTCATTAGAACCAGCACAAGGCCAATCACATACAATTCCCTTCCTCACAAAAACATTGTTTCCTAATCCTATGCAAAAGGCAACAATCATCACCACTCCAATAGAAAATATAAATCATGAACCTATCACTGTTGAGAGACAAAAAAATTCCATGCATTACTACTAATGATACAAGGTGTAGTTGTGGGCTGAGAGTTCAAAGTGATAACATGATCCCTATACCAACCCACAACAAACTTAAAGAACAAGTGTGTATGCAAAACCAAGTTTACACAATAGCCACTAAACCAAAAAATACCAAGTGGCTTGAAAATGAGACTACAAAACCGTTCAAAGGATGCATGGAAATATCCAATGCACTTATTAGTTCTAATCTTAAGAAAATAAACCAAATAGAAAAATTAGAAACATACAACTTACACTCTGACTATACACCAAAAGAAGATGTTAAATAAGAAGACCCAAGAATTAAAATAGAAAATCAAGAAGAAAACATATCTAGATCCTCTAAAAATAAAATACTTTAGAGTCCAGTTGAATATATATCTCCAAATGATCGAAACCTAATTATCACCAATCTTAAATGTGTTAACAAGAGAAAACTTAAATCATTAAAAATGATAAATGGAAAACTTATGGTGTATAACCAAGAGAATGTGCAATTCATTTTTTGAATGCTCACCCATGAGTTTAGTCATGGAGGAGATGTCCCATCTTGAATCAAGAACTAATAATGTATTTTCACTTTTTGTTTTACAATTTGTTATCATTTTCCTATTTCTTTAAAATTTTTCAATTCTTAATATGTTATCAATTTCTTCTTATTTTCTTTTCTTTATAGTTTTCTCGTTTCTTAAGTCATTTTCTTTATGTTTTATGGATGTCTACTATGTTTTTATTAATAATGATATTGTCAATCATGATGTGGAAGTCAACACTATGTGTTTGGTCTTTGTTCTATGCTATCAAGATGATTGGGTAAATAATTGTGTAATGCAATGAGGTTACATCGTCCATCCCTCCAGTTTCTTTAAATAAGAGGTCTTTATCATGAAAGCAATATGGTTCTTCTCACACAAAACTAAATGAAGAAAGAGTGAAAGACTAAGTGGGGCTAACAAAGGTTGTGACCTTAAGGGGATTTGTTGGATGCTCTTTTTGACTTCCTTTTTATGATTTATGATTCCTTCAAGAATGTACCTTCACTTCCAATTGTTGACCAATAAACAAAAAGCATGTCTTTGCATGGTGTGGTTCCCATGATTCAAAGAAAAAAACACAAAAAAAAAACATGGGATGTCCAAGCACACCCCTTAGATATAATAATGGTCTACAAGTACTAGTTATGGGGTTGGAAAAACATGTTACCCATTCCTAAATACATCCCTCTAACTAAGGCCCTTCCTTCCTTCTTCTCTTTTTGAAGTGATGTTCCTTCTCTATGGTTGTTATGAGATCACGATGGTAGGCAAGAAGGGACACATCAATGCAAGACCACTGCTAATCGTATGAACTTGGTTTGAAACTTGGATGGATAGGTATGATAGTTATCTTAATCATAATTGATATAAGAACTTATTGCAAACATGGTTTAAGTACCTTACAACCTAATCTCTGCAATCCCTTCTCATCCCATTATTCAGCTCGCTACTACATATAATTACGAGCCTAATGATTTTGTATAGTATAGTGCAAGATCATAACCAAGGTAGTTGTGTGTTGTTTGGAATAAATCCACGATCTACATTTAACTTCTAAGATGCCCACAAACCTCTATAGAAGTGGTTATGCAAGGGCATTATGACAGAAGCCTCCTTTGGAAAGGATCCACTTACATGACTTTTGTTAATCATGGTTCTTTCTCAAACCTCACATATTCAAGGGCATCATGGACTACTTCTCTAAATGTATGCATGATTTTGCAACTACTACTCATCAATTTCAAATTATCTTTAATGCTTTTATATTTAAATTTCCTCTAAATTCAAAATTCAAGCTTTCTTGACCATCTTATGATCCATACCTTTGGTTTTAATTGTGAAAACTTATGTGCTTCTGGAGTTAAGCTCATATATTGTGGGGGGCTAAGGATTTGCTTTTTGAAAATTATCTCACACCTTATCTTTGAACATTATGATAACTAATAATAAATATAATCAAAATAACATGAACAAATTGATGATTTTAGCTACCTTAGAGCCTTGGAAAACATTATTATGAAATCACCTTAAGCCTAAATGCTAAAATGTTTTTGGATTTTTAGATAACCAAGGATTCGAAAAGGGTTAATTATTAAGGAAAATTTACTAAAACTAACATTGATCCTTTGTTGATTGCAAGTGATGCTAAAAGAAAAGCCTAAGATCAAAGGTCTTTTCCAAGGTAAGGAAAAAATGCTAAGAGAAGGATAAAGGAGGATATGTCCATGGAAAAATAGTAGCACATACACGAATTAAAGCTCAAACATCATATGTTTATTGGACCTATGTCACGATGAGAAGAAATTTTAGTCCATCCTTCAAGAATAATCTACATAAAAGAGAAGCATCAACATAAGAATCAAGGTTGGAAAGACTGCCACTGCTATGAAAAATAAGAAGATTCATCTTCAACAAATTTCTTGAATACCTCTGCAATTTTGTAAACTTTAATATCCATCTAGTTTTTTTATCATTTTGTAATACATCCACTTGAATAAAATTTTGTAATGCGACACTCTAGTTTTGTAATGATAGTTAATCTAGTCTTGGTCACCCCATAATTTTTGTAATGAAACTTCATTCATTTATATATAACTTGAGGATGAGTTTTTAGTTAGTCATGGAAGTATGATGAGACCTAATAGGCTGGGAAACTTCCTCAATGCATCCCCATCGACACAGCTAAATGTGCTAATGCTTCCCCATCAACGCAATGCTTGTATTTGCCTATAAATATGTGAGCACCCGCCATGTATTTGGAACCATTTGGTTAGTAGTGTAGCTAAACTTTTATAGTTTTTTCCCATAATCTTAGCAAACAGTTAGTAAGTGCCCACAATGTGGATTTGAATTAGTTGTACAATGTCTTATTTGAGTGGCATTATACCTGGATACATTCTGTAAATGGTAATAAGATTGAGATTGATGCATATTCATTAAAGCACTTTGACTTAGAATAGATTTACTTTGAATTCAATTTCCTTTTAATGTACATAGTTAATATTTACATTTTCATGCATGTTGATTAATCAATGGAATGAGCGCAACTAGTTCCAAGCATAAACACATATTTGGTTAGTAATCCCAACATCGTTATTGCTTAATTTGCCTAATAGCATAGCACTCTATAATCCCAGCAGTGGGTACATGAGTTCAAGACATGTATGGCAAGATAGGAATGGACACTCATCCTCCTTAGGATTTTTTAGGATTTTATATTATTAATTAATTAATTTCTATATTATTATTCAATAGGTTTAAGGGGTGCACAACACTAATAATCATATGTCTCACTTTGGACTAAACCATACATGAAAAAACTACCACTAGTCCAAGTGAGAAGACAGCGACCTATGATCAATGCTTAACAATCAAGATATCACACTAGTCCCATCCACAAAATTTCACGAGATTGCATGTGAATGCTTGTGATTCATATGGTTGAGCATAGGGGGTACCTACTACTCATCACCTTGGTTGTTCAAGCATTTCTAAACCTCAATTGGATATCAAGTTTCATTTAATATTTATGATTTACAATTGATTACCATAACTGATCAATCTTTATGACTATAATTATAAGATAAACTTTGAGTTGATTGATACCTTTGATATCCACTTAAGTCTCCCATGTCTAGGAAGTGCATGAATAAGTACTTAAGCTTCACTTCTTTTAAGTTGTAAATAACATAAAGACAATGCCTTATTGGTGGTTTGAAAGCCACTTTCCTTCCAAAACAAAGACCTAAAATAGTATAGAGATCCTCTTAAGTTCCATGCTATCTTAACCATCATTCTCTTGAAGAACAACATGGCCCTAATTCCTTATTTATTGTGTCACAAGAATATGTAGGTTATTAGAGCTTTGGCCTTTGGTTTCAGGCATCACCCACGCTCTACATAGAAGGTGTATAGGGCTAGATGTGTGTAGTAAAGGAGTGCATCTTAGCTTTATTCAAGAATGATATCTCTTATCTAATTACTCGTGCTCTTTGTGATCATACATTTATGCACATCTTCTTTGTCTTGTCATTTATATGATTATCTACAAAGTACTTGCTATGTTGCTAACCTTTGAACTAACATATGTTATGCAGTTATGTTATGTTTGCAAGTATTGTGATCAATGACACATAGTCTATTTTAAATCTACTTTGGAATACTTGGCAAATTAGGAACTCAAGGATAACACTAAGCAGTGCTTCACAAAGTAGTGTTGTTACACCAAGACATATAATCAACATGATACATTATAAAAATTACATATGAATATAATGATCTAACCAATATGAGAGGTTATCCATTGATCCTCTTAGGATCATGTTTGATAGGAGGAGCATTGAGGCTCTAATTGATGATACTTTTTATAACAACTTGATTAAGAAACTCTAAGCTATGGGTTTGATTTTGATGGGTAATGTTGAGTTATAAAGTTCTAATTTAACTATATGTCTTGAGGGTAAGTATTGTTAAAATAATGCTTTAAGTTTCAACCCCCCTCAAAGATTCTTTTTATAATGATATCTCAAATATGACTCAAATAGATAACTTTTTACTTATAGTTTAGATACAATTAAGAATAACATAACAATGTCTCAAATGTGACTTGAATTGGCAACCCTTATTAGACAATGAGCTAAGCACTTGACTTGCCTCTCATTATTTCTAACGAGTCATTAATTACAATGCTTTTTATTATCTCTAATTGTTAATAAAACAATTGAAATTGATGATGAATCTATTATGATTTAAAATGTGTTACAACCTTTAGAAATCAATGGCATCTTACAAAAAACAAAATGCATGCTATATAACAATAAAGTGCCAAGTTAAACAAAAAAGCTAAAATGATAGCAATAATTGAAATCTTTTCTTATTATTTATAACACTAAGGTATTAGTGTAGTGGGGAGGCTTCTAATTTGGAACCTTTAGGTATAGATTTGATTTTGGAAAAGTTTTATAGGTTTCAACCCCTTACTATTTACAATATTAAATGCAAAAATAAAATAAGGAAAAATTTTCATTTATATTATTGGAAATATCACTAAGATTAAGAAAAATAACTAAGCAAACTCAAACTCAATTGAAATATCCTAAATTTAAGTTCAAGACATGAAGGTCGATGCTTTTATTAATAAGCAATGAAAACAAAATCATATAACAGTGACTATTTATTTATGCGTAAATAGGCATGATACTACTTAAAAATTAAATCATTAATTTTGAAAAAAAATGTATAATATAAGATGAAAAATTTGGAAAATATACTTTCATGTTACATAATTGGGTCATGGAGGATTATGAATAAAATATCTAATATTTACCATTACCAAATAGGACTAGCAGTTGGCCTTTACATGGCTCTTCCCTTACTTTTTTACTTTTTGTTAATGATGGAGCATCAAAGTGTCGTGTCAATAGGCCCCCATTGACATGGCTGCATTGATGAGCCCCTATCGATGTGGCCCCATCTACGTGTTGTTGCCCCATCAACATAGCATTTGTTGCGTCTATGGGGCCCCATCAACGTAGCTTCACAATAAAGTCTATAAATACGTGCTCACCAACCATGTTTATGGGAGGTCAAGTCATATTTGTGGTAGAGCTCTTGTAGCTTTGTCATTTGGGAGTTAGAACATTTCTCTGAGTGCCCATAGCATGAGTCAGAAAGTGTACAGATCTTTATTTGAACACTAATGTACCTAAGCACACCAATGTAAATGGCAATAAAGATGAGCCTTTTGATCAAACCTTGTAGCACTTGAAATAGATTAATGATTTATTTTTGCATTTATTTTGTTCATTAATTATGCAATTAATTAAGCTAAATTAGACTTCAATTGATTAATTAATTAAGCTAAATAGATTAAACACATAAGTATGACTGCTTTAAGTGTAAACATGTATTTGCTTGGTAATCCCAATAGCACTATTTCTTGGTTCACCCAGTAGCATAGCACTTAGTAATCTCGATAGTGGATATGTGGGTTTAGGACATGTATGACAAGTGGGATCAAATATTTATGTTAGGATTAGCTAGAGATTAATTAATTAGTTAGATTAAATTAGCTATTAAATTACTTCATTTCTCTATTTTAAGCATCAGGAACATAAAACATAAAATAATAAAAATCATATACCTTGATTACTCTTAACCATACCTTTATACATCGCAAGTGTAATTGGGAAGACAATGAATGACTCTTATGGCAAAGTTCACTTCCTAGAGGCTAATGTATTGGAAGACATAGAGTCCACGAAATTTGACTAGATCATGCATGAATGTTTAGTGATTCGTATGGTTGAGCATAGGGGTACTTTGCTACTCATCATTGGTGCCATTGCTAGGTACTCTTTTTGTTGAAATGTGTGCTATCTAGCTTTAGTGAACATCATTAACATAGTTGAATGAACCCTAAGGTCAAAATCATCCTCAAAATAAATATAATCACATAAGCACACTAATATCTTATTTGTATTGCAAAATGTCTTCTTCTCATAGGCGCAATGATACTAAACCACTAGTACCTCAATAATGTAAGGTGGTGTATACTCATCTAGAGGAGTATGTGTCTAACTTCACCTTCATCTTGCATCAAGATGAAAATTTGTGATGACGGGATATGGAACGCGATATTGTAATGCCTCCTGATCGATCTATGCCTAGGATGCTACTTCAAACTCTTAGGAGGTTGGGCATCCAAGATCTTCAAGAGGAGTACATTGTGCATGATTATGACTACTAGGACTATCATCCCACTAAAACACAATGTAGGAGAGATCAACACAAGGAGAAGCACCATGAGATTATGAAGGAGAAACAATTCACCAATCCCTTGTTCCTACTTAACCAAAATGACAATAAGGATCCTTCCTCTAGGGGTTCTCAACATGAATATTCTCCGCCCCTTATTATTGGTGATGGGGGTGTGGCCTTGAATCTGCAATCCACTATCAATAATCCATGTTTAGATAAAAATGGAAGTCAAAGCAAGAGCTTGGACAAGCATCAAGATAACAAGAAAACTGATGAACGTGACTGTGATAATCGAAGAGGAGTTGGCAGATACCATGATGGTGGTAGTCCCTCTCCCTCTTCACCCTCATCATTTCATCTTTTTCTTCATCAAATGCAACAAAAAGAATAACTATGATGAAGGAAAACAATGGGTTAATAATGATGATCGTTGAGCCCACCATGAATGAAGGGGTAGCAGAGGATATCATTAACATCGTTGAAATAATAATAATTATGAGCCTTTGCTGGCAGATCAAATCATGCTAAATATTGCAAAGGCCATAAAAATTCCAACCAGGCATGTGAAGGATAGTCAAATTAGATGACTTGATATGAACAATATTCGCAGATTTGAGGGGGGATATAACTCTAATCCACAAACACATCTTCAATCTTTTCACGATGCCTATGCCTTACAAAATATTGGAAATGATTCGAAAAAATTAAAGTTATTTCCCAAGACACTCAAAAAGAAAGCAAAAAGCTGGTATTGATCCTTTGAGCTAAAATCCATCTGCAGCTGGAGTACAATGCTAGAATTATTTAATGATAAGTATTAGACATACTCCAAAGTGTCTAATCTAAGAAGGTAGATCCAAGGATGAAAGCAAGGAAACCATGAACCCTTGGATGCCACCATGGGCAAATACTATTCTCTCATACACTGATGCCTTGGCCATGGTTATTCTCAATGGGAACAACTTGGCCATATCATAGATGGACTTAGATTGAAAACAAGAACAACTCTTGGGGTCTATCCCCATGGGAAACTATTAGAACTCAAAGACCATTAGATTCAAAGACTAATTGAGCAGGTAGCAAAAGAAGAAGGAGAGTTAAGAAAATGGAAAAAGTGCTAAAGAATACAACAGGGATCCCTCCATCAGAAAGAGGGAAGTTTGATTTTGTGACAGTAAGGAAGAGTCATCACTTAATGAGTTGGTGAACATAAAGACCTTGCTAATTCAAAAATCTATGTTTGAAATTTCGACCAAGGTAGATATAATGTGGGATTCATTAGATGAAAAATTCCAAACTACTCTAAAAATTACCAAAGAATTAAGAGAGCAGAGTAATGATTATGATCGTAGGAGGCAAAATGAAGCTGAACGTGCCTACCAAAGGGGTAAGGGCAAAATTAATGCAGTAGATGAAGTTGCAAAAACTAAATCAAATGATGATGGTGGTTGTGACATCTGAAACACCGTGAAAATTACGGGTCCGCCTCAAGCGAAGATTCGTAATTCGAGCAAGAACGCGCCTCAAATCTGTCTAAGGACAAGTTTACGCTCTATCACGCACGGCAGCGTGATGAGCGTAATAAGCTCCAGGACAGTTAAAGGCGAATTGGCTAAGGACAAGTTTACGCTCTATCACGCACGGCAGCGTGATGAGCGTAATAAGCTCCA
>MNCI01007001.1:656744-686270 GCA_015680685.1 Gnetum montanum | reverse complement strand
TTTTTATTATGGTGGAAATATTTTGTGTTTCCTATTAGGTTATAACAATCTTGGCATCATTAGTATTTAGGAGTATGTGAACTTCGTGCTACTATGGGAGATAATCAAAGATATTAAGCTTAAGGATTCTAAATAATAGTAATAGAAGGTGACTTATTTGAAGAGAGTCAAAGAATCACACAAGGAACACTAGGCTAGACAAAACAAATGAAAGTAGCATTTTATGAAATACATATAAACATCTATAATGGTAAGAAAATGCATGTAAGAAACAGTTGGCTATCTCATGCTAAATACCTTAACTTGTTTTAATTTTTGCAAAAATAATGCAATCAATTTTGAATAATCTTAATGAATAGAAAAAAAAGGGAAATGACAAGATGACGATCAAAGTATTACATATTTCTTGCATAAGGATAGCCCTTTTGAGTACAATATAATAATAGAGGGTGCAATAAAGGTCTTATGAATTCATAAATTATCATATGGACATGAACTTTGAAATATATTCTATTACAAACGATACATAACTAATATGCTAAATCAAATAATAAATAATTTTCTTCCACCAAGATAAGGCTTCACAAGCTTTGGCAGTGCTACCTTTAAAATCAATAACAATTAAAGAATCTTCAAAGAGTGATCAGCTAGGAACTATAAATATTATAAATATCCCAACTACTATTGTGAAGAAATTCAAGAGCAAAAACTAGCAATTCATGATATCTTGATTATTTTTATTTTATAATCCATAAATTCAATAGGGTCTATGAAGGAAATTAAAAGCATTTAAGTTTTGGTTATCTTAAGGGAAAATTATATATATAATAGATTGTGTTAATGGTAAATTAATACAATTTAAGTTGTCAATTACTATCAACATTCATATAGTAAAAAGAAAATAAATAGGATTAAATACAAATTTTATAGCTATCTTAGATGTTAACTTAATCCCTAAATATTTAGAATAATTACAAAACATTTAATTTAGCACATTAATTTTTATATCTAGAAGTGATAAATATTGAAAGAGAGAATGGAACATCAAAGAAAAGGAAGAGAAAATACCTAATTCGATAACTCAATTGTCATTTATGTAGAAATAATTTTTACTATATATAATTTTTGACTAATTCTTTCTTGTGGTATATATTCTTATTTGGAAATTTTCTATAATGTATGATCATTATCATTTGCAAAGGATTTAGAATAATGGACTACTAATAAAAGAAATCACTTACAAGATGTTACACTCAAGTATACATTATAAGTAAATATAAGCTATAAGTGACTTATAAGCTTTCTTTGAATAGGATGACCATGTTCAAAATAATAATAAATATAGTGGCTAAGTAGATAATTTTGAACTATGAGTATCCATGATATGATATTGGGGCATTTTTTTCACCATCCCACAATCATGTTATGATGATGGAGTACAACAAAATAAATATTACTAGAGGTTAGACAATATCATGTTAGTGCATCATTCTTATGAAATAATACCACTACATTTTGACCACAGAACTAAGAATGCTAATCTTATTCAACATTTCCAATTATGTATACAAATTTATTTACACAAAATTTGAAGATTAATGATACAAAACACATATGTAATTTAAAAGGTAATGTTAGGAAATTGCAATGAAAAAAATATATAATGAGTGTTCCTAGATTTTCTTTACATATATGTTCTATTTCAATTAAACTAGAGTGTTTTGTATATTGCTAACACATGAAGTAAATAAGCTAATTTAAGAAAAGAGAACCACTTATAATTTTGTTGTTGCATAGGCAAGATACTAAATTATTTCATATTTTTCATCACTTTCATCATATTTCAAATGTGTGTTGAATAATGACTTAGCATTCACTTGTCCAACACAATAAAATCTTTATCAAAATCTAAAAGTCTAAGATAGTAGTAAAACATACACTATAAGCACACTTAGGAAATGATGAACGGTAGCCTTTTAAGTAATACTTTTCTAAGAGTAACTATTATTAGGAAGTTTGTTACAAATTATTCCTACTACTATTCTTGACAAATATTTTATTTAACTTAATTATTGATGACTTCCATTGTCCTTCCACAACATCATATTTATCTCTCATGAAGCATCATGGATAAAATAGTAATCTATAATACATAAAATCTATTGCATCATAGAGTTTAGCCCTACTAACTCTTAAACAAGGAAATTAGCATTAACTATAATTTAAATTAAAGATACATAACAATCTAAAAATTATTAAACTACATTCAAGACTAAATGTGTTGACAAAGAAAAATGAACTATTGTAAAATTATGAAATTTTAATTTAGTTTGTACAAATATAATTTAATTCATGAAGAATATTTCCAAATGCTATGAAAGCATTTTCAAGCGCTAATCTCAAAATTTAAAATCCTAAGAAAAAAAGACAAAAATTATAGAAAGTTTGAAATATGAGATACATACAAAAGTGTATATTATTTTTTTTATTATTATTTTTTTTTTTTGATAAAGGTCAAGCTATATTAAATATCAAAAAAAACTGTATATTATTTTGAAACACATAAATACATGTTTTCAATAACTATGTATATAACTTGTGTAGAGGCCAAGTCAATAAGTAGTGTAGAGAATAAAAAAGCTTTGAAATTGACTTTTGATAGTGGGCATTAGAAGAACATAAGTGTCTTCAATCAAATGGAAAAATAGATATCTAAAAGGTGTTTATCGAATAGACACTTGGATACAAACTTGTTATATGTTTCAAAGAAGTTATAAAATGAGAAAATAAAGTAAGATGACTATGACTTAAATAAGAAATAGATGGTTCAACTTTTAGGTAGGATTCTATAGTGGTCAAATTGAGAACTATGAAAAGGAAAATTTTCAATTTGTTTGATCCAACTACATTTGTCCAACTTCATAATGCAAGAATGAGAGGACATACAAGTAATTTTCAAGCACTATTTAAATAATGAAAATCATATTTATCTTAGGATAGACAAATGATAGTAGACCTTGCAATAACATATGTCTCAGTGAATGTCTCACTAGGCCATGACTATTACCATTGGATATTGTTGGTTGTAGACATGGAACAATAAGAAATTTCTTAATATGATTTGTAGAACCAAATACTATAAATTGGATGTATCAAAATAGTTTTTAGCTTGTTAGAAGACAAACATAATATAAAAAATTTATCAAATAAATGTTATAAACATTTCTTATGATTCAAAAATATTTAATTGATTTACCATATCAAAATATCTATTATGATTGCTATGTCTTTGTAATCAAATACATTGACAACCACCAAGATAGCATGCCATTTTGGTATAAACTAAGGGAGATGCCTACTATGAGAGAAAAAAATAGTTTGGAATACTCTAAAAATTTCAAGATCTATTCATATGTGGAAAGACATTATAGTATGAAAACATGTTGTATTAAACTTAGTCCTTTAGAACAATCTAAATTTTGTACATAATCTAATGCTTTGCAAATTATTACCATTTTAAAAAAATGTTATTGAACAAATATGTATATAATAATTGTCTACATATAAGAATATTATCTATGATAATAAATTTCAATAATTCGAATGCATTATTGGTTCATAAAAACTAGATTAATTGAAGTAAATAAGGATGGACTTATAAATGATATGTTAGATAAAGTTTGTTAAAACTATTTTTAACAATGTTAGATATTACATATGTATATATATCTAGTGCACAAAATTTATACATATTTACTAAATAGCATTAGTAAGTAATAAGATTTATTCAATTATGTATTTTTAAGGAAATTTACTAATATAGCTAATTCAATATAAAGATACATTTACAAATAAGAATAGAATGAAAAGGCTACTCATGCTTAACATTAATGAGATGCTAATATAAATAGTCCACACAATTTTTAACCACACTTTGCATGAATTTCATCAACACTATGATCTTTATTTAGAATGAAAGTACTACTTTCTTAAACCTAGCATTCATGAATGCCTAACTACTCTTGTACCTGAAGAAATAGACTTAGCAATTTGGCCATCTAGGAATCAAAGAACTATAAGGAGTATATGCAACAAACTAAATTTTTTTTTTAAAAGCTATAAGTCCAAGTTTATCTTCCCACAAGAAGAATGTACACAAGTTGGAACAAATAAGGAAATAACAAATCCACTAATGATCAATTATGGAAAACCTTAATTTAAGAAATTATTTTCTACCATCATTATCATCATATCATCTTAGCTTTGTCCCAATGAAATGGAATTCATTAAAACCATTTTATAATGTAGTTGAAAGATATGGTACAAAGTATAGATAGGAAAATATAGTAATGGTGGACAATAACTTAGAAACAATTTTGTAAGAGGATATTAAAAATTTTGTGAAAGTTAAAAATTATGATCTAAATAACAAAACAATGAGCACTTAATAACACACTTGATACATTGCATATTATTGAATTTTCTTAACAAAGGTTAGACATTTTCTTATATTGTTAATAAAAATTTTATTATCATCAAAATTGCAAATTATAATATATTTTAATATATAATACCATTTTTCAATGAAGTTAATTTAGCCAATTTTGATAACATTTTAAGATGCATATGGACTATAAAAAATTTTAATTCAAATAATTAGAACTATCTTATCTATGGTAAATACTATTCATATTAAAAGTGGAATATTATATTTACTTATAATTGAGATGTGCATTCATGGGATATCAATTGTTTAAGTAAATAAGATTTTTTACTAATGATGTTTAAAAAAAAGTAATATAGCCGATAGTAGTATTGCAAGGTAGCACGATAAAAGAATAGAGATAGTAAAACAAATTTCAAGTAACATTGCTAATGCTATTGACATTAACAATAAGAAATAAAGATATTGTTTGTATTCTTGATCTAATGTTTAACTACCATAGAAATTCAAATAAGAAAAAATTGAAATTATTAATATTCAATAGTCTAAAAAAAGTTTTTCTATTTTTGCAAACTGGAAATTGTAAATTTCTATTATATTTAGGAAATCACATAGGATTTGTTGTATGATTACAAAGCCTCAATACACTTTTTAAGGAAGTTAAAAACATCATTAGCTTAATGCCCCAAGCGAATAGGATCAATTTAAAAGAAAATAGTTAGTAAATTATAATAAATATTATAATTCATTCGAATGTAAGCCAATGATGAGCAAAATAAAAAAATATGTTATAAAAGAAAGCCTATTTGTGTTTGCTAGGAGTTGAACCTAGGCCTATTGGTTGAAAAGAGATTATCCTAACTATTGGACTAAAAATGCTATTTTTAATGAAAATAGCATTAGGAGATTCTAGGAATTTTTCTTCCGCTTGAAAGATTTGCACTACATCTATATTATTATGAGTAGACAAAAGAAGATCAATGAAAGAGTTATCTTGGTGCTTAGTAAATGTGAAATTAGAGGAAGAAGGAAATTTGTTAATATCATTAATGATTAAAAAATCAAAGCAAAAAACCTACTTTAAGAAATGAATACCCTTCTGATTTGTAATATGATTAATAGATAACTTTTTATGAACTAAAAAATTTATTTACTAAACTTTACAATGAGGATTCTACATGAGTGTTTAAATTTGATTTTTTCCAACATGACCATTAAAATCCCCGCAAAGAAAAACTTTGTCTAGCCTAGAGAATTCTACGATATCATGATCCAAATATTGAAAAGGATGTTGTTGTGAAATATTAGTAAAATTGTAAATAGAAGAATCCCTAAGAGTAAAATAACAAAAAGCAATATAAAGGACCTCTAAAATGTCTTGAACTATAACCCACAAATATTGGTTACTATTGTCATCTTTGTGTACCTTAATGGCATGATATATGGACTTTTTAATTAAATAAGCAATATCACTAAAAGATCTACCCTTACCTTGGAATTCTTATTTTTAACATAAATGGTATAAAAGCTTGGAATAAAGATAGTTAGAGAATTTTGTTCTTCCTAGATTTTAGCAAAAATAAACAAATCAAAGTCATTGAAGAAATCTACAACAATTCATACTTTAGCTTTTTTGTTTAATAGCCTTATGTAATCTAAGCTTTATTATTTTTTAGAGCTTTTTTTTTATGGTGCCTTTTTGGATGAGGTGGGCTTTTACGCTAAAAGAGCTTTCTATATTACATCCATTCCCTTCTTTGCTTTTATACCACCAACTATAGCTCCAACTAAATGGCTTAAACACAACTTATAATACTTAACTCTTTTCTCCTTTAACTCTTTTCTCCTTTAAAGCTTATAAGACTCCTTTTACTGGTGTTGATGTGACATAGTTTTTTTTTTTTTTGATGTAGCTTGTATAGAACTAAAATATTGTTTTAAATGGTTTTAGCTTCAAGAAAGCTGTTAAAGCTAACTTATTCTTTGCCATCAGCTTTCTTTGGCTGATGTGATAGTGAACTCTTTTTGAAAAATGGTTTTGAAGCTTTTTAATTCTCATGACTTTTATATTTGTGCGCTATCTAGCTTTCAATATGTGGCTTTGATTTGATTTGGCCAATGTGGCTTCATGGGTTCTTAAAAAGAATAAAGGCGGATTCTCTGTTTTTTTTTTAAATAAAACTTTTCTATGCATGCAGTAAAAAAAATTGACATGACAAAACCATGTTGGGTGAAATTTGTAGAATTAAAAACTAGTTTTATGGGCTAATGAGGTAATGTGCCCAATTTGGAAAAGAAAACAAGATTTTTAACTTGCGTGTGTGAAAGAAAAAATGTTGACATGGCAAAACCATTTTCATGAGCCTTTGTAGAACCAAAAATTGTTCTAGAGGCCCATCTTGATAGTTGAACTGAATTCAAAAATTTAGAAACACATGTATTGAGAAAAACTAAGCTAGGTCCTACTAAGACCTATATACATAAAGAAGAAGCTAACATGGAAGAACTAAACAAGAGTGTCTTTGTAAAACTGAAAAATTGGTTTTAAAATGTGATGCCTATTTTGTAAGCTTATATGGTAGAGAGAAGCCATAAGCAGAAACTTTTGTAGAACTGAAAAATGTTTATACTAGCTGATTTTACATGTAGATGTGACATGACTAACTTGTACAAACAAAAACTTTCTTGCAAAAGACAAGACAGAAGCTTCAAACCCACCCAAACAAAAGTTTGACTGCAAAGCCAAGCCTGCAACCATAGTATGAGAAATCTGGGTTTAATTGCAAGATTTGCCATATATAGCAATGAAGCTGATTCAAGATCGGATCAGACATTTAATCTATTAAATTGTGCTATATTTTTATTGATTTTTCAAGTTTACTATATTGTTGATTACTAATTCTGATCCAAATAGAAAAGTAAAATTTCTATATTAGATTTTCCACTTTGACTAAGTTGTTAAATGAAAAAAATTGGAAATTGCAGCTACCAACATGGGTGAATATAACTGTTCTATTTTTCTAATATTGATGATTTTAAGATGATTCTCACACCGATTAATTCAGATTTTTCAGGATCCCATTTATGAAAAGGGCTGCCAACCTATGGGATTTTTCAATCTATGCCTGCAAGCAACCTCAAAACACCCAACAGTAAGGGTCTTGTGATTGTGAGTGTCTTCATGTTTGAAACTTATAACTTCATTAGTTAGGCATCTGGTTACTTACATCAAAGCTTTATTGCAACTCGTTTGATTTATGCTTCAACTTCTCAATCTATCTATATTTGGTTTTAGTCAATTAAGATTTTAAAAATATTGATTCAGGGCTATTTTATAATTTTAATATATGCCTATCGATTGATCAGAATCGCCCAGTTCTTTCGAGTTATTTCTCATCTGGAGGCCAGTATTTTTAAGGGGTTTTAATCATTGGTTGGGTTTATCAAAAACTTGGGATTCTCGGAAAACAACAGCAGTATTGCATTGCACTGAAACATACAGTAAATTTGAGAGTTTCGGCGAGGTAAAACCGAAAAGAATGATATCGAAAGAGATACGGAGTCAGCGCTTCGTGGCATTTGCGCTTTTGGGCATCCGTATCGTTTGTTTTTAGCAACGAAGATAGCAAGAGCTGCAGCATCATTTAATGTAAGGTAAGGTACATGAAAAACCGACTAGTCCAAAATGCAGAGTACGTGCAACCTGCCTTTCAATTGCTTTGACTTCTGAAATCCATTGATTTTTGCGTGAACGCCTGCCTGCATNGGTGGCATGGTTACAGTAGTTGGAATATACATTTGACGAGAAACATGCATCCATGGATACTCAAATTTCAAGCTAAAGCTCAATTTTCCATCCTACATATGCAGCTTGCACGCTCAAGCAATTTTTTATGAACATTCAAATTTCAAGCTCAAACTCAATTTTCCACACTGAAAATTATGATCTTCATCTTGCGTACTAGAGCAAATTCTTTTATCAACACTCAAATTTCAAGCTGAAGCTCAATTTAATGATGGCGAAGAGCCACTACTACTTCACTAGGACTAGTAGCTTACAAATCATGCATCTCACTGAAGACCAAAATAACTAAATAAGAGATCCATTTATTCATCCATCCATCCATCCTCTGCAATCTTCACTTCTCACGTTACCTTCACTGTTCTCGCTTCATTATAAACCACTCAAACCCAGCAAAACACCAGGGCAATGTAACAAAACTTAGGAACATAAGTGAAAAAAAAAACAGAAAAGAAACTACTATTGCATGGCATGAATCCAAAGCCATCAGTGCAAAGTGCAAACCTCATGACCCATTATGAATTATATAAGCATTATTCACAGAAACCCTTCCCAGAGCAAGATCAAAACCAGTTCGTTACATTACAGCAATGTAATGATGCGGGTCGTCAACTTGTTACCAAATTTCCAATTTAATCACAACAGTACAAACAAAAATCCACATGACAGGCACATAGAATGCACTAATCTCCTCACTGCTCATCAGGAGGAGGAGGAGCAAGGTTCAAATCCGGAAGCAGGAAGGCAGTCTTCTTGCGGGACAAATCGTTCTCCAGAGTCGCTGTGGATTCGCTGAAATTCTCATCATTCACAATAGTTGACACAGTAGTAGTGGTGTTAATATTTGCTGAAGCACAACCAAAAGCGGTCTCAGCAAAGTGGGACCTTTTGTGTCCACCCAGAGCCTGGCCACACACGAATCCTCTGCAACAAACATCGCATACATGCCACCCAGACCCAGAAACCGTTTTTTTCTGCTGCTGCTGCTTCTGCTTTGGCTTCTTGCATGAACTTCTGAAATACTCATACTCGCACTGACTGTTTGCAGAGGAGTAATAAGAATAAGCATAATCGCCATGGTCTTGGCGAAGCTGGTGCTGCAAAATGCTGTTGTTGTTGTTGAAAGTAGTTTTAGTGCCTGAAAACTTGAACTTAAGCCGGGCCATGCAGCTGGCCCGGTGGCCTCCCAGAGCCCTGAAAGAAGCAAATCCGCGGCCGCAGGATTTGCACTTGTGGGATTTCTTATTCTCCACATTATTATTATTATTATTCTTTCTGGAACCTTTGTTCAGCCTATCCAGTATCACAGTCCTGGCAGCTTTTGGCTCAGCTTCTGAATCAGATTCATCAATCTGGGAACCCACCACCGCAGTACTGCTAATGTGGCTCCTCCGATAGCCATCTGCAAGTGTAACTTCTGCGAGTAGATGCAGATTGTGATCACTGTAGTCCAGCTCGGGCGATTCTCCAGAGCTGGTGGTATTTTGTGTTCTTTTCTGCTTCACGGCCGCCATTGTTTCAGAGCTTGCAAGGATAGCTTTGAGTACATAGGGCTGATGCTTTGCTTTTCTTTTTTCTCTTCGTGTTTTGCGTTGCCTTGCCATGCGTGTAGATAAAGGCTGAGAGAGCGGTAACTGTGGGTGAGAAGAAGATAAGAATAAGGAGAAGAAGAATGATTATCATGCTCAAATTTATTGGAAAACAATTACTTAGGTGTAAATCTTTCCATGAATTCCAGCGTCACAGTTGCTGCTGGACTGCCCTTCCCCGAGCTGAGCACAAATGAGTGTTCCTCCCTTTCTTCCTTGACGTGAAGATCAATGATTCAATGACTTATTGCATGGTCGGGCCTCAGGGGACACGGCTTCCCCTTTTCTTCTTTAACTAATTTAATTTCCTCCTCCCTCCTCCTTTGTGCTTCCTTCCGGCCAACTCCTAATGGCATCAGAGTTGCCTGCCGGTTGGATGACATGAAAGTGAGAATGAGGCCTAACGTTTGAAGATTTAGTATTGATAAAGCTATGTTGTCGGCGTTAGTTCGATGTAGCACGAAGTAGTAAAGTCTATATACTTGTTCATTACGCGGTTTTGGTCATAGTGTAGTAAAGCTTTTGTGGTTTCGTTCTATAAAAGTTTGGAATTTGTTGATTGGAATTAAGTGAATTTTGGAATTTAGTAAAGCTTGTGCGGTTTGGTTCTATAAAAGTTTGGAATTTGTTGATTGGAATTAAGTGAATTTGCTGTAGTAAAGCTTTTGTGGTTTCGTTCTATAAAAGTTTGGAATTTGTTTATGTGAATTAAGTGAATTTTGGAATTTAGTAAAGCTTGTGCGGTTTGGTTCTATAAAAGTTTGGAATTTGTTTATTGGAATTAAGTGAATTTTCTGTAGTAAAGCTTTTGTGGTTTCATTCTATAAAAGTTTGGAATTTGTTTATGTGAATTAAGTGAATTTTCTAGAATCT
Source organism: Gnetum montanum (assembly GCA_015680685.1). Lineage (NCBI taxonomy): Eukaryota > Viridiplantae > Streptophyta > Gnetopsida > Gnetales > Gnetaceae > Gnetum > Gnetum montanum. Next base: position 675,562 of record MNCI01007001.1, on the reverse strand, counting down.
TGTTAGAAAGATTATGTATTTGAACACATTTTCATGATGACATAAAATCATTGCACTACTTGCAATAGTTTACTGATTTTTTAAATTGTAATTTAATTTCTTAATGTATTTACCTTAATGTTTACCTTTCTATGCATGTTAATGACTTAGCAGAATGAGTGTGACCAATTTCAAGCATAAACATGTAACTATTTGGTAACTCAGTAATATGTCCACTAACGTATAGCTTAGTAATCCTTACATTAGTTTAGGACATGTACATTTGAGCAGGATCATTCAAATTTAAATTTAAATTGAAAATATTGTTAGAATTGGACCTTTTTCCCTACTAACAATTAATTATAAAAATGAGGTGTTAGCCTAGTGGTAAGACTTGATTTGAAAGCTCCAAGTCATGGGTTTGATTTTGATGGGTAATGCTAAGTTATAATATTCTAATTAAACTATATTATAGTTCTTTTGGGGTTCCAATACCTCTTGCAAACAATTAATTTTCTTCATGTACTTTTACAAAATATTTATTGCAGGGTTGTACACCTAAGTAGACAATGCTAAAATCAGAAAATTTTTTCTTTTCATATTTTTTTTAGAAACTAGAAACTGAAAACTGAAAGTTTTTATTACATTTAGGAAATCAAAGAGGATTTGTTGGATGCTTATAAAGCCTCAACATATTTTTAAAGAAAGTTGAAAACATCAATAATAATTTTAATGCCCCAAGAAGAGAGGATCAATTTGAAAGAAAGCAATTAGCATATTACAATTAAAATTATAATTTAATCAAATATAAGCCAAAGATGGGCAAAATAAAAGGAAATATGTTCCTCAGCTTCTATGCTTTGTTTGTATAGTCTGTAAATAGGCTCTTATTTTGGTAAATTGATCCAATGACTTATTTCAATAAGGAGATTATGAGAGGTCATTCTTACTCTAGCAAGTTAATTACTTAAATGAACAGGAATGGTTGAGAATAGATACTTTTGAGTACTAGATAATAGACCTCCTCTAATAGAATGTAAATAAAAATGTATTTTTCCTTGATGTGTTCAACCAAACTTTAGCCAAGAATTTTTCTTTTATAGTTTTCTGGAAGAGCCTGTTGTTTAAAGGAAGAACCTCTATTACAATATTTCATGACTAAAGCTATAATTTTTCTTGATGCAACCATCCATTTTCTTATGTAGCATTCATTATCTACTTTAGCATAATTAACTTCTTCCATGTGGCTTAACTTCTAAGTATAAGCAATAAATTGACAAAGGACTTCAACTTTAAGAGGAAGAAAACTTATTTCTAAAAGTAAGATATAATAAGAAGTTTGCATTTTCACTTAAAATTCATGTACAGGAAACTATTTTTGAACATGTTCCAAGTTTTTCTAATTATATGTGAAAAGAGAAAGTCCTCAAGTAACACACCCATATAATAATACAGGTTGGTCAAGACTATGAAAAAGTTTCCTTCTAATCTCCCATGTCAAAATTTGTTTCATGCAATAATTATTTCTTAGAACAAATAGAGCTTACATTCCAGTTGAGACCCTTTGAGAAATAATGGTATTCCAACTATAATTACTGATAAATTCAACTCCCAAATATTTATAAGATTCACATATATCAAGTCTTTTTTCTTCAAGGAAAAATTTGATATTGTCTACTTAATGTCAAACATATGATATACTTTAAATTTTCTTTAGTTATTTTTTGGGGTTTAACATTTCTTCTCCAACAAAATAAAAAATTATGTAATGATATGTTAGCCTAGTAGTAAGACTCTTGATTTGGAAGCTCGATGTTATGGGTTCAATTATGGTAGGTAATGGTGAATTATAAAATTATAATTTGAACCATNGAAGCTCGATGTTATGGGTTCAATTATGGTAGGTAATGGTGAATTATAAAATTATAATTTGAACCAATTGGGATTAAACAAAAATTTTAATTTTTTATTTGAATCTAATTTTTCTCTCTTTGATTTTTCTCTAGTGCATCTGATTTCCCTAAAATTCTTACTCCCAACCATAGATTGAAAAATTGTATTAGATTAGCAAATGTGCAACAATTTTAACTAATGAAATAAGAAACATTAGTGTAAAAATTAGATTAAAATTGAAAATATTAGCAAAAAGGAACAATTATATCTACTCATGTTGACCGCAACATTTTCCATTTTATCTATCTAAGAGATTAGTTAAAGTGGAAAATTAAATATAGAATTTTTAGTTTTTGGTTAGCAACAAAATTAGCAATAAATTATATACTAAATTTAAAAAATCAATGAAAATATAGCACTAATCATTTAATACAATATCTAATCTAATTTTGAATCAACTTCAATGTTGCCATGCGATTAATTATAGATCTTATGATTAATTGTAGATTTTACAAATTCTGCTTCAAAGTTCTTCAACTAATGTTAAAATTTTTGCTTCTTTTATCAATGCATGATAAACACATCATATTTAAGGTAGCTACATTAAGGCATTCCTATCAATGCATCTTTGAATGTGTTGGTGCATATGCATTGACACTTTATTGCTTGAGGCCTATATAAATGCCCACACCATAGGCATTTAGATATCACTCATTTAGTAGTGTTGTGAAGCTCTTTTAGTTTCTCTCTGTAGGGCTTAGCCAAATTTCTCTTTAATTGCTCGCAACATGGATCGAATTGATTGTACAAAGTTTTATTTGAGTGTAAGATGTACTTGAACACTTCTACATGACAACAATAAAACCAAGATTTATTCTTTCCATTGTAGCACTAGGATTAATTCTTATTTTACTTTTAAGCACTTTATTTTATATGTACTTTACTATACTACACTTTAGAATTTAATGTTTTATTCCTTAGCAACATGAATATAACCACTTTGAGCATAATATACTAATGCTTTGTAATCCTAGCATTGAATACTTAGTACACCGAGTAATAAACTCCTGGTAACCCAACAATGTTCGTATAGGTTCAAGATGTGTACAAAAGGTAGGAATGGATACTCTACATTTAGGATAGCCTAGATTTCCCTTAATAAAATATTTAGTTAGAATTTAATACTTTAATCACTTTATTAGTTTAATAATTTAATGATAAAAAGAATAAAAAATAAACATTTGATGCCTTAATTGTACTTAACCATACCAATCAAATTAACACAAGGACAATTGAAAAGACAATGACAAGCAACATCACACCTAGTTATCTAAAGCACTAGCAACCCAAAGTTCCATGAAATTTGACCAAATCTAGCATACATGCTTGTGATTTGTATGGCTAGGTATAGGGGGTACTCACTGCTCATCATTGGGATCATCTCCAAGGAACTTTGTTGTGCACTAGGTATTTTAGATAATTAAATCATACAAGGTCATTGTAGGAACATAATGAACCATCATTAGAAAGTATAATAATATTTTATTCAAGGCACACTATAAAAAAAAACTAAAATATGTCTTTTTTCTCATAGGGATGATTCCCCATGTGTTGATGATTCTACAAAATAACACAATAGAACAAGAAGAAATGTAGATGAAGTACCTTAATAGCTTAAAGGTGTCTATACCCATCTAGATCCTTATTATTTAGATGTCACTTTCATCCTTCACTAGGATGAACAACTATGGTGGAGAAACTTGGAGGACAACATTGTGTTGCCACCTGATTATGCTATTTCTTCCATGTTCATGGCTATACTAATGATGTTGGAGTTTGAACCAATCTATTCTAAGTGTTGCAAGGTTTGATCAAAATAATTTTCTTTATTACCGTACACATTGGTATGGTTCATGTACAACAATACTCAAATAAAGATCCGTATACTTTTTAACTCCTACTACAAGCACTCAGAGAAATATTCTAACTCTCAAATAGAAAAACTACAAGAGCTCTACTACAACTATGACTCGAATCTCCATTAACATGGTTGTGAGCTCATATTTATAGTTTTTATTACTAGGCTATGTTGATAGGGCCCCATAGATGTAGAAAACACTATATCGACATGGCCCCATCCATGGGACAACACCACATAAATGGGACCTATCAACGAGGCTATGTCAATGGGGGCTCATTGATGTGACACTTTGATGCTCATCATACCCCCACAACTAAATGAAAACTCATCCTCAAGTTCCCTTACAAAATTGGAAAGGTATGGGATTATTGACTGACTCTTGACATAACAAACTAACATGACAAAATTGAGTGCCCGAGTGTACAAATCAACACATTACAAAAATTGTGATGTTCATGACACAAAATTAAACACCATGACATAACTACACAAAATTGGATAGCACATCCTCTGATGGCATGAAGGTGATGAAGAAGATCAGACAATCCTAGGTGATGGAGGCTCCTGAGGTTTTAAAGGACCTTTGCTGACTTCAAGCATGTACAGTGGCTAAGGTGGTTGTGGCTATCCTGCTACAGCTGCAACCTCTAGTGGAAGGAAAAAGGCATCTATTAGTGCCTTCATCTTCTCCTCCTTACTCTAGGGATCATTCACAGTCCAGACGACATTACCAATGTGAGCTAGAATGGGGATATCCCATGAATAGGGCATTACCGAAAACAATTCCTTTAGGTTGACAAACTAAGCAGCAAATTGTTTGTGTTCAACATCAAATGCCTTTACTATGCTCTACACCTCTTGGTAGTCATTCATCCTTTTGACTAAGTTCTCGACAGTAGATGTTTGATCAGTGTATTTGTGCTTGAGAACTTTGAGTTTAGCATTTTCCACTACAAGATTTTTCTTGATGTATTTTTGATGCTTGAGCTTGACCTCATACAACAAGTACGAGCTAGCCACCTACTTCTCTAGTTCTGGCCATGGTTGTCCAATAGTCAACATGGCTAGATTTTCATATCAGAGATTGATGAGCTTCATGTATTCCATCATCTTCTCAATCTACAACTCCTTTATGTGAATCTTTACCTTATTGTAGGCATCTATCCCATCAATGATAGGTTGCCACAATTCTCTTCCTTGTTGGATTTGTTGGAGGATTTCATTTACTTTCACCTTTACCAACTGGATGTGTTTTTCATTCACTTCCTTCTATAGATTGACTTGATCTTTGTAATGATCTTTGACTCTTTTAAATTTTTGAGCCTCTGATTTCCAAGTGGCTACCTTGATCACAATATTTTGGTGAAGGGCACATACCTTCTCCATGAAGTGGTTTCTATTTTCTACTACCAATCTCTTTAGCTTTATGTTCACTCTGGCTAGTTGCTACTACTGTCGATGGATGAAGTTGGTTAATTGCTATTTGTGCTCATCAACATTTCATAGGCAATAGTTCTCTGTGATCAATTGTACATTATCTTGGTGGGTTTGATCCAAGGCCTTCTAAATTTTGTGCTGTGTAGCCTCTACCAAGTATTGGTAGAACACTACCATTTCCATAACACTCTCAACCCCTTTCAGTTTAGTGTGAAGTTGTTTAAGAGCTTCATCTTTTTCCAATGCCAAGTTGAGAAATGTAGGATCAATAATTTAGGCTCTTAATTTGACAACTTCAACAACTAAGTATTCATTCAACTCTTTGGCTATTTCAAGTTGCCCCTCCAAGATGATATTTTTGCCCCTTACCTCTAGCAGCTCTGACTAGGTTTCAATAATGTTATTCGGAAGATCAAAGAAATTTGAAAGTGATGCCTAGTTCCCACTAGTTGGTCCAATAGTTCTTCATGTTATGTTGCATTTATTCTGCTACTTATAGTCCCTATGAAAATCTACACATCTTTGAATGTAGTGATGTCTAGTACATATGTCACAGGTGCATTGAGGATTTCAGCTATTCTTTTAGTAACCACCTTTGCTACTGTCTCCTGTCCTTGGTGCTTTATCACCAATATTGTTGCCCCTTCACCTTTCTCTAAGCACATTGAGAAGGTTGTAAAATTCCCAGAAATTTCTAAGAGTGGCTGTTGTTCTATGAGAGATACTATGACCTCTCTAGCACTAGGATTCCATTTCATGAATAATTATGTTCTTTGGGTTGACAAAATAGCTCCACCTCCACCCATTAGGCTAATTGTTTAGGTTACCTCATTTAGTTAACTCATTGCTGGTTGGTACATAGATGGGTCCCCACCACTCATGGTTGCTCATTGCTCTTGTTCTCTTAAGAGCCATTCTTGGTATTCATGCAACCATTGGGCTATTATAGCGACGTTTGGCATAGTTGTTTGAGGGGTAGGTGGAGGTGGTGGTTATTGCTCCTCTTCTTGAATGATTGTTGCAAGTATCTTATCTTCCATCATCTTCACCCAATTAGTGGTCGAAGCATGCTTGACAACATTATTTGTATAACAGATTATTCCTCCCCTTTGACAAAGTTTTCTAATGAGGCATGGAAAGGGGAGTGCCTTCCTTCCACGTTCATTTTCTTTAAATCGCTTCTCCATCTCTAGATAGATCAACTGTGGAAGGTTGACAAAGAATCTCCTACTTAGAGCAGTGCATGCATGAGTAGAAAAGGCAATAATCTAGCTTGGCCTCACCATGGGATTGAGGTGGAAGGCCATAATCTTGTAGTGAACCCTTTCTACTGGTGTGAGTACACCAAACTCCTTATGGTCAACACCATAGCACTGTCACACCCATTCTTTCTTGGTGCTAGGGTTTCCCTACATTAGAATCTTAGTGAGATTAGTCCCTATTTCTAGCAACCCAAGCACTTCAGCAATGGCCTACACCAAGTAGGACACTGAGATGTCCTTAATTTTGATCATTGAACTAGCCTACCTATTGTTCCAAAATAGGAATGTCTCTCCCATGTACCATTCCCTAGTGGAAATGATGATTGGCCACATGGGAGAGGCCTTTAGTTGGTCCTATACTTCTTTAAGTGCTTGTTCTAGGAAAGGGCCAAATTTTAAGTTCTAGAGCACTATTTTTTGACCTTCCTTGATCTAATTTCATTTAGGCAAGTTTTTGTTAAGGTCACCTTAAGATTTTCTTATTGAGCTGGTGCATCATCCCAATGGGAATGTTCTGTTGCATCATTTTCACTATTCTATAAGGCATAGGCATTATGGAAAGCTTGGATATGTGTTTTTGGATCAGAGTTATATCCTCCCTTAAATCTAGGAATATTGTTCATATCAAGTTGTTTGATCTGAATATATCTTTCACATGCCTAGTTGGAATTTTTACAACCTCTACAATATTTAGCATGCTTCAAGTTGCCAACAGAGGTTCATCATTATCATTATTTCATTATCATCAATGACTATTACCCCTTCATTCATTATGGGCTCGATGATCATCATTGTTGTCTTGCTATTCACCTCTATCATAATTATTCCTTCTGCAGTATCTATCAAAACTAGGAGAGGAAGAAGAAGAAGATGTCGATGAAGAGGATGAAAAGGGAGGAAAACTACCACCACTATGTTGTCTGCCAATTCCCCTATGATTTTCATAGCCACGTTCATTAGTTTTCTTATCCTCTTAACACTTATCCAAGCCCCTCTGCCCAACCATACGAATCACAAAGTGTTCACACACGATCTAGTCAAATTCTATGGACTCTATGACTATCGGTACACTAGCCTTATAGGAAGTGAACTTTGCCCTAATAATAATTTGTTGTCTTCTCAATTACACCTACGATGCACATGCTATGGTTAAGTGTAATCAAGGANCTTAATCTATTTATCTTAATTCATTAACTAATCAATTAAATTATACTTAAGCTTAATTAATTGCATATTTTAAAAAAATAATAAGTGCATAAATAAATCATTAATCTATTCTAAGTGCTACAAGGTTTGATCAAAAGGCTCATCTTTATTGTCATACACACTAGTGTGGTTTAGGTACAACAGTGCTCAAATAAAGGTTCGTACACTTATTACTCCTATTGCAGGCACTTAGAGAAATATTCTAACTCTCAAATAGAAAAACTACAGAAGCTCTACTAGAACTATGACTCAACGCTCCATAAACACAACTATGAGCTCATATTTATAGTTTTTATTGTTGGGCTGAGTCGATGGATCCTTGTAGACATACCAAATGCTATGTTGACAGGGCAACACCATGTAAACGGGGCCCCATTGATGGGGGCCCATCAACGCAACTTTGACACTCATCACTCATCAAATCAAATCTTCTAAACACCTTCTTGTTGTGAATGCATAACTTGCTTAGCTATTATAAGAAAAATTTGTTTAAGCTCCTTATGTTAGCTTTCAAGAGCTCATTTGTTATGTGCTATATTCATATCTTTTTCCTTGATTACTAGGGTGAGTCTATACTAACATATTTTACTATTCTTATTTTTTATTGTCTAAGAAGTACTTGGAATTTGCAACAAAAAATTAACATGATGATGGCAAGACTCTACTAAATCTTCTCTAACTTTCAACTTCTTAATAAAATTAATATCTTCATAAAAATAGTAAATCAATGCAAAAGTAACCTTGAGATCCTTAGAAAGTAAATGATGAAGATTAAGGAAATCTAGCAAGTACATTATAAATCAGAACATCAAAATTTTTTGTCCATTCCAATATATGTTGGTCCATGTTATTAATAGTGTCATCTATAAAATGTCGAGTCCAATTGTGATCTTCAACAATATCTAAACTACCAATACTATGTTGCCATTGAATAATTTTTATTTACTCTAAACCTATCCTTGCATTAAAATATCCACAAATAAACACTAGGCATTTTGCTACAAATTCTATAATATCTCTACCTAAGAACTGAAAAGGATGATCACTATACATTTTTATAGACTCATACAATGTTGCATCTCTAGGACCAAAGTAGCATATAGCTAGAAAAGCATAACCATGCTAACATAAGATTTTTAGTCAAATATATTAGTTATTGTCATCAATTCTTTCTAAAAGTATATAATTTTTAAGAGATTTTCTCACTAACATTGCAATGCCCCTAGAAGGCCTACCTCTTCACCCTAGTTTTGTATTTCTTACAACAAATTTAACAAATCTAGGAACCACAAAATCTATAAAACTAGCATCTTCCCAAGTTTCAACAAAATTAAAATTATCAAAGTTATCAAAGTAGCTAATAGTAGTTAAAGAAACAACTTTATGTGCAATTCTACCATCAATGTTAAGAAATCCACACATTAAAGGGCCTATATATTTTGTGAATAATTTTTGGAAAATTTCTTATTTGTAATGACTAACACATTGCTAGCATTTAGATGTGCTACCAAACCCTATTCACAGGTTGCCTTAAACTTTTTTTCTTGCTCATCCCTTATGCAAGTTGTTTTCAAGTAAGATCCCTATTTATTCAAATGTTTTTCCCATTGTTAGTTTACTTCATGTGGCTTTGATGTCATCAAACATGCACTCTTTCTTCTACATCATAAAAACTTAACAATTACAAGTTGAGGCTTTTCACATCGTCCACTTGGAAGCCTAAAAAATTTATGAATTTTTGGATAAATTATATACGTGTCATCTATAAGTTTTTCAACTTTCTTAAATAAAATTTCTTCTATTTTATCCTTTGTCTTTGGGATACTTAGAAAATACAATTTTTTTCTTTTGTCCTCTTTTCATCTTACTCTTTTAAAGCTTCTACAATTGCAAATTATGTCTTTGTCTCTATTCCTTTAAGATTAGATTCATTTTTATTTTCCTCTAACTTGGATTCAAGTTTTACTAATTTCAATTAAATTTGTTCATTATCCTTTGAAACAAGAACAGTCTTCATTTTTTCCTTTATCTTTTCTTCAAGGATTGATACCATTCAAAAAAAATTTATTTTTTTCATTAATTTCATCTAATTTTATTATTAATTAGATTAAATAATTAATTTCTATGATTAACACTTAACAATTTAGATACCACACTAGTCTCATCCACAAAATCTAATCAAATTGCATATGAATGCTTGTGATATGTGTGGTTGGGCATAAGGGACTCTCGCTGCTCATTAGGATCTGACAAGCCTTTCTTTGGAGAACCTAGTCTTCTTCACTTTCTAAATAAGGAATCCTTTAGAGAGAAGTAAACATGCATAAAGGAACTCTTAAACAAAAGGAAGTCCTTTTTCTACCCTAGAGGGAAAAAAAATTGTTAGGATAGGTTGTAAGGACTGGATTAGCTCCATATATAATCTATATTTTAGCCAAGAGAATCTTTTTCCTTTACGAAAAATCAAATCTTTTCAGCTTGTGAACATGGAAAAAGATGGTACACAATGAAAACATTTTAAGTGGGATGCAAATTTTTTTCTTAGAGAATTTTTTCTTTTTTCAAATAAACAAAATCCTAGAATTAACTTACTAAGAATTGAATTCTTACATTTTATATGGAGAATATTTTCACGTTGGAAAAAAACCCAAACTAATGTTAAATACTTTGTTATGGTAGTTGCCTATTATGACTATTATTATTTATTTTTTGTGACAAAGTCCAATTAACTAGTAAAGTTCACCTCTTAACCCAATGTTATAACTATAATTATTATTTTTTGTAACAAAGCCCAGCCAATTGGTAAAGTTCATCTCTTATCTTAGCATTATGACCATATTTATTTATTTTTTGTGACAACGTCTATCCAATTGGTAATTCGGCCCTTGCCAAAACCAAAAAAAAAATATGTGACAAACAAGGACCCAATTTCGTAATAAAAACTTGAATCTTTCCTTGTTCTATCATATTAGAGGAGTGTTGGAACTTGAAATAATTGAAACATAGGTACACCTCAAGATTTATAGATATTTATAACTCAATGCTATCTAGTAGATCAAACCTATGACCTAGGGCTACTAAGCCAAGACCCATACCACTAGGCTAACATATCATTGTCATGTTCTATCATATTACAATTGTTTCCTTTCTCTATTTATGATATGTTTTACTTCAAATTTTTCTTATTATTAAGATCATATTTTAGTTTTGAAGCAACTTCTTTTTTACCAAACTATCAGGTTGATTGTATAGTCTAGGGCATAAAAAGAATCATCACCTAGAGGCTTAATGCTTGTTCTACCAAGGTGGGTCCTCGGAAGATAATGGATGAGCAAAAGCCTAACCTCTTTTGAGTGGCTACACCCATGCCCAAATATAGGTCTTATGACTTGAGAAACAAGTTTCTTACCATCGCTCCAAGTAATGGTCCCTATAAGGTAAGGTATATATAATATTGTTTAAAAATTTTGATTTTCATACCTACCCACTATCCTATGGTTGCGATATAGTGTATGCATCAATAAGATATTAATACTATGGTATTTTTGTACATTTTCTACTTACACAATTTGTATAAATATACAAGAGGAGGTGCTTAAAGGACTAAAGACATGCAATGTTTACAATAAAAAAAAGGATTTAGTATAGCTAGCTTTAAAAGCCAAGGTGTGGCAAAGTTAAAATTCATAATGATTAACTTTTGTATTTTATAATGGAATAAAAACATAAATGATACAAACATTAAGTACCTAAGAATTGGTTAGCATTACATTTTAGATAGATGCATGTAGTTTCATACTTTCAATTCGCTTTAAGTAAATCTTATATACATTTAGAGTTAAATTATGAATTCATACTTGTCCTTTCTAAGGTGTGTGTGCGATATTGTGTATGAATTTGTACAATAAAATAAGCTAAAAAACTTGATAATGATACAATCCAATTTGCAGATTATATAGGTTGCGGGCTTCAACTGCACCTACAATATCAACAACTTGATTTTTGAAAAGTTTTTAGGACTAAAAATATCTTAGTTTAATAAAGATATTCACTCTACAACAATGCAATAATAAGAAAGTCTCTAAATCATCATATTGTAAAAAATTCCATTGGATGAATTTATTGTCAAAAATAGAGAGAACAAAGAAAACACAAATGAGAATTTTTTTTTATTGCTTCCACATACAACATCAGACACAAGCTACCCATTTATAGGCCAAGGAATCAATATGAACAGCATGCAGCATGACACTTGTCCAACATGTAGCACTTCAAATGAATAACATGCAACACTCCAAATGGATAACATGCAACATGATACATGGACAACATGTAGCACACTAACAAAAAACAACCAACTACATCTAGAAAATCAACAATAAACATCTAAGAACAAGGAGCTAATAACATGATGCTCCATTATTAACAAACTCCTAAAGACTAGGATCACTAAATGACATACCCACATTTCTTAACACCCTCTGTTAAACTGAAATTCTCTTCAACATTCAATTTACTTCAAGTTGTGCAGCTTCTTCCAAAGTGCAAATACCAAGCAATTTCCTTAGCTTCAGAAACATAACCGATTTTAGAGGCTTAGCTATAATATCAACAACCTATTCTTTACTTTTGTAGAAAATGAGATCAGTGACTCCATTACTCATTAGATCCATTAAGAAGTAATATTTCACATCTGTATGCTTGCTTTGTCCATGGAGAACTAGATTTTTTGAAAGTTTAATTGCTGAATTGCTTTCATGGTAAATTTCCATGGCTCCTTGTTGCTCAAAATGTAACTCTTTAAGTTTCTTCAACCAAATAGCTTGATAGGCACATGAAGTTGCAACTACAAATTTAGCTTTGATGGTCGATAAAGTAATGATCGGTTGCTTCTTTGATGACCATGAAATAGTGCATGAACCAAGCTTAAAAACATATCTTGGAGTGCTTTTTCAATCATCTTGATCCCTAGCATAGTTGTTGTTAATAAAGCCAATCAAATTGACTTGTCTCCCTTCCTGTAGAACAACCCAAATGTTTTTGTACCTTGCAAGTAACGAATGATCCTCTTGGTAGTAAATAAATGCATCTCTGTTGGGCTTTCCATATATCTACTAATTAAACTTATAGAATGCATTATGTTTGGCCTTGTTGTTGTTAAATACATAAAAGGTTTTTACAATTTGCTTGTAAAGCATGTTGTCAACCTTCTTCCCTTCTTGATCTTTAGTTAGCTTTAAACCAAACTTAGTTGGGGTGCTCACTAAGTTGCAATCCTTCATCTAAAACCTATCTAAAATCTCTTTGATGCATTTCTTTTGAGAAACAAAAATACCATCAGACGTTTGAACAACTTCTATGCCAAGAAAATAATGCAACAAAATAAGGTTTGACATATCAAATTTAATCATCATATACTTCTTGAAGTTTTCAAACATGGATTCATCATTTTCCATATAAATTAGATCATCAACATATAAGCACACAAAAAACATTTTCCCTCCATTTCCAATTTTGATAAAAAGTGTATGTTCTTATGGACATTTGCTAAAAACTTTCTTCAAAAAATAAGCTTTAATTCAACTATACCAAGCTTGTGGAGCTTATTTTAGTCCATATAGAGCCTTCTTCAATTTATACACTTTATGCTCATTTCCAGTCTTAATATAACTAGGAGGTTGATTAATGAATACCCATTCTTCCAAGTCTTTGTGCAAGGATGCCGATTTCACGTCCAACTGAAAGATAGGCCATGAATTTTGCATAGCCAAAGCAATCACTAATCTAATTGTATCATGCTTTGCAACCTGAGAAAAAACTTCTTTATAATTGATCTCCAAACTCTTGCTTATGCCCTTTTTCTACTAAATGTGCTTTGTACTTGTTGACTTCGCCATTCTCCTTCAACTTTGTCTTGTACACCAACTTCACACTAATGGTATTTTGCCCTTTTGGAAGCCCTATCAACTCCCAAGTGTTATTTATTTCGATGGTTGCAATTTCAACATCCATCACCTTTTGCCACTTTTATTCTTTAACAGCATCTTTGAAAGTTACTAGATTTGAAAATAGAGCAAAATGAGTAAGTGGGTCTTTGTTGTGGTTTATTCCTTGTACCTCATAATCCTCCATCCAAGTTGGTCATCTTCTAACATGTTGAGAGTGTGAGCTATTTGCTACATCAGATTGTTCCCTTGATAATTCATTAGTTACAGGAGCTAGTGGACTTTGTGGGGTTATTGGAGCTAGATCTATTGAGTGTTCTTCATTCTCCATAGGTGAGTCCTTTTTTCTTTCTCCATCATCATTGAAACTTGTTGGAATATGTTGTCCAGCTCTATTATCTTCCCAAGCCCAAAACCTATCTTCATCAAAAAGCACGTCGTGACTAATAATAATTTTGTTAGTCACAAAATTATATAGCTTGTAGGCCTTGGACTACTCACTGACACCAAGAAAAATACATTTTTCTCTTTTATCATCTAGCTTTCTTCTCTTCTCATATGGGATATGAGCATAAGTTATGCAACTAAAACTTCTAAAATGACCAACACTTGGTCTGTGACCATTCCAAGCTTCTTCAAGTGTAATGTTTTAAATAGAAAACATGGGACTTCTATTCAAAACATAAACACTCCAACTTACTACTTCAAGCCAAAATATTTAAGAAACTCCACTTATCATTAATATGCTTCACACCATGTTCAAAATCATTTGATTCTTCCTTTCAAACACACCATTTTTTGTGGTGTGTAAGTGATGAGTGGTAAGGTACCCCTACACCCAACCATACGAATACGAGCATTCACACGTGATCTGGTCAAACTCTAAAGATTAAGTGCTTATGCACCTACATAGAACAAGGATGAGTTATGCAGTTGTTGTCTTTCCAAGCTTACTTGTAAGGCACAATTGTATGGTTAATTAAACTTGAGGTATATGATTTTTATGTTTTTTATATTTTCTATCTTAGTCTCCTAAGTGTGTGCAATGAGAATATTTAATTAACTAATGGGTTTTTGGAACTCTAATGTGAGTCAAATCCTAACACTAGCATCTATTCCCACTCTCCAAACACATCCTAAACAAATGTAACACTACTAGGATTACTAAATGCTAGTCCTTACTGGGTTACCAAGTGTTCCATGTATGCTCGAAGTGGTCATGCTAACTGTGTTAATTCATTGGTAATTAATAATTAATAATTCTATGGAAATAACATTAGTTAACTACTGAAAGCATCAAATAATAGTAAATAACATTAAATGCAATAATTAAGCTATTCTAAATGTTGCAACGTTTATCATAAAGTTCATCTTTATTTTCGGACATAAGGTGTGCTTAGGTACACAATGCTTGAATAAAGATCCATTCACTTTATGACTCCTACTGTGGACACTTAGAAATGATTCTAACTCTGGAAGGGAAAAATTGCAAGAGTTCAGCTAAAGGACTAAAAAATTACTCTCCTAGACCAAGTGCCCTTGTCTGTTATTTATAGCCAATGAGATAGGCTCTAACATCGCATGTCTGATGTGACTTGGCCCATTCGATATTGTGTATCCAATATCGAGGGTCCAATATCATGGGTTCAATATTGGGTTGCTTATTTGGTTACTCATCATACCCCCACGACTGAATGAAAAATGTGTAAAAAAAACAAGTAAATAAGAAAAATGTGTAAAACAAAAAAGACAAAAGAAATTGAGGGCTTAGAATAATTAGCATTGGTGGCCATCTCCCCCATGAGTAAGTTGGAAGGAGGAGATCCAAAATAATGAGCAAGGATGTTCATCAACAAAGGTAGTGTTAGTACTAGCTATTTTGGGCTCATGGAAAGACTTGGTTTGTTGGATGTTGACCAATAATTTCTTATCTAGCTTCCAGGTTTATAGATCATCATGATCCTTAAAGGAAAATTTTCATGAATGATATAAGGTCGTTTCCACAGCATTTGAAATTTAATTCGTTGTGGCACATGTGTGGGATTCTAATAAAGAACCCTATCTTCTAGTTGGTATTTGACTTTTCTAATTCTTAGGTCATGACGTTGTTTGTTGAAGGCCTTGTGCAGTTCATTGGATGACACGGCAGCTAATCAGTTTTCATCTAGCAAGTTAAGATTCATTAACCATTCTTTCTATGCTAGACTGAGGTCAAGGTTAAGGTCACATGCTATAGATAGTGTATGAAGCTCAGCTTGGATAGGAAGTGTTCGAAGTTTACCGTATACTAACTCATAGGGAGAGTAGCCTATAGGGAGTTCCATGTGGAGTGATAGGCCTAAAGAGCATCATTCAGTTTGGTACTCCAATCTCACCTATATTTGCTAATGGTTCATGTCAAAATTTTTGTGATTTCCCTATTGGTGACTTCAGCTTGACCATTCGCTTGAGGATGATATAGTGTAGTCAGCTTATGCTCAACTCCTAAGTGTTGCATCAACTTCTAAAAAGTCACATCTATAAAATGTGTACCATTATCAGAAATAAGTGCACAAGGCATGCCAAACCTATTTATGATTTGTTGTTGAATGAATCATGTAGCGGTAGATGATGTATAGCCAGGTAATAGTGGCTGCTTCTACCCATTTTGTAAAATAGTCAATAGCAACAATAATGTATGCTTTTCCATTGAACATTGGTGTAATAGGCTCCATAAAATTAATACCCCATATGTCAAAGGGTTCTAAGGGCTAAATCCATTGTTGTGGATCCTCTATCCTAGCAGTCATTCCCCCATCGCATTGGCAGCACTCACAAGATTGGATAAAATGATGGGCATCCCGAAATAATGTAGGCCAATAATATCCTACAAGTAAGATTTTAATGGTTTTTCATCTCCTAGCATAATGACCCCCATAAGGGCCCTCATGAGCATCTTGGATAGCTCAAAATTGATCTACATTTGAAACACACCATCGAACCAAACCATTGGAACATACCTTGTAAAGGTGTCCATTGATTTTCATGAAATGTTTGACTCGATGGAGAAATTTGTGTTTCTTTTTAACGTCCAGCTCTTATGGTGTTTCTTGTGTTAGAAGATAAGTAAGAATGCTACTATACCAATTTATATCTATGGGTGATTCATTATTTATTACACCTGCAAAGAGGAGTTCATTAGGGAAACGACTAGAAATTGGGTATTCATCCTCTTTGTTGTCCCATCACAACCAAGATAAATGATTGGTAACAAAATTCTCAATGCCTCTACAATCTACTATTGTGAGATCAAACTCTTGTAAGATCACAAACCATCGTATAATGCGAGGGCTCACCATTGGTTTATTCATAAGGAACTAAGTCACACTATGATCTATGTATACAAATACCTTATAGCCTAATACATAGTACCTAAATTTCTCTAGTGCATACACCATGGCCACTAACTCTTTTTCTATTATGGTATAGTTGAGTTGTGCACCAGCAATACTTTGAATTACACAGTGAATGTAATAGGGATGTTTATGCTCATCTAACTATGTAAGTATGGCTCCTAAAGCGAAATTGGATGCATCAGTCATTATATGGAATGGTCTAGACTAGTCAAGATCTTATAGAATGGGTGTTTCCATGAGCTTCTGCTTCAAGGTTTGTAAGGCTAACTCACATTCCTTGATCCATTCAAAGGATACGTCCTTTTTTGTTTATTCTACCAACAATTTTGCAATCTTTGAAAAGTTCTTCATGAAGCATCTATAATATCCAATATGTCCAAGGAATGATTGGACATCTTTTATAGTTTCAGGTTGATGAGTGATTCCTTGGATGACTTTAATTTTTTCAGGATCTACCTCTATCCTTGTTTGTGAAATTTTATGCCCTAGTACAATGCCCTCTTGGACCATTAAGTCGCTTTTCTACCAATTGAGCCTTAGGTTGGTTTCAACACATCGTTTTAGTACTTGCTCTAATTGGTCCAATTCTTGTCCAAAGTTCACTCCATAGGTGGAGAAATTGTCCATAAAAACCTCCACACCATGCCCTATTTTCTGCTAAAATATACTGAGAACCAAACGTTCAAACGTTGCTGGAGCATTGCACAAGCCAAACGACATCTTCCTATATGAAAATGTCCCCCAAGGACTCATGAATGTAGTTTTGGCTTGGTCTTTTGGTGCTATTTGGATTTGATTGTACCCACTCTAACCATCCCAAAAACTATAGTAACAATGCCTTGCAATGGTATCTAAGACTTGGTCAACAAATGACAATGGGAAATGATTTTTAAATGTTGGCATATTTAGTAGCCTAAAGTCTATACACACCTTCCATTTACCAACGTTTTTAGGCACAATGACTAATGGACTAACCCATCCACTGTCAACAATGGGGTAGATGAACCCAGCCTTCAGAAGTTATTTAATTTCTTCCTTAACTACTTACTTAAGCTTTGGGTTTAGTTGTCTTTGTGGTTGTCATCGAGGCTTCAAAAAGGGGTCAGTGTAAGTTTTATGTTGGCATATCCTAGGATCTATCCTAGTTAATTTGGGATATGACCAAGCAAATTCTTTTGACCATTTTTTCATCATCTATAGTTGTCTTTCTTTTTGTTGAGGAGCAAGCTTAGCATTAATGATTACCGATTTTCCATTCTTAAGAAATGCATACTCCATACCGGTGGGCAATGATTTTAATTCAAGGGGCTCCTACTTAAACTCGTTAGGAATATCGAACTTCTCCCAATTGATATTTTCAATGTTCGTACTTGGAAGTTGGTGATGGACTTGCTCCAATGCATCTATGCTATTGATATAGGCACAAGTCAAGCTCTCAGTTGGTTCCATGCATAAAGTTGAATTACTCTCTAGGTTAGCTGTTAGCCACTCGATGCCTTCCTATCTTGTGGCTATTGCATATAGGCATATTTGTATATCAGTTACTTGTGCACACTGGTTGCATGCAGGCAATGTTAACCATTGTACAAACTAGGACTTCTACACGCAGTTGCACCCTATTTCATTGTATGTAATTGATGAGTGGCGAGGTACCCCTACACTCCACCATACGAATACGAGCGTACACGCGCGATCCGGTCGAACTCCGCAGACTAAATGCCTTAACGCCACAAGAAACACTTGGGGTTAATCGTTCGTTGTCTTCCCAGGCTTGCTTGTA
>MNCI01007001.1:635370-650326 GCA_015680685.1 Gnetum montanum | reverse complement strand
GATATCGCATATGCGATATCGCAGGAGAAGACGCGATATCGCGTACGCGATATCACGGCCTAGTGTAAGTCGCGTCTCATCAGTAATGCATGGAACTTTCTTCTTCTTGATCCTCCCAAACACATTTTCTTTTGATATCTCTAAGAAAAGATCATGTATTTCTAGGCGCACATCAATCGTACTTAGCCATGCTCTTCCCATTATGATTGGGAAGTCCCCCTTGTAGTGGTTAATTTGGATCACTAGGAAATCGGATAGATATGACCACCCATAAATAGTGGTGACAATGTCCTCCACTAGTCCTAGTGGAACAGTGATGAACTAGTCAACCAACACTAAATAAATGTTACTCTTCTTTAGCGAAGGTAGGTTCCAAACTTTATACATTTCCTAGGAGATCAAATTAACACCAGAACCTGAATC
Source organism: Gnetum montanum (assembly GCA_015680685.1). NCBI lineage: Eukaryota > Viridiplantae > Streptophyta > Gnetopsida > Gnetales > Gnetaceae > Gnetum > Gnetum montanum. Next base: position 649,903 of record MNCI01007001.1, on the reverse strand, counting down.
CAAAAAAGCTTTTCAAGGCTCATTTCTAGTGATTTGCAAATAAATAAGAGGACTTCTAGGATCTGAAAGTTTCCTAGGAAGATGGCCAACTTTAATCCAATCAGTGATTGCATGGGATAACATGACAATGTGCGTTGAGTGCGGTTTTTGGTTCGAAGGAAGCTCTGAAGATTTAAATGATGATGAGGTGTTTGGATAATTAGTCGCTTGTGGTTGTAAGGACTTAGTTGGATTCTTGGTTCTAAAGAAAGGTGTCTTCTTTGATTGGTTGTATGAACCAACAATAGGTTGAAGATTGACAGCCCTTGTAGTGTTACGTTACTGCGGTTGGGCAGGAAGCTTGACTTGCATAGTTGGAGAAAGTGGTAATGAAGCCGAGAGTGGAAGAGATGTAGACAGATGACAAGGATAGTACATATGTGGGGCACCGCTCCTAGAAGAAGAAGTTCTATAGTAGTCATGGTTCTGGTAGTGAGGCTAAAGAGCGACATGACTAATAGAGTCACGTGGAGAGATTGGCTACTGAATGTAATACTCGTATGGGTCATGTTGATGGTAAGGGTACTATTGATGTGGTAGTGGCATTCCCCATGATTGTGGGTGTTTCCACTGTTAATATTGTTCATTCAGTTGTGGTGGAGCTCCACTCAAATAATATGTCAAGGGTTGGTGGAATTACCTTGGGTTACCTTGAGGATAAGGTAACCTTCTGGGTGTTTGTCATTTATTTAACTGTAGGTTTAGTGCATACACCTCAAACTTTTGTAGATGTGACACTACTGGGCAACATCCTTTAGGATGGTCATATTAGCATATCTCAGATTCGCCATCATTATCTATGTCTAAATCCACAACCTCTTCAATGAAGGAAACCTTGCCCTTACCCTTGTTACATGCATACTTAGCTTCTTCTTTTTTCCTTCTCTCTTAGTCACTACTTTATTCTCTAGACTCATCTACTATTTTTAGGACACTTTAAAATTTTTCATCTAGAGAGTTCCACATTTGATCCACCTTTGTCAATACCTCTGACTCAAATTTTTTAATGGGCAAAGTCTTTTTATTCACCATCTCTTCAAGTGATGACTCTTCTTCCTCTCTGCAAAATCTAATTTCCTTCTTTTAAAGGGAAGGATCTCTATTATACTCCTTCACACTTTCTCTTTTCCTCAACTAGCCTTCCTCCATGGCAACTTGCTTCAAAAATCTTTGTATTTGATGGGCTCTGAGCTCATATAGCCTTCCTTGGGCATAAGTCCCAAGGGTTCTTCGCATTTCGTACCTAAGCCCATTTATGAGGTGGCGTAGTTGTTCCTTTTGCGAGTAACCATGGCTAGGGCAATAATGTAATAATGAATAATATCAACTCATGATAGCATCCAAGGGTTTGTGTCCTCCTTGTTTCCATCCTTGGATTTGCTTATGCAAGTTGGACACTCATGAGTACGTTTGATACTTATCGTTGAATAGCTCCAACATGGTACTCCATCGACAAATGGATTCTAATTCTAAGGGCTGGTACCAGCTTTTTGCTTCCTTGATTAGTGTCCATGTAAATAACTTTAGCTTTTGCCACTCATTTTCTACATTCTGCAAAGCATATGCATCGTGGAATGCTTGTAAATGGTTTTGAGGATCAGCATTGTATCCTCCTTCAAATCGTGGGATGTTACTCATGTCTAGTCTTTTGATCCTACTATCTTTCTGGTGCCTTGTTGGGATCCTAATAGCCTCTATGATATTTAAGATACTTTTGGTGGCGAGTAGGGGTTCATCGTGATCATGCTGCCTATGGCATCTATGATGCCTATGTTGTTCCTTACTCCCTTCTTTCATGATGTGTCTCTTTGGAATGTCTTTGTCCCCTTTCTCTATTGTTTTGTTGGTGATTTCTATTTTTCCTACCATTGTCCTCATGGTCTTGCCCTTTGCAACCATATTCAGATCCTAAAGGAGAGGGGGAAGGAGATGATGAAGGTGAAGAGGAAGGAGGATTGGCACCATGACAGCGCTTGTCACCTTCTCTTCAGTGGTCATGGCCTCGATCGTGGTTACGATCGAAATGTTCATCATTGTCATGCATTCGTGTTCCTTTTCTAGACCCTTTATGTCCATTGGTACCAAAACCTAGGTTATGAATAGTTGAGTGAAGATTTTGATATTCAACTCCTTGACCGAAGTCAAAGAGAGGAACATCATTTTGTGGAAAACATCCCAAGACAGGTTCACCACCATCATTTTCACTTAGGACATACGGGACATCCTGAGACCACTTCCCCTTCATAGATACATAATGTCTCTCCTATTGTAGATCCCTCTAGCATTATGCCTCTGTAGGTCAATACTCTCTCTAGTCTTGTTCATGCATAATGTACTCTGACTATAAGTGCTACATACCAATTCGTGTGAGAGCATGAAGAAGCATGCTCAAGATTGAGCGATTGGGAGATAGCACTATGTTACGTTCTAAATCACACCATTACAACTGTTCATTCTAGTGGAGGATAAAGGTAAAGTCTAGTACATACTCATTAGGATGAGCGTATACCATGCAAAATTGTTGGGGCATCAATGGATCATCATGTGCACCCCGCCTCTGATTGTTCATAGTATCAGACCTAGTTGGTGAAGCACTCTCATAAGAAGAAGGAGATATGATTGATTACTCAGTGTGTGGTACTCTTTTCTGGTGATTGTTGGATAGTTAACTCTAGGGGTTCATTCCAATGATGGAAGGATTTCCTACGTTCTAATTAGCACACAAACAACAAAATCCCCCGACAGTGGTTCCAATGATGAGCGATAAGGTACCCCTACGCCCAACCATACAAATACGAGTGTTCATGCATGATCCGGTTGAACTCCAAGGATTAAGTGCTTATGCACCTACACAAAACAAGGATGAGTTATGCAATCATTGTCTTCCCAAGCTTACTTGTAAGGCACAATTGTATGGTTAAGTAAACTCGAGGTATATGATTTTTATGTTTTCTATCTTAGTCTCCTAAGTGTGTGCAATGAAAATATTTAATTAACTAATGGATTTTTGAAACTCTAATGTGAATCAAATCCTAACACCAACATCTATTCCCACTCTCCAGACACATCCTAAACCAATGTAACACTACTAGGATTACTAAACGCTAGTCGTTACTAGGTTACCAAGTGTTCCATGTATGCTCGAAGTGGTCATGCTAAGTGTGCTAAATCATTGGTAATTGATAATTAATAATTCTATAGAAATAAAATTAATTAACTACTGAAAGCATCAAATAATACTAAATAACATTAAATGTAATAATTAAGCTATTCTAAATGTTACAAGGTTTATCACAAAGTTTACCTTTATTTCTGAACACAAGGTGTGCTCAAGTACACCATGCTCGAATAAAGATCCGTTCACTTTATAACTTCTACTATGGACAATCAGAAATAATTCTAACTCTAGAAGGGAAAAACTACAAGATTTTGGCTAAAGGACTAAAAAATTACTCTCCTAGACCAAGCGCCCCTATCTCTTATTTATAGCCAACGAGATAGGCTCCGACATCGCGTGTCCAATGTCGCTTGGCCCATCCAATATTGCATATCTGATATCGAGGGTCTGATATTGTGGGTTTGATATCAGGTCGTTTATTTGGTGACTCATCATACCTCCATGACTGAATGAAAACTCATCCTCGAGTTCCTTACAAAATATTGAGAAGGTATGGGATTATTGACTGAACGACAACTGACGGTGACATGGAATGACAGACTCAAAGTGCCTGGTGAACAAATCAACAAATTTATTATAGCATTCATGTTCATAACCATTATGGTGAACACTATACATAGATGACATCCAATCCATCATTTGACAACTTGAAGAGAGAGAGAGAGAAGAAAATGAAGCTCATTGCTGCCAATGTCAAAAATGTGCACACTATTGTTTGTCCCCAATAATGATGCCAATGATGAGCGGTAAGGTACCCCTACGTCCAACCATACGAATATGACCGTTCATGCAGGATTTAGTTGAACTCTAATGATTAAGTGCTTATGCACCTGCACAGAACAAGGATGGGTTATGCAGCCATTGTCTTCCCAAGCTTACTTGTAAGGCACAATTGTATGGTTAAGTAAACTTGAGGTATATAATTTTTATGTTTTTTTATGTCTTCTATCTTGGTCTCCTAAATGTATGCAATGAAAAGATTTAATTAACTAATGGGTTTTTGGAACTCTAATGTGAATCAAATCCTAACACCAGCATCTATTCCCACTCACCAGACACATCCTGAACTAGTGTAACATTACTGGGATTACCAAACGCTAGTTGTTACTGGGTTACCAAGTGTTCCACGTATGCTTGAAGTGATCATGCTAAGTGTGCTAATTCATTGGTAATTGATAATTAATAATTCTATGGAAATAACATTAATTAACTACTAAAAGCATCAAATAATAGTAAATAACATTAAATGCAATAATTAAGCTATTCTGGATGTTGCAAGGTTTATCACAAAGTTCGTCTTTATTTCTAGACACTACGTGTGCTCAGGTACACAATGCTTGAATAAAGATCCATTCACTTTATGGCTCCTACTGTGGACACTTAGAAATAATTCTAACTTTGGAAGGGAAAAACTGCAAGAGTTTGGCTAAAGGACTGAAAAATTACTCTCCTAGACCAAGCACCCCTATCTCTTATTTATAGCCAACAAGATAGGCTCCAATATCGCATGTTCGATGTCGCTTGGCCAATCTGATATTGCATATTCGATATTGAGGGTTGAATATCGTGGGTCTGATATCGGGTCACTTATTTAGTGATTCATCAGTAAGCTACTATCAATTGCCTTTGAACTCTTTGCATCTCATAAAAAGTCATGAATTCTTGTGAGTTGTATTCATCACCATGATCTATGTGAAGAATTTTTATCATGCAACGAACTTCTTTTTCAACCTATGTCTTGAAGTTTTTGAATACTGAAAATGTTTTAGATTTTTCCTACAAAAAGTAAACCCAAGTTTTCTAGCTATAATCATCAATGAACATTATAAAATAATTTTACCTCCATTTGATGTTAAAGGAATTGGCTTGCAAACATCTAAATGAATCACCTCTAGCACCTTCTTTACTCTCCATGATTTTCTTTTTGGAAAATGATCATGGTTTTGTTTGCTAATAACACATTCTTCACAAAATTACGAAGGGACATCAATTTGAGGAAGACCAATCACCATATTTTTCTACTACACCATCGTTAGTCCACTAAAGTTTAGATGTCCATAGTAATAATGCCAAAGCCACGCTACATCCTTCACCATAGTAGAGAAACATGAATGTGTGGTATTGTGGAGATGTAGAGGAAACATATGATTCATCGTCATGTTAACTTGAGTAATTAACCCCTTCTTTGAATCTTGAATCCAACAAACTCCTTCTTTGATAATGATCTCATATCCTTTTTCTTGGAGCTGACCAATACTAAGAAAATTTGTTTTCAAGTATAGAATAAAGAAAACATTAGAAATAATTTGAACAAAATTTTCTTTGGTCTAGATTTTTACATTTCCTTTGCCCATAACAAAAAATATTAAGTTATCTCCAAACTTTACAGTATTCCAAAAGGATTCATCCAATTCAAAGAATGCAGATTTATCTGGACAAATATGATTCTACAACTAGTATCTAAACATGATAAGTTTTGATGCACTTCTTCTATTGTATGACAAGCCATCAAAAGAGAGACTTCTCCTCCTTCACTCTCTACAAGGTTATATTTTTCACCACATTCTTTATACAACTTCATTCCACATTCAGATTTATAATGACCATACATATGACATCTGAAACATTGACTTTTGATTTGTTTGCATTTCTTGGTTTGTGACTAGTAGAGTTGTTGTTGTTGTCGTAGCCTCTTCCTTTCCCTTTGAAATCTATAGCATGGTTCTAATCTTCTAACCTGTGTTGTGAATTATTATCCTTCCATTTTCCTTTGCAACGATTTGACCTTTTCGATTGATTGCAGCCTACAATGCTTTCTCCTCATTATCCTGCTGAAGCACTTTTTGCTCATGAACCATTAATGAAATTTGCAACTCATCAAGTGAAAGTGCATCAATATCTTTGGATTCTTCAATGCTACAAACAAGATTGAATGTTGATTTCATTATGAGAAAAATTTTCTCAATGATGGTAATGTCCTCCATCATGTCGTCATTGATTCACATCTTATAAGTGATGGTCATCATTCTGGAAAAATAATCTGAAATCATCTCTTTCACTTCGTATGCAAAGTCTCAAATTTGGTGCAAAGTTCTTGAAGCTATATTCTTCTTTCCCTTGCCAATCCCTGGTAATTTTTTATTCATGGAATTCCAAATATAATTGGAGGTGCCTTGAGATCCTTCAACCTTTGTTCTTCTAGCTTTGTTCTATGTGCATCTGTCAACATAGTGCCTGCTACTAGTTCTGCTATCCTGGAGTCAATAACTTGCCAATACTCTTTTGATCTCAAGAACTTCTCCATCAACATGCTTAACTGACCATAATGACCATCAAAATGAGGAATAGTAGGTTGCACAAAATTCTCAGAGAATGTCATTTATGAGTTGCTACTGCAAAATAAAACAAAACAAAGTGAATGGAATTAAAGCTACTACTACCATACTCTATCTCAATCTTTCTCTAATACCACTATGTTAAAAATAGAGACAACAATGAAAATGAAAATGAAAATTTTATTGATTGCTTACACACACAACATCATATCCATTTATAGGCCAAGGTATCAATATGGACAACATACAACATGACACATGTCCAACATGTAGCACTTCAAATGAATAACATGCAACACTCCAAATGGAAAACATGCAACATGATACATGGAAAACATGAAAAAGCACACTAATAGAAAACAACCAACTACATCTAAAAATTCAACCACAAACATCTAAGAACAAGGAGCTAATAAAATGATGCTCCATTATTTTAACAAACTGCTAAAGACTAGGATCACTAAATGACATAGCCACATTTCTAAACGTTTATTTCATTTAATTGTTAAAAATAGCTAAGTTTAATAAATATATCTACTCTACGAAAATGTAGTGATAAGAAAATCTCCATATAATCCCATTAAATGAATTTATTTCATTTAATTATTAAAAATAGCTCAACTTAATAAAGATATCCACTCTAAGAAAATGTAATGATAATAGAGTACCCAAATCATTATTATTTACCATTATAAAATAGACAAGCTTCAACTCTACAGTTTGTGAAGCAATCAACGTCTTGTAACATTACGAGAAAGTCTCTAAATCATCATTATGTAAAAACTAATAATGAGTCATCATTTATAAGGCCCCAACATCGGATGCCCGACATCAAAACTACGAAGCAACATTAGATATCAACGTCATCTCCTCTAGGTTGGCCTATAAATATAGCACCTAGGTGCCTGGTTGAGATAGGAGGAGTAGCAGTAGAAGATAGTTTTAATTTTCAATTTTTGGTAGTCTTTCTTAAAGTTTTGTTATTCCTAGTGCATGCTTGTAGTGTGATGTTTGTAATTGTGCAGCACCTTTGTTCAAGTGTGACGTACTTGGACATGTCACATGACTAGCAAAAAATATTGAGATTACTCCCATCATTGCAGCATCCACTTCAATTATTATTTCTTTGAATTGTTAATTATTTGCTGCTCTTTTTAGTTAAATGTTTCCATTTATTGCTATTTACTATTCTTGTTATCAAGTGGAATGCGTATACCTTAATCATGAGCGTTTAAGTGTAGATACTTGGTAATCCAGAAGTGTATTATTTGGCACACCCAGTGACGTATGCTTGGCAATCCCAAAAGTAGTCTCACAAAGTCTAGGATGTATATAGATGATTAAGAGTAGATACTCATTACACATAGGCTAGTTTATATCTTGTTTTCCCTCAACCATTAGCTCAATTAATTTACCTTTTTCTCATCATCAAGAGTAGTGTAGAATTAGAGACAACATCATATGCCTCACTTTGGACTAAACAATACCTAAAAAAGCTACCACTAGTCCAAGTGGGAAGACAGCAAACTACGATCAAAGCATAACAGGTTGGATACCACAACTAGTCCCATCCATGGAATTTGACCAGATCATGCATGAATGCTTGTGATTTGTATGGTTGAGTGTAGGGGTACCTCATCGCTCATCATTGGCACCATTGCTAGGGATGGTGCTAGTTATCTAGATTAGTTATATTATACATGATTCTTGTAAAGGTATTAATGATATATCTTTCAAAAAATCTTAGCTCACACACATCATAAACCAATAACAATGTCTTTCTCACACTGAAGAAACTATGCACTATATAGTGAACACATTCATTAGAGAACTAATGAGATATACAATGAAGAAAATTAAAGTGACCAACCTTATGTAGGGATTTCTTATGATCATGATCACCCTAATGATACTCAAAGACCACACTCACCTAGATAGACAATCTTGAAGAAGATGATGTAGGTCTTGAACTAGGGAAGGCCTCAAGGCCTAAGACCTCCTTAAAAACCAAAAATAGTAGATCCACAACATTGATTTACAAGCCTTCCATTATGTCTATGCTTTCTACAACATTGAAAATGGGTGGAAAAAGCTTAAGCTCTTTCCTAGGATACTAATTGATAGAGCCAAAGTATGGTATAGATTGTTGAGACCAAATTCAATCCAATGATGGTCCACAATGTTGGAGCTATTCAACAAGAAATATCAAACCTATGCAAGAGTGTCCAACTTGAGGAGACAGATCCAAGAGTGGAAGTAAGAACAACATGAACCCTTGGACATGGCCTTAGATAGATATTATGCCTTGCTGAATAGATACCCAAGTCATGGTTTCTCCAAGGAAAGGCAACTTTTTCACATCATAAATGGGATTCGTAATGAAACCAGGAAGATCCTTGGGATGTATGCTCAAAGGAAATTATATGAGCTCCAAGCCCATCAGATAAAAGAGATAATTGAGCATGTGGAAAAAGAAGAAGGAGAGATATGTAAATGGGAGAATTTCAAGAAACATCAATGGGATCCAACTCTTCAACAAAAGGAGGTCCAAATCTATGATGAGAAGAATGAAACCACTCTCGATAAGGTGATTCCACAATAAACCTTGCCAATACAAAAATCTATTGATGAACTTGAAGCAAAGTTTATTAAGATGTCAAAATGGATATGTGAAAATGTTACAACTCTCATTGAGACAGTCGAGGAGAGGATTACACAAAACAAGCTAGGCAATCACAATAACCAAAGGAACATAGAATCAAGAATCAACTAGAAACACTTTTTGGTAAATAGGAAAAATGACTAAAGAAAGTGAGGCTATAGACTCAACCACAATTGAAAATAATGGATGCAACATTTACATATATGAACATTTGAAGGGTCATTGCCTAGTCTTGTTGCATCTACAGGAGTATTGGATAGGTGCCTTAAATCCAAAGTTTATGCAAAAGCACATGCCCAAGAGGTTTCCTCTTCCACAAGGTAATTATAGACAGTCCCACAATCGATCATACGATCCTAGGAGGACTTATTACTAGTCTCAACATGGTCATCAACCACAATGGCAACAACCATAGTCATGGGGAAGGCCACCACCAAATCAATACTAACTGTCCTATCTGCCAAAACCACATAGATATTACGTTCAACATCGTATTTCTCCAACTAGTTCTACATCTTCTACTTCAAATCACCACTACCACTCTCCCAAGTACCATCAACCCATGACATCCCTTGAGGGATCACCACCTCACGCCTCTTACCATCCATCCTACCCTCGATATTCTCACACTCCACCTCATCATATGCCACTTCCATCAATACAAGAAGGTTTCACATCACAATATCAACAAATGAATGTCACTTGTGCTGCAAATGTGCATAAACATGCTAATATTAGAGGGTCTCAACTGCAACGTAGGAAACATCCTTTCTGGAGGAAAGGACGTAAGCCAAAGCAGACCATGCATTGACCCACCATATCATTTGAGCCAACACAAGGCCAATCTGGTGCATCACCTTCCTTGTCTCAACCAACATCCTCTGATCACACACAAGGATCATCATCCATCAGTACTCCAATCCCAAATCCAACCAATGAATCTAATAGTGTGGGGAGACAAATAAATCCATGCATACCATATCATGATCAAGGTTGTAATCATGGGCTAGCCATCCATAACGTTAACACACCTCATAACCTGATCCACCATAAATTTAACCATCACGTGTATGATCAACAATTTTTCTACCCAGCCACCACACCACCAACAAACACCCAGTGGCTAGGGCATGAACGGTTACCAACGTTTCATACATGCATGGATCCTATTTATCCACTTATTAATCCTTGTCATGACCAAATGTTTAGTCGTGGGGGTCATCCCCCATTCTAATCCTTAGGATTCTTAAGTGCTTTTCATCATTTTGTTTTGCAACTTTTTGTCATTTTCCTATTTCTTGATCCAATTTTTCCTATTTCTTCCAATTTTTTCTAGTTATTATTTTCATTTTCTTTGTTATGTAATCTTTCTTGTGAATAAAATGATCATGTTACCCATTGAGATGAGGCTCTCTCTATGTTGTCAAGTCATAAGGGACTAATTATTTGGACATTAAGACCATGCCATCCCTTTACTGATTCCATTAAAAAGAGGGTCTTGCCCTGGTCATAATGATAATCTTTTCCATCATCCAACCTAATAATAAATCTGTAATCATTGTGTTCGGATAGAAGAGTGTAGAACCAAGGTGAAATGCGAAGGGTGTGACATCAAGGAAATTTGTGGATTCTCTTTGGCCACTTCTATATGTTCTATCATGTTGCTGAGGTTGTAACCATATCCTTGTAGATCTAACAAAAAATGGGAGTAAGAGTAACTTAAAACAACACTAAATAAACTTCTGCAGGTCCCATTGGAAAGACATGTACCCATGCTTGAAGGTTCGCAACTTCTTAAAATAAAAAAAAAGTGAAAATGAAGAACAATATAATAAGTGTGCCATAATAAAGCTTCTCCCTTGGACAAAACGCTAAGTGATGTTACTCCTGGCGACTTTGATAGTCTTATGGTTGTTTGTCAACATGATGAAGCGAGGCGATGTCACCACAAAGTGGTGAGGGCTTGGTTTGAATCTTGGAAAGAAGGACTCATGATTATTTCACCATTAATAACACACAAGGTTTCATTGTAAGATATTTCATGTCCCAATTTCTACAATCCCTTCGATAGTCCATCTCATCTCATTGTTCGTGTAATCATAACTTGTGGTTTTGTGTAACATATTAGTGCCTACAAACATTTTTAGGTATGGTTACACAAGGGCATCATAGGCTAGAGCCTACTTTGGGGAGGACCCACTGGTGTAACTTTTGTGACTCGTACTTGTTTAACACAACCACAACATTTTTCACCTTCCAAGAGCTCAAATTGTTGCATTTTATCATTTCCCTTTACATGTAATTGATCGATCCACAACATCGATTTAAACAACTTTTTCTTGCTTATTCTAGTACTTTTCATGTCGATGACTTCACCTTATCACATTTTTGGTACCTCAATTTGATTTTTCACTTACCCCATAATGATAAACTTAACTTCCAACCTTCCAACCAATTATAGAGCTTCAGTTTGCATGCTTAGCTACCCCATTTAGTGAAACTTTTTGGACCTCAATGTTGCGTACTCGACATCGGGTCACATAAAGTGTATATATACGACCCCAATGGTACTTTGGATTCATTTTCATCATTTTCTACTAGGGGAGTTGTTCAACTTTTCTCTTGTGACTCAGAGATCTACACATTCATCTTTCACTTGCGATATTTTTCTCTCTATCACTCTGATTTCCATGTCGTTTGGACCCATTTGAACCTAGAGTGTTCAACTAAGNGGGGTGGTGGGTGCTTGCATGTGAAACTTGCACTGAATTGCTAAAATTTGCTTTCTTTCAGAAGGTATCAGAAGGGTAAGAATATTAGAAAATTTAGAAGTTAGAATGAAAAATCACTCACACTAATGCCAGAAATCCAATTTTTCCAACCCATGAATCCATAACCATCATTATAAGCCACATATAACAAAAAAGAAGCCAATTTCGAAGGTTCATAAAAAGAGATAGAAACTTTTTGGGGATTTTTCTTGAAAATTTTTCTAACTCTACGATCATATGCATTATGAACTTAATGAACTAAGGTTACGAGAAAGGTATAAACTAATGATAACAAATATAATCTTAGTAACACTTAATCTTTACTTGATTGTAGGTAGCCCCAAAGAGAGGTGTTCAAGGTGAATCCTCCTAAAGAGCCACTAAGTATCCATGAGGTGGTTGAGGTCAGTAAGGCAAACCATGCAGAATGTGTAGAGAAGGAAGCCTAATCCTTCAATATTCACTAAGAAGCTCCTACTACTAGACAATCAACCCAAGTAGAGGTTGCAGAACCATAAGCTCTTGAGTAGGGAGAAAATCTCATGTTGCCTCCTAATTGTCTTGCTACCACTTAAAAAAAGTCCACGTTGGCTTCAGTAATCGTGGAAGTGAATTTTAGTCAATTCATGGAGTTTGCTCCAGAAGTGGTTCAAACGCAACTTAAGGCATCCCCATTGTGGCCCATTCTATTAGATAGTGGTGAATGGTATCTGGGTGAAACTCATCAATCCTACCACCATAAAGATTATGGCACCATAATTAACATCTGTGGAGTGAACATCTCTTATTCAGTCAAAGAAATTATTGCAACTCTCAACCTACCAAATAAAGGGGCTAAGGTTGCTCATCTATCAACCAAATCCAACCCTAAGACCAAGAAATTTTGGTTGAGATGGGCATATGGCAAGAAGGATAAGATGTATAATGAAATGACTCTAGAAGAGAGAACCTATTTCAAGATCAAGACTTACCACCTACTTCCCACAAAAGGGTTCAATTGAATTTCAACTTATCCAGCCAAGGGAAGTGCCATTTTAATGGGTAAATTTGCAGCCAATTTTTTCCAGTTTTATTTCACTAAAATCCAATGATAGTTTGAAGAAAAAAAGTTAGGGAGACCAACACTTCCATTCCCTTACTTAATCAAAAGGCTATGCAAGCACGCTGGAATTCTAGGATATACAAATGATATCCCAAGGAAGGCTCAGAATGCCTTATTTGCTGAACTCCTAAAAATTGTAGCACCAAGAAAGGATATTGGTGAAGAACAAGAAGCAGAGAAGGAGACAAATCTACAAATAGAAATACAATGTGAGCCTAAGTAGTTCCCATAGACTCAAGCTTTGCCATCGTAACCATTGCAAGACTATATGCCCTTGATGAGTCATTTGCAAAAAATCGCTAAAGTAGTCAGCTGGGGAAGCAAGGACAAGTCCAACCTCTTCTAACTCATGGATGATGTCATATGGTCCATAGTGTCAGCAGACCCAACATGAGGAGAGGTCTTGCTGCAATTAGGAGGAGAAGGATCCCAATGGTCACAACAGATCGCTAGAAATGCCGCATCTTTCCAAGTAACGTTGGAAATTGGAGAAGGTGCCACAATCATGGTACCACAACATGAAGATGCAGCAGGCATAGCAAAAGTCATTATAGATCATATTAAGGAATCATTTAACATGCTTATTGTGCCCCCGATAGATCTAACAAGAGCTAGAGATGCGCAAGTGTTGGCCGAGACTCCAATGACTCCTACAGTGTAACGACGGAAAATGTCGGCAGCTGGAAAATACCGACCGAATTTCTGGCGTACAAAGTTTTAGCCACGGATCCACGCGATGGCTATGTTGGAGAAAGTGAATCCGTGGCGCCCTGAACGGTCTTGTCGATCAGACAGGGACTTACAGGTCAGTAAAACAATGCAAAGTGCGTAAAAAGAAAGCGATCTGATTTGAGGAGCCGTAAAGCAAGGGGAAAACAATTGCAACGGTGATAATGCTAAACACGATGAAAGGAGGTTGACATAAGAGAAGCTCGTAGCTTCAAGATCTACGCTTTGACTTAAAAATGTATATTTTGTATGAGAAATTACACTGTGGAATCCCCGATTACAGGATGTGAAACAAGCATAAAACAATAAGCAAACGGTCTAAACAGAAGTCCGATCTACCTCGTGGGCTAAAGCTGAGATGCAAGGCAGGCCAAGCTGACGTCTATCGATCAATTGTTTCTGATTGATAGAGTCTTTTCAGCAGAACGATTACTCCTGTCACCGGTGCTCAAAGCGAACTGTACTCTGCTTCGTCTGTAAGGTGATGATGTCCCCGATTGCCAAAGCGTTGTCCTCTGTATCTCTGCTCCAAAGTGCTAAGTGCTCTGGTGCTCAGAAATATGCTTTTTGCTTCTCTGATTTGCCAACCTTTGTATCTTTGTCAACTGAGATATTTATAGGCCGCGACACTTCGTGGAAAAGGTGCAACCCTAATGGCATGGGTCCGGATATTGTGGGCCCTGTTGGCATGATCATTTTAAGTCAGACTGTGACTAC
>MNCI01007001.1:557100-611963 GCA_015680685.1 Gnetum montanum | reverse complement strand
ACATTACCCAATTATTGGGAAGCTGAGCAAATAAAAATAACGAAGTCTTTGCATGGTGTGGTTCTCACGCATAAACACATAAAACAATAAAAAAAACTGTGAGAATTCAAACCACACCCCTTAGACAAAATAATTCCTTGGGCTACAAGCACTGGTTATGGAACTCAAAATAAAAATGTTCCCTCTAACTAAGGCCCTTCTTGCTTCCCATTCTTCTCCTCTTTTGTTTTGTCGGAATGGTGGTGGCTCTTGGAGATGGCATTCTTGTTACTTCGGGAGGATGGATTGGCCGAATGCGTTAATGCAAAGTCACTGGATGTGGTTTGTTTCAGGTTGGACTTGGAATGGGATCTACTAAGTCACATTAATCATGAACTACACAAAGGGCTGTACACCACCTTGTTCTTGGGATTCCATTCCATTCTCTTCTATCCATCCTTCTCTTCATTGCTCACCTCATTGCCGGTTGTATCATTAGTGTATATTTTAATTGATGCATTATTTTCTTTTTGGTAAATTCTTGTAGTTAAGACTTTAACTCTTGTTCCAAATGACATTCCTAGAGCCTACGAACTCTTTGAATGTGGGTTTGTCAGGGCATTAAGGGCATGAGCCTGCTTTGGAGAGGACCCACTAACATTCCTATTTGGTGCACCAGTTAAATTCTTTCCCTTAACATTTTTGCAACCCACTCTGTTTTGTTCATTTCCATCTTGACATCCATTTCATCGACATTATAGTTGTCTCTTTTTCCCCATCTTTCTTGTTTTTCTTTCTCCATTCTATCGCTACCAAAGGTTCGCTCTTAGTCATGGGGTTCGGACCCAAATTTTTCGATTTTTTCTTAACCCCTACACCTTCAGTAGTCACCACTATGATATCTCCACATTCTTATCAGCCATACCACAACTTAGCCAATGGACCTTTCACCGAAGCAAGGTATCAATTGCATTATGATTCATTTACCCTTGCTAATATAAAGACTGTGTTGTGTGTGCAGATGGCAATCATACAACAACGGAATGGATCTGGAGGGAACACTTGGAATGGAGCGGTGCTGAAGCAGTTATGCAAGGAGCAGGATCGATGGCGCACTTATGGATGGACAACAAAAGGCGCAATCTTGGTGTTGGCATCAGCAAAACTTCTTTCTCTCTCTCTCTTTCTCAACTACCAAATAAGGCTTGATGTCAAATGTATAAAGTGTTCACTCTTGTTGTCATGAACACCAGTTTTGTCTTGTCTTGTAATGATGATCCGTTCACATGTCATCCCATTCACCATTAGTTCCATTTGAGTCAATAATCCCATACCATCCCAATATTTTGTAAGGAACTCGAAGACGAGTTTTTATTCAGTCATGGGGGTATGATGGGACGCGATATCGCATGGGCCTCGATATCGTGTCTTCCCCTGCGATATCACATACGCGATATCGCAGTGCGTCGTCAAATCTATAAATAAGAGGCGGCTCTCCCTTGTTTCTCATTCTAGGCCTAGACCGTAGCGAAACTCTGGCAGTTTTACCTCTCCAAAGAAAATAATTTCCATGTGCCCGCAGTAGGAGCTCCAAAGTGAACGGATCTTTATTCGAGCAAATATTGTACCTGAACACAAGTTTGTGTACGGCAATAAAGATGAACTGTTGGATAAACCTTGCAATGCATGGACTAAGCTAAATAGGCTAAATAGGACTTTATTTATTGTTATTTATTGTTTATCATTTAATGCATTTTTAGTTGATTAAATTTTTCTCAACCCTTCTCCCATAGTTAAGTGCATTCACTACGACCGCTTGGAGCACATGCGTTACGCTTAGTAATCCCAGCAACGAATAGTGTTTGGTAAGCCCAAAGGTTGCATTAGTTCAGGGTGTGAACGGTAAGTGAGAACAGATGCTGATGCTAGGTTAATTAAGGCTTAGTTAGTTAGTTAAAGTTAGTTAATTAGTCTCTTCACTCTTCACCTCATTAGCATAGGAGATAAAACAGAAAAGATATAAAAATCATATACCTCAAACTTACTTAACCATACAACCGTGACAAATACAAGTAAGTCTGAAAAGACAACGAATGATTAACCTTAAGTGTTCCATAAGGCGTGTAGGCACTTAGTTTGCAGAGTCCAACCAGATCGCGCGTGTAACGCTCGTATTCGTATGGTTGAGTGTAGGGGTACCTCGCCACTTATCAGATATCTACTCCACGAAAATGTAGTGATAAGAAAGTCTCCATATAAACCCATTGAATGAATTTATTTTATTTAATTGTTAAAGTAGCTCAGTTTAATAAAGATATCCACTCTACAAAAATGTGATGATAACAAAGTATCCAAATCATCATTATTTACNCTCTACAATTTGCACAGCAATCAACATCTTGTACATAAACGTTAGTATTTAATTATTAAAAAATAGTTCAGTTTAATAAAAATATCCACTATGAAAATGTGACAATAACAAAGTATCCAAATCATCGTTATTTACCATTATGCATTTGTTCGGAATCAAAACAAATCATCGTTATTTACCATTATGCATTTGTTCGGAATCAAAACAAGAAATTCAGTTAAGTTCATTAACTGCGTCTGCCGGGAGTCGAACCCGGGTCTATTGCTTGGAAGGCAATTATCCTAACCGTTGGACTACAAACGCGCTTGTTTTAATCATCATTCCTCTATCCATTCATTACAGTGCAGACGGTTTTTGCAAGGTTAATGTTAAATACGGTTTTCTTGAAATGCCGTGATAGTTTTCGCCCTTCTATTTCCATTTCCATGTTTAAAACTTGTATTTCATGCTGCTGTTCTGTATTTTGGGCGTAAATATGTCCCTGTGCCCAACGGATTCAAACAAGAATCCTCGATGCCATTGCTTGGCCATTCACAAACCTATTAAAAAAAAAGGGACGGATAAATTTGACTGAACAAATAAAATAATAAATTTGACTGAACAAACCTGGAGTTAGCTTCTTGGGCAAAATAATAATTCCCCTGAAAAATTCATCTCTTATCCATCTTTTATTCTTCCAGACAGTCTACCCAACTGGTAACTAGTCTCTCCAGGCCAAAGTAATTATTCATGTGAAAAAGTTTCTCTTGATTTAGCTTTATGATAATTATTTATTTTCCATGATAAAGTCCAGCCAATTAATAGTTGGCCTAGCCTCTTTACCAAAATAAGCCTTGTGAAAAGTACTTCCTCTAAGGGGCCACATTGCAGAAACGCAGTTATTGGAGAAAGTAAAAATTCAACTTAAAGAAATAGCAAATAAATAAATTAGTTCTTGTTACAACCATTTTGATCCCAGCACCCCCCAAAGTGTTAAGAAACTATTATCATTTTGTCAAAGTTGACTTTATCTGCAAACAATTGCATAGGAAAAAGAAAGGGCAAATATTTCATCAAATTTTTCTAGTTTTGGCCCAGAGGCCAATCCATCTAGAAGGATAGTGGTGAGAGGGTGTTCACAATATTTCATGGACATGGAATATGTTTGGATGAGAAAATTTAAATTTAGGCATAATATATTTAAATTATTTGTATGACATGAGAGGGCTAGGAGGAAGTCCACTATTTAGGCAAGTATAATATGATTTGCTGCTTCTTGAAGCAGATATGATGCATTTAATGATAGAAGCTCTTTGTCAATTTGCAGCATATGCTCATAGTCTCTCTTGTAGCAAAACAACTAAAATTGTGAAGGAAGTCTTAGTTGCTACACAATAAAAAGAGTGGTTCTACGAGAGAATGATTTGGCTCAAAAAATAAAACATTGAGATGGATAGTGAAAATTGGAAACAAATTTTTATTACATCCAAGAAATCACAAAGGATTTATTAGATAGTTTCAAAGCCTTAACATGTTTTTAAAGAAAGTTGTGTAAGTATTAGAAACAAAGTACTTTTGCACATCTAGAGTAACAAAGAGCAGGAAAGAAACAATTTTACCTAGACAACATTAAAGAAGGCATCAACAAAAAAGTAACTTATTTATCTATTCCTATATCCTATCACCTACAATGTCAAATCAATCAAGCAATATTCAGCTCCCATTATTTTAGAATTGAAATAGGAAGATGGGTCTAGATTCCAAGAGAAAAGAAAACTTATTGTTTATGCAATTAAAGAGCAACTAAATATGAGCATCACATATTCCTAGAATCTTCTGTTCTTGTGCAAAGTCACCATAATATAGCAAATTATAGCTACTAGTTTAATTGAGCTTTTTAAAATAGTACTTGATAAAGTTTTGGTACACATACTATGTATATTTCTTCTATCCAATATAACCTAAGGGTCTCTAGACATAATAAAAAGCATTTCAATTTCAGTATTATCGATTGTCCTGGGAAATAAACACTTACATTGTCATCTTATGTTGTTGTTGATTTCTACTCTTACATTAAATGTCCATTCGACCATCATAATCTCTATCATGTGCTAATTGTACCTGTGATTCAAGGAGCATCACATCACTTACTATTGCAATTGGCATGAATCTCAAAAAATGACTTTAGATAAAGCCACTATTGATATAGAATAAAAAAAAAAAACTCACAGGTTAGCCCTTATTGCATTATCGAAAGTCAAGAACATTGACTCTTTCAAGATTCGTCTTTCATTCTCTTTGCACAGATATCAACATATTTCTAATTCCAAACATCTTCATAGTAAAATTGCAGAGGAAATACATTTTACTGATTAAGAATATTAGGCATTTGGAGTTCATGCTCCTACCTATATTCTTCCTAATATTAATTTCTATTCTACATCTCTAAAAAGTTTGGTGCAACAATTGTGTAATGTTTTCATACATTGTCATATTTAAATTATAGATGATTGTATTTCTACAAAGCTCTTTTTTGAAAACTTGATGCATTAATGATTTTATTTTAGTTGTAGCAATTTATATTAGTTTGTTTGGCAATTTCAATGCTATTGAATTCTTTCTTATAACATTTTAACTTAACTTTTTATACAGTGTGCTTGATGATGCGAATGAATATCTTATACTGGATATCTTTAGAAAAAATAATTTAATTCCTTTCCCATGCACCAAAACAACTCCACTAGCTTAGATACATATATCTCTTTGAATTCACCAAGAGGATATTCTAAGTTTTCATTCTCTCCTCAAAGCCCAACTGCTAGACGAGGTAAAAAGTTTGATAAAAACCAAATCACTCTTGCATCCTCTCTTCCTTTGTGCTTTTCCTATTTTCCTTGCACCCTCCAAGGTGTTTTTGAGCTATTATTTATGCTAGAGATTGATTTTGACAACCGTGCACCATCTTAGGGTTGTGTTTTTGAGCTATAGTTTATGGATGAATAAGATGTTAATACTATGTATTTTTCAACATTTTTATACTTAAAATAACTACATGTTGCAATTTAAGAGAGATTAAATAATTTATATAAACCTAACTAAAGACAAGTTGCAATGTTGGCAATAAATTGCTAGGATTTAGTATAGCTAGCTTTAAAAGAGTATGTGCAGCAAAAAAATGAATAATGATTAACTTGTGTAAAGAGACACATAAAGAGAATGAAACAAAAAAGATAGGAACATTAAGTACATGTGAATTGGTCATGCTTTTGTCATTAATATGGAAGAAGTTATCAAAAGTAGATGTAGTTTCATACTTTTAATTTTGTTTGTAAGTAAATCTTAAACAAATTTAGAGTTGAAATGGGAAATCATACTTCTAAGTTCTATGTGTGATACTGTATATGAATTTTTACAATATAATAAAAAGAACAACTTGGTAATGACACAATCCAATTAGCAGATTGAAAGGGTTATGGGCTTAAGCTCCACCTATGATAAACAACTTGGTAATGATACAATCCAATTAGCACATTAATGATACAATTTTGATACATGATACCAATGACTAACTTGAGTTTTGAAAGCTTTTTAGGGAATCAGACTTGAGTTTTGAAAACTTTTTAGGCAAAAACCCATTAGATAAATTTCTCTATGATAAACAACTTGGCAATGATACAATCCAATTAGTACATTAATGATACAATTTGATCTAAGAAAAAGCCACCCCAGCATTATTGATACAATTCAACCTACGATACTAATGATAGACTTGAGTTTTGAAAGCTTTTTAAGAAAAAACCCATTACATGAATTTATTTCATTAAAGTGTTCAAACCGCAGTGAAAGATCAAAGGTAATACAATTCGATCTAAAACAACAATTAAATGAACTTATTTTATTAAATTGTTCAAATAGCGCCAAAAGTAATAAACTCTAACAAAAGTCTAACTGCGTCTGCCGGGAGTCGAACCCGGGTCTATTGCTTGGAAGGCAATTATCCTAACCGTTGGACTACAAACGCGGTTGGTGCAATTAACTGCATTCTCCAATTTACTAGCACAGTTCTTTTAGGGTTCACGTTAAATATGGTTTCTCTTGTTTATTTACGTTTTCATGTTTAAAACTTGGATTCAACGCTGCTGTTACATAGTTTGGGCGGTCTATATGTCCCTCTGCTACACGATTCAAACAAGAATCCTCGCTTCCATTGCTAGGCCATTCACAGCCGCATTAAACCAAAAAAGGAACGGATAAATTTGACTGAACAAATAAAATGCACATGCCGTAGTCTGACCCAGATACGGCCCTCACTCCAAATGTGAAGCAATTACCTTTTGCTTTCTTTTAAAATTGTATATGATATCCATAAAGATGGCATGTTTGTACAAATCACTGTTACTTTGACCTCCTTGCTTCATTTTTCATTTTTATTTCGAAAAGCAAGTAGTTTCGGGTACCATAATCAGCACAGTGTCTGTTATACAGCAGCTTGGTAGCTAATGATTTCACTGGAACACACATTGATTTACATGTGAACCTTCTTCACATCGTTTGAAATCTACACTGATTTACATGTGAACCTTCTTCACATCATTTGAAATCTATACAGATAGCCTCTTCTGTACATACAAATTCCATATGTAACATTTGGAGTTTAGTAAAAATTAGTTTAATTATATATTTATTATTTGGCCTGAGAATCTTTTTTCCCTTAAATTAATGATTTATACTAATTTTTGTAAAGTTCATCTCAAAAGCCTTAGTGTTATAACCATAATTATTTATTTTCCAGTTGCTAGTTTATTTTCTCTGCCAAAGTCCATTCAAGATATATAGATGACATAGTTCATCTCTTAACCCAAAGTCAGAACAATAACTATTTATTTAACGTGACAAAATCTAACCAAGTGGTAGTTAGTTTCTGGACCAAAATAATAATTCCCTGGAAAGTTCATCTCTTAACTATCTTTTATGTTTTGTGACAAAGTTCATCCAACTGCCAATTAGCCTCTCTACCAAAATATGCAGTGTCAAACTACCTCCTCTAAAAGACCATACTGTAGAAGTGCCATTATTTGAAAAAGTAAAAATTCAACCAATAATTACAGAAAGAAGCAAATAAATTATTTAGCTCTTGTTACAAGTAATCTACGCCCGACCAACATGACGGAAGGAAATGCTTAACAATTTTGAATATTTTGGCAATGTTTAACTTTATTAGGAAATATTTTATCAGTGCAAACACATGTATAAGAAAGAGAAAGCGCCATTGTTACATTTGATTCTTCTAATATTAAATGCAATGTTAAATGATGATGGTGACCTTTACATGTGTCTGTTTATTAAAACAGATTAAATTATTTTAAATCATCACATCACTACCATCAATAATAATTGTTAACAACTTGTAACAATTACCCATCAGAATTGTTATTCATATTCAACACAATCAATAATAATGGTCATGAAAAATCTTCTCAAAAATTTGCTCATGTGTTGACTTTTTGATGGGTAGACACGTTTGTGAAGCCCTGAATAAAAGACCCAACTTGATAACTTTATCCCAATAAAATGAAGTCCACTCAAAATTTCTATTAGAAGAGAAAATTCATAATTGAAGGGAGAAAATTCATAATTGAAGGAAGAAAATTTCTAACAGTGAATGAATATCCAGAGAAAATTCTTATTTGAAGGAAGAAAATTTCTAACAATGAATGAATATCCAGCCTGCAATGTCCAATACAAATAGCATGAACTAACACATTACCATTCAAATGTAATCACATTAAAAGGAAGTGGACAGGACAGTATTTAATAAAATTCACACAGATTACTGTCCAATAGATTCCTCAGATTATTATTAAAAACCCTTTTTTTAATGATTTACAACGCCAGTTTCATTACATTACAGTTTCTGATTCACAGGTAGCATGCTAATCGACAATCACAAGATCATCCTGTTGCCGGTCAAAACTATTTAATCCAGACAGAAACCCATAAAAAGTTTTTTACCTAAAACACAAAGCCCTGGAACCCTTGAACATGTTTGGTAAAGTCGAGAAGCATGTATATGATACAAATCTACAAATTAAAACTCCACTCACTAAAACTAGTCTCAACACATTCAGTCTGTCTCATGATCAGGGCGATGAGAGTACCAGGGAGACGAAATATTGCGGGCAACCCTTCTGAGCAGACTGGTATAGGGCGATTCAGGCATCAAGACAGAGGCATCCTCCACCAAATCCTTTGTGGATTTGGGCAACTCATCAGGCACAGGAAACTTGCCACGGCCCGCTTCAGATTCATCTTCTGTTTCCAACATCTGCCCCTTATTCTGGGCTTCTGTGAAATCACTACCACTGGAACCCTGCTCAGGCGGCCATGATTTAGAAAGCGTGAGCAGATTTACCATGAGATCCTTGGTTCCGCCGGACCTCCTCACCAGATTCTCCAAACCGTATCTCTCATTAGACCACGCAGGCTCCTTCTGGCACTCCTCCTGCAACAAAATCCAAAACCCACAACGACCCAAAACCCACAAAACCTGGATCAATTTCCAGAGTCTGCTGAAACCCCCCACCCAGAACTTCGATTCAAGGAAATCAAGAAAAATTGTACGACTGAGAAGAGTATGTGTGAAACCTCGTAACGAAGGAATTGAAAGTAGGCTTGCCAGCAGTCATAGGCGCGATCGCCTTCAGCTTTGGAACAGAACTCGAGAATGTCGTTCTTGGCCTTTTCCACGACAGAGAGAGGCTTCATGGCCTTGCTAAGCCTGCTTCTTTTGGCGAAATCATCTCTTTGGCTGTGAGGAATATCTCTGGCCATTGAGGACATAATCACAAACTTTCTCTGGTTCCTCGTCTGCGGCTTTGATTCAGGGCAGATTTCATCCCTGAACGAACCAGCACAGAAGCGTAAGGCCTGAGAGGAAGAAATGCAGTGAACCGCCATTACAGATAGAACATAACAGCAGCAGCGCAATCTTATAAATCAAGAATGGAGATGAACACGATCAGCACCTGGAATTGGATGGAAATAAAAAGAAGAGCAAGCCAGGAATATAGGGGGGGTTGTTAAGGTGACAAGCCAGGAATATAGAATGTCAAAAACAATGGGTGCAGTATTATAATGATTTATGATTGATGGGTATGGTACTGGGAAAAAGTGGATAAGGATGATGCAATTCTGACTCTTTTTCATTTGGTACCAGATTAACCACACGTCACATCAGCAATGCCGTGTGCCGTCTGTGCTCTTAACGGGAGATCGATTCTTCGCGCGGATATTTAGTTTAAATATCTCTAGACTGTTTTATTTAAATATCTCTAGACTGTTTTATGCTCCGCGATACTTAGCTTGAATATAAGGTTCAGTAATTTTTTTCATGTTTTTTTTTAGAACAAAGACCGGATATACAGTGCACCGGTCACAAAGGTTAGATATATATATATATATCTTTATTAATTGGTCAAGATGATTTTAACCAAGCTTGATTACTAGAGGAGGTAATAAGATAATTAAAAATGAAATCACTCATCTCTATGTTTCTCTACCACTTCCCAATATAGTTTTATCCTCTTGATTAAGTTTGTTTTGTCTTTGTTTGTTCATGGTGTTTTTGAGAAATAAATCTCTCACATAAAAAACGCTCCAAAACACCATGAACAAACAAAGATAGAACAAACTTGATGGAGAGGGTAAAACTAAATTGGGTAAGTGGTAGAGACATAAATGAGGAATGAGTGATTATGCTTTTAGTTATCTTGTTACATCGTCAAGTAGTCAGGATTGGTTAAGATCATCTTTTTTTAAATAATCTAGGCCAATTAATATATATATATATATATATATCTAAGCTAGTGGAGCGATTTTGTGGGCAATGAGTAGAATTTAATTATTTTTTAAAATTTTTTATGTTATCAACTATCATTATAAAGGACAATTATAAATGTTTAAGTTGTTAAAATATTAATAGAACTATTTAGATATGAAATATATAAACATACTTGTTCATTCATTAAGACAATCCCAAAGAAAGGATTCTTGGGACCTCCTTGCCTAAGCTGAACCCCCTTTCCTTTCCTTTGATTGTGGGGAGGGTTTTATTAGTTCTGAATTTTCCTACCCCTTCCTCTACTGTTGCCTCACCTTCTGCCTCTCTTCTGCTCCTATTCAAACCTACACACACAACCAAAGAAAATCTCTTGCATAAATAATGCTCCAAAATGCCATGAACAAACAAAGACTAAACAAACTTGACCGAGAGGGTAAAACTAAATTAGGTAAGTGGTAGAGAAATATATGAGGGATGAGTGATTCCATTTTTAGTTATCTTGTTACCTCGTCCAGTAGTTGAGCTTGGTTAAGATCATCTTTTTTAAAATCATCTCAGCTAATTAATATATATATATATATGATGAGTGGCTACGTGCCCCTACACTCAACCATATGAATATGAGTGTTCACGCACGATCTAATCAAATTCCACAAATGGACTAGTTGTGGCATCTAGATAGTTCCATGTTGATCGTAGTTTGTTGTCTTGCCACCTAAACTAGTATTTAGTTGGTCACGTATGGTTTAGTCCAGGGTGAGGTGAATGATGTGATTCTAAACTAGTGCTACTCCTAGAGACAATGGAAAATAACTTGTTTTAAGCTAATAAGCAATAAGAAGCAAAATCTAAACTAGCCTAAGTGCGATGAGCATTCATCCTTAATCACCCGTGCGCATCTTGGACCTCATGTACTACTTCTGGGATTACCAAGCATATATTACTTGAGCACTCTTAGACATGCTACTGGGTTGCCAAGTAATTACACTTAAATGTTCGTGATTAAGTTGTATTCATTCTGCAATTAATAATAGGAATAGCAAATGATGATAAAGAAATATCAACGAAGAAAACAATAAATAACAATAACAATTAAACAATTAAAAACTAAGTAAATGTTGCAATGATGGAGTAATCTCGATCTTTATTGTCGATCATGTGCGTGTCCAAGTACGTCACACTCGAATAAAGGTTTCATACAATTACAATCATCACATTCTGGGCATGCACTGGGGAAAGAACTAAAACGAATTGAAAACTGACAAAAAAGACTCTACCCTTACACTTACCAACTCCCCCTTTCCTGTGCACCCAAATGTGGTATTTATAGGCCTACATAGGAATCACGATATTGTGTATTCAATATATTTATCTAGGCTACGATATCACATACTCGATATTGAGGATCCGATATCGAGGCCTGGTAAAATACGATTCATCTTACCCCCATAACTGAATAACAACTCGTCCTTGAGTTAGAAAAAATGAGAACGAGTTCGATTGATTACATAGTGGATAGGTATGGGATTATTGACTAACTAGGAATTACTCATACCACAGTGTGGAATTGAACAAAAAAAAATTGGGACACAGACACAGAATTTACAAAAAACAAAATTTGTTGGAGCTCATGTGGTTCTTGGCGATGGTGGCTTCTCCATGGGTCTCTTCTCCTTATCTTGTGCTTGAGGCTTTGGAAATGGATGTCTCTGAAGGAGTACCTGGAGCTTTTCTTCTTCGGTCTAGGGATCTTGCACCGTCCATGCTGATGCTCCAATGTTTGGAGTTAGCACCTCCCATGGGCACGACAGTTGTGAAAACATTTGATTGGCCTTGACATACCAAGCCAGAAACAATCATCATTCCTCTTCATAGGCTCTGGCTTTGTCTTTGCATTCTTGGTAGTTCGTAAGCCATCGAGCCAAATCTACCGTGACATCCTTTTGTCCTTGGTAGTTGGTCCTGACCACCTCTAATTCAAAATTTGCCACTTCTAATTTTTATAATGTCTTCTTGTGTTCAACAAATTTTGTTTCATATTTAGCATAGGTGGTTGCTACCTACTTCTCTAATTTTATTCTTGACCATTTTGCTGTCAACATGGCCAAGTTGGCATACCGTAGGTTTGCCAACTTTATGTACTCTGTAAGGTTTGTATCTGTAGGTCCCGACTTTTCAATTCAGCTTTGTGGACAAAGGCATAAGGATCCAATATGGCCTGCAAATTAGTGTTTTAAGAACTGAGTGTGTTAATGTGGGCTTTGGCCATATGGATTTCTTTCTCAATCACTTGCTTGTACATCCCCACCTAATCTCTAAAATGCTCTTTGAGCTTCTCATGTTGCTTGGCCTCATTCTATCATGCGCTTATTTCAATCATCGTCTTTTGATGAATTGTGCATACCTCATCCATTGAGAGGGTTTTGTTCTCTTTAGCCAAGCAATTCATATCTTGGTTGACCCTTATTAATTGTTCTCGCAATTGCTGAAAATTTTCTTTGAGAACATTCTTTTGTATTTCTATTGTAGTCAACTAGAGATTTTTGGCGGTGAAGCGTTTATTTTCTTCTTGTGAGGCCTTAAGTGCTTTGGTGTGTGCATATGTTTGAGCTTGTGCCTTAGAAGCATCCCAATTAGCCTTCTCTTTTTCCTTCGCCACTCTTTTACTCTCTTCTAGCAATTTATTTAGCTACTTTGTTTGGAAGGATTCTAGTTGGTTTGCATGGATGAATTGGAATGGATCCCGCTATGCAGCTCGTAGGGTGATGAGCTTTTCTTGGAGTCTTTCTAACTCCCCCTTTGCATGCTCAACCCTGACCTCTACCATGACTAACTTCTCTTTTGTGGAGATGAGGTCTGACTAAGTTGTTGTGACATCTTGAGGGATGTCAAACAAGGACGTCATCACTTGTCATGTCTACAACAACCGATCTAGAACATCCTCATGCTCTGCAAGAGTCATTGAGGGACCAGCCAAAGTTTGAGTATCGCGTGCTCCTATAAAATCTACCGGTGGAACAATAGGGACATTAAATGATTCTTTTATATGGTCTGTAACCACTTCTACTACTTCTGCTACATCTTGGTGCTGCATGACCACTACTGTGATGACTTCACCAATTTCTAATTACACCTAAAAAGATGTAGCATTTCCAAAGATCTATTATGACTAGTGTGATTCCCCTCCTTCTGTTTGGATAGATACCTCACCCTATGCGTGATCAATTGAGGCTATGGGTAGTATGACATCATCAATCACCCTGAAGAGATTGGCTTCATCATGGCTTCCCCAATTGATTGTTTTAGCAATGGCCCTAAGATGGCTCATTGATGGTTGATAGTCCTGCAGTGGCGGTGGTGGTTAGTCTTGCTGACCTATAAGTTGTGTGTTGGGCCCACTTCCTATTCTTTCTTAGGCTCCAATGTCTCACCAGCACTTTTCCTTGGGATTGGTGGCTTTAGTAATTTAGCAAATGAAGCGTTTTGAGCCTTTCTGGGGATGTCATTGATGTATCCCAAAATTCCAGCATGTCGACACAACTTCCTGATGAGACAAGAGAAGGGCAATGTGAACTTCCCCAACTTATGTTCTTCAAACTGCCTCAAAATTTTTATAAGATATAGATGGGGTAGGTTGACATTAACCTTGCCCATCAAGATGGCACTTCCTCTAGCCGCATATGTGGAAATTCTATTTAAACCTTTTGTTGGGAAAATGTGACATGTGCTAATTTTGAAGTAGATTCTCTCTTTAAGTGTAAGCTCTCCATATGCTTTATCTTCTTTGCCATACACTCTTTTCAACCATATCTTTCATGCATCAACATCAAAACAGGTTGACAAGTGAGCAACCTTTGGCCCTATATTTGGAAGATTTAAAACTTCTGAAATGGCTTTTACAGAGAAATCAATAGAAATACCATTAATATCAATGGTGGTGCCTTCTTCTTTGTTGCGCCAAAATTGGTATGTCTCTCTTAGGTACCAATCGCAACTTTCAGAGAGAATAGGCCATAAGGGAGACCCTTTAAGTTGGTCCTTGACTACTTTAGGAGTAAACTCAGTGAAAGGTCCAACGTTGAGTTCCACAATCACAACTGTTGATGTGGATCTTTCATGAATTACCTGAACACATTCTAGAGACAATGTGAGATGTTGTCCCTATTCAGGTGCTCTGTTATCTCCACCTTCGGCATGTCTTGATTGCACAGTAATAGGAGGTTCCTAATGGATGCTGAATGATTATGCCTCCTACTCTGTATGTTTCTTGACAGACGCCTGGCCTTTGCCTCTCCTTGGCCATTTGGATGCACCCTAAGAGGGTCCTCCTTGTTGTCCTCATTTAGGGCTCATTTGCAATCACATGAAATTGTCTATTAGTAAGGCTATTTACAAAATTTGATTTATACATTACTTCTTGCCATAATAAATTCATTTCTTGTCTAGTGTGATTTAGAGTTAGAAAATTTTACGAAAATTTCCCCTAAAAGTTTTGATATTGGCCCTAATTTGATTAGGTGACTCCAAAAAGAAATAATTTTCATGGTATGGGTGAAGAGATAAAATTAATTTGGTAAATGTTTTAAACATTTTTAAGGTCATTCACCCTTTAGGATATCCTTCGAGCAATGATGAATTCAGAAAAAACTATGTGCAACTTGGAGCGTACTCTTCCTCCACAACTAAGTCAAACACTCTGAGTTTAGATAGGTTCGATTGGAATGAGAATCGAAGTGTTAATGATAAAGATAGGAAAGTTGGAATGATAGGTGCTCAGAGTGTTAGAATTTGTGGAAGAAAATTTCAACTCCCCTAACATGAATAGTGAAAAATGATGTTGACGTGCATGATGGGGTCCCTATATATAGTTTTTATAGACACGATATCATGTACCTGATAGCGTAGACCCAATATCACATTGAACCCAATATCGTGTCCTTTTGAAAATAGGGTACTTGGAAAAATGGATGAATTTTCAAATTTCCAAGGTCAAAAATGATGGATTTAAGGTTAATTTGAAAAATCTAGGGTAATGTCGACGAGACCTAAGGGCACCAAAACTATAATGAAGTGGAATTTAACAATGATATTCATGAAGAGGATGAGGAAAAAGGACATGTTGTGGTGCATAGGAATGTTGGAATTTAAGATGATGATAAAGGGAAAGATTAGTGTAGCAATGCAATACTTGGAGGGTGTAAGATGATGTGGTAATGTGCAAAGAGTAAAAATTACAAAAGTTACATGAGTGGATCCTCCCCAAAGTAGGTTCCTACCTATCATGCCCTTATGTAACCACACCTGAAAATGTCTGTAGGCACTAAAAGGGATAAATGCAATCCACACTAGTTCCACAAAACACACATATGTAGATACCACCGTGATGAGGTATGAATTCAATGCTACACAAGACACAAGTAAAAAATACATGAACAATGAGATGAGACGAATCATAAAAGGGATTGCAAAGATTGGAACATGAGGTAATTGACCCTAGGCACAATGAATCCTGAGTGTAGGGTATGATTAATGTGTTATTAGCTTGTTGCTCCAAAATCAAGACCAAGTCCATTCCTCCGATCAGTGACATGCATTATTTCATTCAATGATGGACAACCATAAGAGCACCATGACATCAAGGCATATGATCATGTGGCATTTTGTCCAAGGGAGGAGTGATTTGGAATTTCTTTGCGGCACATTCTTCTTTGCTTTTCTCTTCTCTTCTTTTTTTTCTTTTAGCCGCTTTGGCACTTTGTCCTTTCCAATAGTGAATCAGAGAAGCCACCAACCTTCAGGCATGGGTGCATGTCTTTCCAGTGGGATCCTTGGAATAGTATTGAGTTTCTTTATTGAGTGTCTTTATTACTCTTCCATTTTTTGTTAAATATACAAGGATCTTAGTACAACTAGGCTACATGATAGCATCTACAGATATCACCAAAAAGAGTCCACAAGTCCCCTTGATGTCACACCCTGGCCATTCCCTCTTAGTCCATTATTTTTCGCTCTGGGCATAATGAGCACAAAATTGCTTTAAGTTTTAATGATGACAAGAATATCATCATTCCCAAAGTCGAACCTCTTATTAATAGAATGGATGGGTGGATGTTGTGGGCTCACTGTCCAAATAAGTAACCACCTGGGACTTGATAGCATAGAACAACATCTCGACCAACGAGTCATATGAGTGTTTTATTCATAGATGAGATTACCCATAAAAAGATAAAATGAAAAATAAAAAAATAAAGCAATAAATTGAAAGATGAAAAATTAGAAATTGAAAAATCGAAAAACAACAAATTGAAAATGAAGAACTGTAAAACAAAAAATTGTTAAGTCAAAGAAAAGGAAAAACAACATTTACTAATGCTACTTATTAGAATGGAGTATATCCTCCATAACGAGACTTTTGAGCATGGCTAGAATTAATAAATGAAAAATGTGGATCCATGCATGTGAAAAATATTGGAGTCTCGTCATATCCAAACCACTAGGTGTCTTTTGATGTGGTGGCAGGAATGTACCCAAATTGGGTTCACACACTTGATTAAAGTAGGCATAGTGGGGAAAATTATAAAATGTGGTCATGTGATAAAGAGTTGACCCACTATGGCACCCATGACCATAAGATGGTATGCAAGGATCAATATGTCTCCCTATGTGGTTATATTCATTGGGCTGCATGGTAGTTGGTGTATTGATTGGTGGCCCTGATAAGGTAACAAGAGGCATTGAGTTCAAGGAGACAGATGCATCATAGTGTTGAACTTATGCTGGGTTGGAGGATGCAATGGTTTTGGAACTGTGTTCTCTCTTTCTTTGGTCATGTCTAAAGAAAGGAAACTTTTGACGTTGTGGAGGACCTCCACTACTGTTGACAGTAGTAGCACAAGTAACATTCATGGGTTGGTGCTATGGTGCAAAACCTTCTAGCATGACTGGTGGCGATGTAAAAGGAGGTGAATGATGAGAATATGGAGAGTGAGGAGGAGTGCAATGAACATTAGGTGGTGATCTTGTTGGAGAGGACGTAGGCGATAGTACTCAGGAGAGTGATAACGATGTAATGAAATAGATGATGTTGACATAGTTGGGGAAATAGGATGCTAAACATAATAAGCACTTGGGTTCGGATGATATGAAGGGTGTGACCAGTTTGATGGTGGCCTTCCCCACGACTAGGGTTTTTGCCACTATGGTTGAAATCGGTATTTTTGTACGAAATCTGGATGTAATAGTCCTCCCCAATGCTCATGTAAATGTGACAAGATTGGGCATTGGCCTTTGGGATGATCGTACAGGCAAATGTCACATTGATATGGGTGATTTCCAGTTGAGTTCTTATCCTTTTTTTCTTCAACCCTTCTTTCTAATTATCTAGTGGTGTTCTATTCTATTTCTTGGTTTGTCATGGTTCTACCTCTAATAATGTTGGCATATTCTCCACATTTTTCATGTACCCAGTCTATCATCTTATTGATCTTTGCCTCAATCTCGTCTAGTGATTGTAGTATTGGCAAAGATGATTCCACCTCCTTGAGGTGAGTTGATTTCTCCTTTTCATGATCATGGGCCTTTGCTATTTTGAGATTTTGGCCCTGTTGAGAGCCTTCAACATTCTCCCATTTATCTATTTCTCCTTCTTCTTTTTCTACCCACTTAATAAGCTCTTGTAATTGGTGGGTTCATAGTTCATATAGTTGACTGGGGGCATACATTCCCAGGGTCTCCCTTGTTTCATTATGGAGCCCATCCATGATGTGGTACATGAGCCTTTCCTAGGAGAACCCATGGCATGGGCACTTGTTTAACAAAGAGTAATATCTTTCTAAGGCCATGTCAAAGTATTCATGTTGCACTTGTTTCCACTCTTGGATTTGTCTCCTCAAGGTTGACACTCTTGCATAGGTTTAATATCTTTCATTGAAGAGTTCTACCATTGTCAGCCAATGTCAAATTAATTTTGGTTTTAAAGACCTATACCATACTTTTGCTTGGCCAATGAGTGTCATAAGAAAGAGATTAAGTTTTTTCCATCCATTATCAATGTTTTCCCATGCACAGGCATTGTAGAAGGCTTGCAAATGATGTTACGGATCTAAATCATAGCCTCTTGAAAACTTGGGAAAGTTATTTAAATCAAGCCTAGGTAGACAGCTTTCCTTGTGATGCCTGCAGGATATTCAAACAGCCTCTTGTATATGCATTAGGCTCTTAGCGGCTAGCAGGGATTCATCATCACTAGGTAGGTTATGAATTTGTGAGTTGGGATGATGTTGTCTTTGGTCATGTTGGTGTTCTTGACTTTGCTAGTGGGCTCAATTTTTATTTCTACTCCAACCCCTTATAAAATGGTCATCCATGTCATGACCTAATGTTGAAGGAGTGTTAGAGTTGGATGACAAGAGTCTTTGAATACTGTTGGGGTGTTTATGAGCATAGGGGATCCTTGCATAAGATTGAGTACTCCAAAATTCGACTTCATCATCATATAATTCTTTGGTTCTCTAATGAATTGCCTTACTAGTTGTTGTGTTATCATAGTCTTGTGAGAGAGACATTGTTGTGAATTTGTGTGTGTGACTTATTTACAATTACTTTCTTTCTAAAAGATATATTGTCAAGGTTTTGTTACAGCGATCTTGGATGATGTAACTAATCTAAATAACTAGCACTGTCCCTGGCAGCAGTGCCCATGATGAGTGGCTAGTTACCCCTACACTCAACCATACAAATACAAGTGTTCACGCACAATTTGGTCGAACTCTGCAGATGGACTAGTTGTGGCATCTAGATAGTTACAGGTTGATCACAGTTTGCTGTATTCCCACCTAGACTTGTATTTACTTGGTTAATGTAATCCAGTGCACAATATTGTAGACACCAAAAGATACCTAACTTGGACAATAATAGCTAAGATGCAGTCAATGTGGCATCCAAAACTTACACTTGGTGGAGAGACCGCACGAACCGTGAGCACATTCGCCTTCACACATGTCACCACATCTTCACCAATGTATCTGAACTCAAATCCCAGCCCAGCTCCGGACACGTGGGTGAGAAACCTTCATGTGATCCTACCATTGTTGATCTAAGAAAAAACATCTTGGCTACCTGCCACCACTGCTACCATTATCGATCTATTCATCCTGCCAGTTCCTGTTGCTGAAAAAGGAGTTGAACTTGGGTTTGCATATTGTAAAGATCAAGCTTTAGGTTGGGGTAGCTACCATTATGGTAGTCACAGTAGAGCAGACTATGAGCTAGTTTGAGTCTAGTTGAGGAGGAGGAAGATTTTTCTTAGGAACCATATGATGTAGAAGCATAGATTTGTCATCGACATTGAACATCAGATCCACATCAATAATAGCTCCATGATACATTTTCAGCAATTGAGCCATGCCCCAAACATTGAATAGATCCCACGTCTAAAGCACCTTTCTATAAATCTGTGCAAACATCCTCCCACCCACAATTTTTATCCTAAAATTAGCATATTTTTGCATAGGTTACACCATTTTTAGGCTTATTCTCAATTTTTCCATGGCTTCATTATTCCTTCTCCATGGTATTTCATTATCATTCATGATAATCCTCTGCTACGTTATGAATGGTGTGGTTGAACATGCGATTCTAGAAGAATAGGCCAACATTTCTTTGGTTTGGATCACCACTAGACACCACCATTTTCATTGTGTTGGCCACATCTCGGATGCAAAGCCATTCGTCAGAGTCATGCTTCACCTCCATGGTAGCCTTCACGTATGCGGCCACCAACCAGGTAGTAATGCCATACTCGTACTGCATTAGCACTAGCTTGGACTCAACATGGTTGAGATAGTCCATGAATGGGGCCTCTAGTGCATCACAGGTGTTGGCTATGATGGTGAAGCAATGCATGTATGGTTGCAGTAGTTCTTCTAACCACTACCATCCACTGCACTTCTACCCACCTACCTGCCTGCTCTCACATGTACAATCATCTACTTGCACCTCCTTTTGCATTTCCTTGCTGGTTGCTTGCTCTCCTTTGCGCATGTTGGAAACTCAGGGCTGCTTACCCTGCATTGGCCAACAACCATGCTATCTTTTGCTATGTAATTGGTTGCCTACGTTCCTTTTGCACCCTCTCTTTCCTACCATGCAATTCCTATACTCCATCATTGCAATGCGAGGGCTAAAATGCTAAGCATGCACTGTGGAAGGAAGGAGATGTGTATGTGTTAATCTCATTTTTTTTTGCTTCAGTGGGACCTTATGCAGCATCATGTGGCAAGGTGACAAACTTCACTCTCCTTCCACCCTCCATCGCATGCCAAACGTGTTGGCCTCTCTACCAAAATAAAAGCCAAATTTCCATGAACAAAGAAAATAAAGAATAATAAATAAATTTTTTATGTTTTTGAATATAATAAAATAACCAATATTGCACAAAGCAAGTAGACATAACTATACAATAGATTAATGTAATCTAGTGCACAACATTGCAGATGCCAAAGATACTTGACTTGAACAACAACAAGCCAAGATGGAGTCAACATGGCATATATAACTTACACTTGGAGGCAAGACAGTAGGAACCATGAGCACATTCACCTTTACACAGACCACATCATCATCAATGTATCCAAACTCAAATCCTAGCCCAGCATGGGACACATGGGTGAGAAACCTCCATGTGGCCCTGCCATTGTTGATCTAAGAGAAAACATCTTGGTTGCCTACCACCACTGCTACCATTATCGATTGATTCATCCTACCAGTTACTATTGCTGAAAAAGTAGCTAAACTTAGATTTGTATATTGTAAAGATCAACCTTTAGGTTGGGGCAGTTGCCATTGTGGTAGCCATAGTAGAACACATTGTGAGCTAGTCTAAGTCTAGCTAAGGAGGAGGAAGATTTTGCTTGGGAACCATATGATGTAGAAGCACAGATCTATCATCAACATTAAACATGATATCCACATCAAGAATAGCTCCATAATACATTTTCAACAACTGGGCCATGCCCAAAATGCTAAATAGATCCCACGTCTGAAGCGCCTTTCTACAAGTCTACACAAACATCCTCCCACCCACAATTGGTATCTTGAAATTGACATATTTCTACATAGATTACATCATTTTTAGGCTTATTCCCAAATTTCCCACAGCTTTGTTATTCCTTCTCCATGGTCGTAGGTGAAACACCACTAATTTCGGCCTAACACTTTGAAACGAGAACAACTTAGAGCCTTTTGAGGTTTAGGAAGGCAAAAATTTGACTAAGCTAGGCTTGCTCACGTTGGGCTTGCCCTCAGCGTGAGTAACTCTAATGACTTCGAGATTAAGTCAAAGATGGTCCAATCTAAGGTTCAAAGTCATCTTCATAGGGCGACTGTTGTCCACTTCAAGTTTCAGCATTCAGGATTTTGGATTTAGGGCTAGATTGCACAAATTTTCTTAGTCACGCTGAGGTCACACTTAGGTCACGTTCAGCTCACGATGGCAGTGTGAGTCTAGCGTGAGTGCTGATCATGCCTAGCGTGAAAAAACTTCAAGAGCCTCAAAACCGAGTCAAAATGGTTTGACTTCAAAGGTGCAAGTCATCCTCAAGGTCCATTGATGACTACTTCAAGTCTCAGCCTCCAGAATTTCAGAATTTAGGTCCAAAATCACAAAGATTTTGTTACTCATGCTAGGGTCACGCTTAGCTCATGCTAGTAGCGTGAGCCCAGCATGAGCTACCAAAAGTGGCTCAAATCGAGGCACACCCAAGCTTAGTTTTCAACATGCAGTTCACTCTTAAGGTCAACCACAGTCAAGAAATTGTTGCACTCAAAGAATAGGCTTCAAAGATCAAAAATTGGTATGAAATGTATCATTTTCATCTTACTCATGCTTAGGTCATGCTAAGCTCACGTTGGTAGCATGAGTCCAGTGTGAGTACTGATCACACCTAGTTAAAAGCACACCAAATACACGTTGAGGACATGCCAAGACAAAATAAACTCATGCTAGAAGCTTTTGTGAAACAAAAATGCCTCAAACAACCACAAATCCACTCACATTAGCACCCTACAGCAGTTAATCCATGGATCAAGAAGTTCCAAGCGAACCGGAGTCAATTTCTCTTATTGTGCACTATCATTTTTATTGTAAATCTTCACAATTTTTGAGCTTGTCAAGCTCGTATGCTCCAAATTGTATCTGCTTCTATGGGCATAAGCTAGCTTGTGTAAGCCAATACATGTTGTAAGATACAGTGCATCTGGTCAAGAACATAGCCTGCCTACACACATCGAATTCACACGCAATTGTCCATCAAACACCTATCACACGATCTGTTTTCCTCTCATCTCTCTGCCATTGATCTTATCCATGAATTCCATGCCTAAGCCTAGCCAAACCTTATAAATACCCTGTCCATTCACATAAATGGGGTTGGCAATTTTGGAGGTTGATGGCTTTGGAAACATCAACTAGCAACTTTGGATGCTCAGGCACACGTGACTCCTAGAATCCAAGCACCTATAAACACATCACCTTGGGGCTTAGCGCTTAACTTTCCATCTACACATGCAACTACGCTTTGATCGGTGCACATCCTTGTTAAGCAATATAATATAGTTCATTATTTCCTTCTGTTACATTTNCAACTACGCTTTGATCGGTGCACATCCTTGTTAAGCAATATAATATAGTTCATTATTTCCTTCCGTTACATTGTTTTCTCTATTTTTATCTATTTTATGCTTTTGTATACGCCGTTGTAGTTTTCTTTTATGCTTTGTTTACATTTCATACGTTACCAGTTACGATAACCCAAGTGCAATTCATAGATTACGCTCAACCTCACGTTGATGATTTCGGTTAGCACAATAAATTGGCGATAGAAGGAGGGCCAACTTGTTTACCATTCGATCAAAATGTTGATCACACTACCTTTTAAATGCTGTGCTGACCAAGTGCTGAACTCAAGCTATGCTTGCTCAAGCCCAGCTTACTTAAGCCCACCTTAGTTTGCTCATGCTAAATTAATTGGGCGTACAACCCTACAAAACTCTTACGTTATAGCTAGCACTTCAAACTCTGCAACTACATCATCAAAACCCAAACAGCGTACACACACTGCCTAAACAAGCTGCTTCATAAAAAGCCTACCAAGTAACATTCCCACCACCACCATTGACTGATCATAGTGAGCTCCTCTTAGTACTTGCAACCTGCATCTTGCCTAGTACATGCCCGACTTGTCAAGCTAGTTCACTCATGCCCGACTTGTCAAGCTAGCTCACTCACGCCTGGCTTGTCAAGCTAGCTCACTCATGCCCAGCTTGTCAAGCCCATTTTACTCATGCTACTATGGAATCTTCCCAGATCAACATAGTGACACTGCAGATCTCTGACTTTGGGGCTGGGACCTCAAACCCTGTGACTGCAACAGAACCCATAACTGTCATTGAAGAGATAAACCCTCAAGGTTCAACTCACTAGTCACTTAGAATATAGGGCAAGGACCCTACTTATGCAATCCTCACACTAGAACAATATAACTTTGTTTGTGTGAAGATTCAAGCCAACTTGCCTATCGACCGCATAGAAAGAGAAGCAAAGCAAAACTATGAGCTCATTTACAAGGAAGGTCGTGAGTTCACTTCCTTAATATTTAACATGATCCTCCTTTCTGAGCCCCATCATCGACTCATATCTCAGCTTCTCATGGCAAGGAATCAAACCTTACAGCCACCTCTGATAGAGCCTTAGAGCGAAGATGAGAAAGACGACTTTGTGGCCCAATTTGAGCATGGGGATTCATACCATACCGTTAGTTCTCATGCCCATACAAACCCATCATTCCAACCTTTCCTGGAAGAAACCATACTTCCTCCTTTATCTGCAAACACTCGAGAACCAGTTTCTCTACAAGAAGTACCACTTCCATTCCCACCTTCTCTATGCCCAACATTCAATCTGATACGTCCATCTCCATCATACCTCCAGTCATCACATTATCCTCTCCTCCACAAGTACAGTCCCAACAACCCCCTCCTCAAACTAATGTAGGATCAATCTTTCGACCTCAAGTAATTGGGATGCCATCAATTATACCAGCTTCCATGTCCACCTACTACATACGACAAGTACAAACCCATGGAGCACCTCTGATTACTTCAACCCAACATGTTCAGGGTGTCACCTCACAACCTATGGCTGGGCAGTGGGTTTCACCAGTTGTTCAGCAACACCAACCTACTCACTACACCGTACCACACCCTGCAATCCCATCTTTGAATGTTGCTCCACAACAACAATTGATAATCCAACAGTCACCCTTTCCACAGAAAATGCAACAATCAAACTACTACTAATCACAATCTACTCAACCAGTCAGTTTTCCTCCTGCCCAAGAGTGGGCAGACACAAAGAAAATGATGCACTCATTAACTAAGGAGGTAAAGTGCCTTAAAACTGTAAACATTGAGGAAGTCAAGGTGCTGGACTTCTACCAAGATGACCTAATCAACCCTTCAGTTCCACCGTTAACCTTACCAAAGGGAATCTCATTACCTCAACTAACCAAATATAATGGAGAGGGAGATCCAAACGCCCATCTAGTAACATTTCGAGTAGAATGTCTATTGCTTCAGGCCTGGCCTCATGCAATTTTATGTGTATTTGTTATGTCCTTGATAGAAAAAGCCTTAGATTGATACCGAGCCTTACCATGTAACTCCATATCCTCTCTAGAGGATTTGTTACATTAGTTCGTTATCCGTTTCAAATATAATTTAAAGCCTAAAGCCACACTAGACAGTTTGATTCAAATTAAACAGGTGCCGTTAGAGCCAATATAAAAATTTATCCAAAGGTGGAGTGCAGCCCTGAATGAACTTCTCTAGCCTATCCCTGAAACATATTTTCTTACCATCTTTAAGGCTACTGTGAATGACTTCATTAAATTAAAACTTTATTATTTGAGTGCCCATACTTTGAGTCAAGCATTCACACAAATTAAGAACATAGAAGAGGTGGTGCAAGTAAGTAACGACCCAGCTTACTTAGCCTTTAGGAGCCAACATTTGAGGAAGGATAAGGATAAATCCAAAATGACAGTAGTAATAGTGGTAGAGACAATCCAACCAAATAATCTAGGATAGAAAGGAAAACAACCCACTGCTCCAACTAGCCATGAAAGGACAACATCTACACCTACACCCGAATCTTCCTCAACTAAAACCACAAACATGGGTCACACTCATACATTTGAATGAAAATATCCCACCCAATACACACCCTTTCCTATGAAGCCTTCACAATTATTAGTTTAACTTGTAAGGGTTGAGCTAATCAAACATAAACAAATGTCCCCCGCGGCGTCCCAAAAACACGATCAATTCTATGAGTTGGCTAAAAACCCAACTTTAGCAACAGTCGATGAGCCCCCCATTCCGAGAGGCTTTAGGTTGGATAGGTTTTGCGAATATCACCAATGGTGTGGGCACGAAACTAACTGCTGCTTCACCTTAAAACAATATATATAGTGCATGATTGATAGGGGTGAAATAGTATTT
The DNA here is from genome assembly GCA_015680685.1 of Gnetum montanum. Classification (NCBI taxonomy): domain Eukaryota; kingdom Viridiplantae; phylum Streptophyta; class Gnetopsida; order Gnetales; family Gnetaceae; genus Gnetum; species Gnetum montanum. The sequence continues at coordinate 586,236 of MNCI01007001.1, read as the reverse complement.
GATGAGGCAAACCTAGTAAAGCCCCAAAACCAACCCATGGGGGTCTACAAGGATCCTCTCAATACTAAGGATGCACCATATATGATTAACACTATCCATGTGGAAAATGGACAAGACATCCCTCGAAAAACTTTTGTAATTCATAGGCCTTCTGAAACTACATCTACCTCAACACCTCCCCAAACCCCTTTTGTCATGCGCACATTCCTAGCACCACAAAAACCATTTGTTTTTAGTGTACCTCCTTCTGTCGTAGCAGCAACCATGCCATCAAAAACCTGACCCACTCTCTTTGTGATCTGGGTGCCAAAACACCCTGACATGCAACCCCTTACAGTTCCCCCATGACCCTTGCGAGAGCTCCTTGTTGACAGGCTGACAAGAGAGCACCTAGAAAAAGAACATCATGAGCATGAATTGGGACCACCGAAGCCCATACCGCTAAATGCTATTCCTATGGTTTCGTCCATCAGTGAGCCTAGCACAAGTCATCGAGACAAGGATACCAGCACTCTCAGTGTCCCAAACTCAATATCCCCAATTACTAACACAAGAATCCCTCCACAAAAGATACGAATGCTGGGTTAAATGGACCAAGTCTCCATAGACAAGAGTGTCCCAAGTGGTAAGGATCTAGCGAGTGCGTTGATCCAAGTCACACAGGCTTTGAAACAAAAGAACACCTCCTTAAGCCTATACGATCTAGTAATGACCTCACTGGTACATCGGGAAGCTCTCGTGCGTATGTTGACTTCGATTCCTGTTAGTGAGGACCTTCTCGTAGATGAGCCATCCATTTATGTAGTACTGTCCCCACAACCTCAAGAATCAAGGCCCACATCCCTAGAATTTTGTGCCAATGATATTAAATGAGATGAGAAAACTAGAGAGGTCACTACAACCCCTATGTTCATAACAATACAAGTTAACCACTTCAAGATACGTAGGGTGCATGTCGATGACGGTGCAGCAACAAACGTGATACCCTTTCCTGTTATTGAAAAAATGGGTCTTATAGAGCAAATACGACCTAAAAAACTTCCTTTTTAAAATACTTTAGTGGTTCCTATGTCGTGGTAAAAGGCATGATTACCTTGGATTTCATAGCAGGGGATCAATTCCCCACATCGGCTGAATTTGTAGTGGTTGATGAAATGACAAGGTTCAATCTGATTCTAAGATGACCTTGGTTAGCTCAACTTAGAGCAGTATCCTCACCAATCCATCAAGAAATCCACCTGCCTTATGAGGGTGGTGAGATCATCATACATGGGGACACCACAACATCACTCACTTCCTCACACTCGGGAATGGATCAAGGGTTAGAGGTTGAGTTCTTTGAGCCTAAACAAGAAACCATGAGTGCACTTTGAGACATGAACCAACTGTTAACCCATGATCCTACTAGAACTAAGGAAGCATTGGATGTCACAAACATAGAAGCCATTCCCGCTGACGCCTCTTGGTTGGAGCTACCTTTTGACATCTCCAGCGAAGGGGAAGGGAAGTATAAGATTGTACCTACATGTCCCACCCCTCATGTCAAACTACAAAGAATTTAAAAACAACTCAATAACTAGGGCAAACTATCAAGCGTCCAAAATGACATTAAACTACCAACCGTCTGGTACGACGTTAAACTGCCAGTGAACGTCCGCAATGACATTAAACTAGCCATGCTTAGAAATGGCCAGTTCCTTTTAAGTTTCTTAAAAATGTTATCGCTTGCAGCCCACTATGGCCTAAAACTAGTAATCCCTCTTTCTTTTTTTTTCGAAATAGATGCAATCGTCCACCATAACTCTAAATTGATGTGCACGGCCCGAAATGGCCTTAAACTAGAGCTCAGTATGTTGCAAGTTTACAAACTCTCGTTGCATTATGTCAAATTTTTATTTACATGTCACAAGTTGCAATTTCAATTCATGCATTCTCATTACTTTTCTCTTTACAAATATTTGCCTTACGTTTTATTCTACATTTTGGAATCTCATTTTATATTCAGCTACACGCATATGTTCACAATATACCTGAGAAGATAAGAAAAACAACAAAAAAAAAGAATATTGAATGTCAACATGGCTATAGAATGCCAACACATTATGCCACGATTAAATCCATATCATTACATCTATCCTCATACATTTCCATTTAGACATCAAAAATCCAAAACATTTGGTAGCTAAAGCTGGACTAACAGTTAGCTCACACATTAGTACTAGTAGGGGGCTAGCCCCCAAAATCCTCCACATCATCTGCTCCCACTCCACTGGGGCTAGCCTCATCATTACTATGTCCCTACAACTGAATGAAAAACAGAAAAACAAGTAAGCATAACAAAACAACTTATGAATGCAAAACCTAGAAGAATAGTAACACTAACACTAAAACCAATACAACCTTATAAAAGTAAGTGCCATAATAAAACACTCACAAGCGAAGAGGGCCTTGAACTAGCCTCCAAGCACAAAAAAATCTCCTCGTTGGGTACATTTTCCCAATCCTCCTCTAGACCAAGGTCAATACCGTCCAAGGTTTTACCCTTGTCCACTGAGGTCCAGGCAAGGCGCTCAAGAGAGAACATACTTGTCGAAGCCTCCCTGGAAGCAGTGGTAATGGTTCTCTCAGGAGAATCCTCCACTTCAGTGTACTTGACAAACCTATCATAAGCAGGATGTAAGCCTAGTCCATCAATGAAAATTTCCTTCTGGCGATGTTCAACTGATTCCTCTTTTAACCACTTCTTGTACTGGTGCTTGTGATCCTTTTGATCTTGACCCCACTTACATACCTTAGCAGTAAAAGATTTCCAATCATGGAATTTCCTATTTATTAAATCCATTTGTGTCCTTTGTTCAACTAAATCCCGTGTCACTTGAACTTTTCTATTCAAAATTGTCCAGTAACGTGCATAGGTGATCTTAGACGTGCACCAAGTAGTATCACTAGACAGCCTAGTAGCAGCAAAATCATAACGAGATTGAAGATCCCTCTTCTCTTCTATCTCCTTTGCCAATGTTTCCTTCAATGAGTGCACCTCATTCCATAGGTACTCAATTGAACGCCTACAAGTCCAAAGGGACTTAGCATTTTGTACAACGCAACCAAAAACTACATCGTAAATCTTTCTACAAACTTGTTCAATATTTCTTGGCAATTCAGGGAGAGCATCAATATGAGCAGCCCCTGAAGGATCCCATTGAAGCTTGGTGCCTACAAGTATAAGTACCACACACATGAATCAGCTGCAATTAACAATGAATGCAGAAAAAGCACAATAAACCCAAACACTTAGCATGATACGTAACATACACATACCTAGTTTTGGATGAGCTTGTTGTAGGCGAGTGACTACATCATTAACAATGCCTGTGATAAAGTCCATTTTATTGGGCATTTTAGGCCATGGCCTTAACTAGTTAGTAGATGTTGGACAAGCATGGGAAGTCACCTCAATCGGGGCCTGTGACCCTGACACCTCTACTTGGGATGTATGCACCTCAGAGACCTCAGCATCTACCTTTGGTGCTATGAATAATCTAAATAGCATGAGTATGACTACTTTGAGCATAATATATTAATGTTTAGTTATCCTAGTAGTGGATACTAGGTATGCCTAGTAGTAGACACCTAAGAACCCAACAATGTTAATGTAGGTTTACGATGGGTATGAAAAGTGGAAATGGATGTTTTATGCTTAGGATAGTTTATATTACCTTCAAGTTCATAGTTACTTTAATATTTTAATATCTTAATTACTTTATTATTTTAATATTTTAGTAATAAAAATGATAAAAATGAAAACATCTTTTGCCTCAATCACACTTAACCATACTAATTGAGCTAGCACAAGTGATGATTGGTAAGGTAATGACTATCAATGTCATGCTTAATTATCTAGGATACCTTTAGCTAGATGTTCCATCGAATTGAAGCAGATCATGTGTACATACTTGTGATTCATATGGTTGGGCATAGGAGATGCTCATTACTGATCATATAAAGATCTTCAAAATTTTTCCAATAGAAAATTTTCAAGTTATGCTTGATACTACTATCTTCTTTAGTCTTATTTTTTCTATTATCATCTTCTTTTTCAAGAATAAATTTTGAAGGATCATCTTGTACTTCTTCTTATCTTTTTTATGGGTCCTTTATAGTCCAAGCAAGCTTATCTAGTTCTGTTGTCCTAGGGATTTGAGGATCGTAGAACTTAGAAGGAGGGATAAATATGTTCCCCAAATTAAAAATTCTTCAACACAAAGTACATACCAATTTTTACATGGTTCCCCAACTTGGGTATGTCCACACTTGAAGGATAGAATCTTTGCTCACCTTTGGACTTTGTTTCTCTAAAAAGTGGTTTCAAGAGAAACACACCCTATACAAGCTCTAAGCTTTGCTTCAAAGTAATTCATCGATACAAATCCACTCAACCTAACTAGGCCTTGACAAGCTTAGAATGTGGTTTCAAGGATCCCAAAACCATTATAAATTAAGCTTTGATTTAGAGTGTTGTGATGCTGCACCAACCACTCAACCCAGCTAGGTCCTGACAAGCTTAATGATGATGCCTTCTTGTAAGAAGCACATCAATCCCAAAAGGGCAGCAAGAAAAAGAAAAACACACAAGATAAGGATGTAACTAAATTTACAAAGTCCTTATAGTTGAAGTTGACTTCAATACAATAAGCAATACTACAAGAAAATTATAGTTTAGTGAAGAGAAAATTATAATTTTAGAGGATAGATAACTAGGAGCTTGAATATGAACAGTGCTTGCTTATTTCACAAGAGCATGAAGTATTGTTATAGCCCCAAAGTTTCCAAAAATACCTTAGAATTCATGTAACATTTATTTAACAACTTGTGAAGATGACTCAAATTTTGGAACATCTTTCTAAAACTGACTTTAATTCTAGGGAGATGTATTTTTTGAAATTGAGACATCTTGTTTCCAAAGGAGATGTCTCCTATTTTTGGAACACGTCTACTCTTCACGTGAGATGTCTCTAGTAAGACGTCTCTTTTGTAGGGTCCAAAAATAAAACTACTTATTTTGATGCTGGGACCCTTTGGATGCCTCTGAACAAGTTCCCATAGACCCTATAACCTCCTAGAATCATCAAAATGAGCCAAAAACAAAAAACCTTCAAAACATGCCAAAAAATCCAAGAATCATCCTCAATAAAATCAACACAAACAAACACATTTAAATTTAGTCTTCATTCTTGCCCTTGCTCCCAATTTGCTTATGAAGTCCTTGTCCATGATATCCATACTTCATTGAGTTGTTTTCCATGTTCTTGTCTTGTAAACACAACAATCATACAAACATCCTTCTTCATTTTTCTTAAGGTTTTAACATACCAAAAGGTCAACAAGACTTTCCACAAATATGATACTTGGCCTAGATAAACTAAATAGAATTGTGATACACTATACTTTAAACATATTTACTTGGTCTTAGAGCTATCGGTAGTCCATTAATCTTTTCATAAAATTCTTAATTACATTTCGTTGATTGAAGAAGTTAGCTCTCAATCCCTTCAAATTTGCATTAGTAACTTTAAGTTTCTACTTTACTTGATCATGGAGTTGGGACTCACATTCAAATAGAATGAATGTAATTGTGGTTAGCATAGGGGTGTTAACATCCCTACATTTACAGATCCTTCCCCCTTCATTAGCATACCACTATAAAATAGGAGTGGGTCCAAACATTTTCCATGCATGTTTCCTTCCTTTTTATCGGTTTTCCTTGATCTTGGTGATTAAAAAAAGTCAAACTTTGTAGGATTTTTACTGTAACTTGGATTCTAGTAAATTTTTTGAGCATTTTCTCCTTGTTCTTCACATTGGCATTATTTTGTAAGATTCAAGCAAAGTTTCTTACAACTCAGTAGTGGGGGAGAGGCATTGATTCAAGTATCTATTTAATAAGTTTGTTGGTTATTAAAAATACTTTTGGATGATTTTTCCTCACCCATGTTATGATTATGTTTCTCTTATAACTCCAAGAGATATCCTTATCATTATTCTGATGTGCATTTTTTGCAATAGTACTATAATGCCTAGGGGACTTACATGCTTTTTAGCATTTTCACAATTTGTCATACTTAGGAAATTGCATTTGGGATGTCACATCCAAATCTAAGATGAGGTTAGAAAATGTTAGTGCTCAATCTATGGTGTGCTAAAGAATCACTAATATTAAAGAAAGAGGAGAAAAAATCCCCAAATCTAGCACCTACACTAGAGAAGCCTTCCTTAATAAAGAGATCTAAAGGTAGCCAACATGCTCTTGAATTTTGGATTTGGAGTGTACCTAGTAGAGGTCTTTAGATGAATGCTAGAGGAGCTAGTGGAGAATGAATTGGAAGCTGATGACATAGAAGAGGATGTAAGTGTGAACAAAGTACAATGATGTTCCATCCATGAGGAGAAATATTACTAGTTATTCCTATAGCTTGGTCCACCTATGCTTAAGAAAACATCATAGAGAAAGAACTTTTATGAATATATCATCCAATCCTTCACTTAGTATTAACATGAGATGGAAAGGTTCTACCTCAACCTAGCTATAGATGGTATGATAACATTTATCAATGAAGTATTTGTGTCCATTTTGTTGATGACAATTTGGAACCACCAAAGTTTCCCTTCAGTCTCATGACTGGAATCACGAGAAAGGAAGGTGTTCCTTCAAACTTGAGTTTAGGTGTTTGCTGATCTCTAGCAATAGCAAGGCCCAAATACTCATGATGAAACATGTAATTGGGCCACATCAATGAGATGCCATTAACACAACCCCATCAACGTGATCCTATAGATGTAGGGTTTGCCATGTTGACAAGTATCAGTTGACGTGGCATCCTATCACCTCCTATAAATGTGCATCTACTTGCCGCATTTATGGAAATATTTCATTAGGTGTAGCAAAGCTCTTGCAATTTTTCCTTCCAGAAGTTAGAATAATTTCTAAGTGCCAATAGCATGAGTTAAAGAAGTGTATGAACCTTTATTCAAACATTGATGTACCTGAGCACTTCAGTGTGAATGATAATAAATTTGAGCTTTTCTAATCAAACCTTGTAGCACCTAGAATAGATTAATGTTTGCTTATGCATTTATTATTCATGAAATTTATCTTAATGAATTTTATTTAAGTAATTAATATCCATTAAATAACAAACATAAGTATGACCACTTGGAGCATACGTTATGCTTGGTAATCCTAGTAGTGCCTAATGCTTAATAACCTAGTAGCATTGCAACATGTTCAAGATGTGTATAGAAAGTGGGAACAAATGCATATGTTAGGATTATTTAAGTGTTAATTAGTTATTAGGCTCATTAGATTAATTAAATATTAAGTTTACTCTATTTCCAGCACTTAGGCGGTTAAAAGATAAAAGATACAATGATAAAAGTTAGATGCCTAAGTTACACTTAATCATATACTTGCATCTCACAACTGGAATTTAGAAGAAAACAATCACATCTGTTAGGTTCACCTCCTAGACCTAGTGTACTTAGAGAGCTAAATTTTATAGAATTTGATCAGATCGCTTAGTTGAAACTAGTGATTCATATGGTTGGGCATAGGGTATACTCGCTACTCATCATTGGTGCTATTGCTGGGAATTTTAGTTAGCTATGTGCATTATCTATAAATTAGTAAAAATCATTCAATGAAATTGTAACAAGCTAGTCAAAGTTAAAACATTCAATTAATAAAGTATATTACAAGCACACTTTGTTTCTTGGTAAACTAAAATGTCTTCTTCTCATAAGGCTAATTCTCCACCATCATTTGAGCATATATCCAATCAACAAAGTCATGGGGGTTCAAATCAGCTAGTGTCCCAATAATGTGGAGTGGTATATACTCATTCCATTATGTGCTAGATTTCACCTTCATCCTACATCAAGATAAACAATTACAGTTGAGGGACATGGAGGGAAACATTGTGTTGCTGCCCAATTGATCAATCCATATGATGCCTCTCCAAACTTTTATGAGGTTGGATATCTAGGGGCTCAATTCTAAATACATTATGTAGGACCATGACTATTGAGATTACCATTCCACTGAAGCATAACACAAAAGAGATTGGCAACAAGAAAGACATTATGAAGCATTGAAGGGGAAACAACTCAAAAACCCGTTGTTCCTGCTGGGCTAGAAAGATGAAGAGAATCCCTTCTCTAGGGGCTCTAAATTCATTGATTCTCATCCCCTTGGTTTTGATGAGGGAGGCTTGAACCAAAATTTTTAATCCACTGTAAATAATCCTAGTTTAGGCAAGAATGGGTCCCATGACCATGGAGGCTCCAAAGGTGGAAGGCAAGGCAAGAAAATGGATAAGCATTAGAATGATGATTGTGACTATGATTGAAGAAGAGCGGATGGTAGGCATCATGATGGTGCTAGCTCTTCTTCCTCCTCTTCACCTTTGACATCCTCTTCCTCCTCCTCTAGCTCTGACCAAAGCCATAGAGGATGTGACTATGATGGACTTAATCTATTATTAATGTACTTTGTAGATGTTGTTCATATGTTAAGACAAGAATTACAACATGCATGTCTCCATATTGGACTGTCAAAATTATTACCTTCATCAAAAGTGTGTGCCAATTTAGATGGAGTAGATACATTATGCAGAAGACCTCAAAATCCATCCAAATCATGTCCAAGAAAAAAAGTGGGAACAAGAAGAAGTTATCCAGTAAGTCCAAGGAAATTTAGGCCTAATAAGTATATGTAAAGAATAAGAGGTTTAAGAAAATCTACAAGATCTATTTGTTGTTATAATTGTAGAGAAAGGGGACACTATGAAAATGAGTGCCAAAAGAAAAATAATAACACACTAGCCAAAGTAGAGGCATTCTTTTAAAAATATGAAGATGGGTGGGAAACCAATCAAGAGAAAAAATTATAAGAATATTTAAACAAAGGAGAAAAGGTTTATAGGCTCATATTTATGGATGATTTTTATTCAAAATCCATAGCTTCAAAAGATGAAATCATTTCTTTAAAAATGGCTCAAGGTGGATGGATTCAGATTAGAGTGAAGAGTATAACACTAAAGATTTAGAAGAGCTAGAATATTTCTTAAGAGAAAATGAAGATGAAGACTGATTCTCATTTACAGAAGCTACATCAAATGCCAACATAGCTAATCGTTTTACTAATCCATTTTCCATGCAAGTTTCAAGTGAGGTAGGTCCCAATGAAATCAAATTTGATGATGAAAATGAGCAAAACTTAACATTTTTCTTAGAACACCTAGCACTCCTCTCTAAAGATGATTCAATAGCTCATGAGAGCATGTTTTTAGACTCAGCTCTAGTAACCTCTTATGTTCTAACATAGTTTCTCATAACATCCTATGAGAAGAAATTCAAGCCTCATTACAAACCCAAAGACAAGAAGAGTTACCAAGTTGCCAAGAAGTCTCTTCCAAAAGGAACCATGCACCAGATCAAGAAAATAATTTCTGAAGTATCAATCATACTTATTTCAATCAAGATTATAGTTGATGGAAAAGTAATATGTAGAAAGTTCACAACATTCATTGACACTAGGAAAACCCTCAATTTTGCCCATTAGAATGTCATAGATAATTGGGTTGAATTAGTTTGACCTTTCAGAATTGACATAATGAATGGAATCAGACATCTAAAAACGTTTTCCCTCTAATGAGTAGTGAAGGTACGCCTATGCGCAATCATACGAATCAGAAAACATTCCCATGTGATTTAGTCAAATTCTATGGACTCTCTAGTTTCTGGTGCACTAGTCTTCTAGAAAGTGAACCTTGCCCTAATGGTTGTTCATTGTCTTCCCAATTACACTTGTTAAGTACAAAGGTATGGTTAAGTGTAATTGAGGCATATGATTTTTATCATTTAATGTTTTTATGGTTTTGGTGCTTAAAGAGAGGGATGGAATAAATTGAGAACTAATTTAATTTAACTATTTAATTAATCTCTAACTAGTCGTAACGTAAGCATCTAATCCCACTTTCCATACATGTTCTAAACCCACATATCCACTGTTGGGTTACCAAGCACTACACTACTGGGTGCACCAAGTAATAACATTACTGGGATTACCAAGCGAATACGTGTTACGATTGAAGCGGTCATACTTATGTATTTAATCTATCTAGCTTATCTTGCTTAATTACTTAATTAGCTTAATTACTAAAAAGCATTGAATAAATAACCGAAAGCATTAAATGCATGAATAAAGCATCTTAAACTATCGAGAATGCTACAAGGTTTATCAAGAAGCTCATCTTTTTGCCATACACAATATCATGCTCAAGTACAACAATGCTCAAATAAAGATGCATATACTCAATGACTCCTGTCATGGGAACTCGGGAAAATATTCTAACTTTTGAATGTAAAAAATACAAGAATTTGGCTACTACTATGACTTAATGATTCATAAACACGGCTAGGAGCTCGTATTTATAGTTTTTGCTATAGCAATGCGTCAATAGGGCCCTGCAGATGTAGTAAATGCTACTTCAATGCGATGCTATTGATGAGGCAACACCACGTAAACGAGACCCCATTGACGGGGGCCTGTTGATGAGGCCATGTCAATGGGGGCCCATCAATGTGACACTTTGATGCTCATCAGACCCCCACAATTGAGTGAATACTCATCCTCAAGTTGCTTTACAAAATTGGAAAGGTATGGGATTATTGACTAAATTTTAACAAAATAAATTAAATTAACAAAACTGAGTGCCCAAGTGTACAAATCAACAAATTACAAAAGTTGTGCTGTTCATGACACAAAATTTAACTCCATGATATGACTACATAAAAAATTGGACAACACATCCTCTGATGGCATGAAGATGGTGGAGAAAATCAATTAGTCATAGGCAATGAAGGCTCTTAAGGTTCTGAAGAACCTTCGCTAGCTCGAGGTAAGTGTGGTAGTTGAGGTAGTTGTGGTTGTCCTACTACGACTGCAAACTCTAGTGGAAGGAAACAGGCATCTGGTAATGCCTTCATCTTCTCCTCCTTGCTGCAAGGATCATTCACAATCCACACAACATCACTAATGTGGGTTGGAAAGGAGACATCCCAAGGATAGGGCATTATTAAGAACATCTCCTTTACATTGACAAACCAAGCAGTGAACTATTTGTATTTGATATTGAACACCTTGACTATGTTTTGTAGCTCCTAGTAGTTATTCATCCTCCTTACTAGGTTCTTGATATTTGATCATTGATCAATGAATCATGCCTTGAGAACTTCAAGTTTAGTGTTTGCCATCGCAAGCCTTTTCTTGGTGCCTTTGTGATGCTTGAACTCAGCCTCATACAACAAGTATGAGCTAGCCACCTACTTCTCAAGTTCAGACTGTGGCCATCCAGCAATCAACATGGCCAAATTTGCATAACGAAGATTGGCAAGCTCTATGTACTCCATCATCTCCTCAATTTGAAACTCCTTCATGCATATTTCCACTTTGTTATAGGCGTCTATCCCATCAATGATAGATTGCCACACTTCTTTTCCTTGTTGGAGTTGTTGGAGGGTTTCATTCACTTTTGCCTTCATCAATTAGATGTGTTTTTTATTAACCTCTTTTTGTAGATCAAGCTGTTCTCTATAATGGTCCCTAACTCTCTCAAATTTGAGAGCCTTTGATTTTCAAGCGACTACCTCAATCATAGTTTTTTGGTGAAGGGTGTAAACCTCCTCGATGGAGAGATTTCTATTTTCTGCTATCAATCTCCTTAGTTCTGTGTTTGCTCAAGCTAGTTGCTTCTGCTATTGATGGATGAAATCAATTAATTATTGCTTGTGTGCATAAACATTCTATAGGCAATGATTTTCTGCGGTCAACTAGACATTCTCTTGGTAGGTCTCATCTAAGGCTTTCTAAATCTTATGCTATGTGGCCTCTACCAAGGATCGATAGAACACTGTTGTCTCCATTGCACCTTGAACCCCTCTTAATTTAGTGTGAAACTATTCCATAGCTTCATCTATTGTCAGTGCTTGGTTGAGGAATGTGTGGTTAGCTATCTGGGCTCATAACTTAGCAACTTCCATAGACAAGCATTCATTTAGCTCCTTGGCTATTTGAAGCTACCCCTCTAATATGACTTTCTTTTCACTTTCCTTAAGCAGCTTTGATTGGGTTGTAGTAATACTGTCCAAAAGTGGTTGCCCAGTTTCCACTAGTCAATTCAGCAGTTCTTCATGTTACACTACATTTATTCTATGGCTTGTGGTCCCCACAGACATCTACACATCTTTGAGTGTAATGATGTCGAGTGCAAATGCCACAGGTGCATTGAGTGTTTCAGCAATACAATCATTGACCACTTCTACTATAGTCTCCTGCCCCTGGTATTGCATCACTAAAACTATTTCTCCCTCACCCTCCTCTAAGTGCACTAAGAAGTTCATAGTCTTCCTAGAGATTTTTGGAAGTGGTTGTTGTTTTTCAAGAGATATTGTGACTTCTTTAGTGCTCATTTTCAACTTTGTGGCTAGCTATGTTCTTTGGGTTGAGAAGATAGATCCACCTCCACCCATCAAACTAATTGTTTAGGCCATCTCATTTTAGTGACTCATGGTTTGTCTATACATGGATGGGTCCCCACCACTCTTACCTACTTATTAATCTTATTCACTCAAGAGCCATTCCCAATACTCGCACAACCATTGGGCAGTTATAGTAATGTCTATCATAGTTGTCTAAGTGATAAGTGAAGGTGGTGATCATTGCTCTTCTTCTTGGATAGTGGTTGCAAGTGTCTTATCCTTTATTATTTTAGCCTAGTTGGTAGCAAGAATAATTCTGACAATATCATTGGTGTAATGTACTATTCCTTCCCTTTGACAAAGTTTTCTGATGAGGCATGGAAAGGGGAGTTCCTTCCTTCCACATTCATTTTCTTTAAACCACTTTTCTATCTCTAGATAGATCAGCTATGGAAGGTTGATCGAAAATCTCCCACTCAGAGTGGCACATGCTTGGGTAGAGAAGGTGATAATTTTGCTTGGCCTCACCATGGGATTAAGGTGGAAGGTTGCAATCTTGTAATGAATCCTCTCCATCGATGTGAGCATGCCAAACTCCTTGTAGTCAACACCATAGCACCATTGTACCCATTCTTTCTTGATACTAGGATCATTCTACATTGAGATCTCAATAAGATTCATCCCTATTTTTGGAAACCCAAGCACTGTAGCAATGGCCTATGCCAAGTAGGACATTAAGATGTCTTTGATTTTTAGTATTGATTTGGGCTGCTTGTTATTCCAGAATAGGAGTGTCTCTCCCATGTACCACTCCCTAGTGGAAGTGATGATTGGCCACATGGGAGAGGCCCTTAGCTAGTCCTACACTTCTCTTGGTGCATGCTCCAGGAAAGGGCCAAAGTTTAACTCATAGAGCATTGATTTTTGAACCTCCGTTAATTTGATATGATTTAAGTAAGCCTCTATTAAGGTTACTTCAAGATTTACTAGTTGTGCTAGCACATCATCCCGATGGGAGTGTTCTATTGCTACTACTAGTTTTGGAATCTATTAGATAGATTCCACCTTTACCTCTTCCCTAAGAGGACCTATGGCATGGGTTGCAAGTCATTCTTCTTGGGGCTATTCTTAGCCCCTTCCTTTTCTAGGCCATTTCTGCCTTGGTTTGGATGGTCCTGCTTCTAGTGTGTGCTTCCCTTTTGTTGCAATCTATGGTTACAACACATCCGTGGATTAGTATATATAATGTGTAACCTCAAATTTTTTAATACCTTTTCTTATTAGTTAGTTACACTTTGGCTAAGGTTGGACCATGGTAGATTGATTATTTTATTAATTATTAATTATCATTGTTACTGGAACTTGTTGGAAAGGTTTAACTCTTGTAATATAGTGTTTAATAGTTTTTTTTAGTTAAACCTTCGTGGGAGTTAGAAAAAATGGCAAAAAATTTTCTATCAAAAATGGTACATTTGTAGCCCCCATGACAAAGAGCTTATCTTTGGTAGTTGCAGGGTCAAAGAATGGAGTGATTTGGATAAAGAGTGTGGAAGTTATGGGCTTTTGAAAGTTTTGGGCTCTAAAAATTTGAAAAACTCCCTTGGTGTTCAGAAAAATGGTAAAAATCTCTAAGTGGGGTCACGCTTATATATAATATTTTTCCCTTACATTGACGGGGCCCCATATATGGGGCCTTGTATATGAGATAGGCAAAATTTTAAAACTTGAATATCTCAAAAAATATAAGGAATTGTTCAATGAATTTGGGGTCCATGGAATTCTAAAAAAGCCAAGAATATGATGAAATCATTGAAGAGGGTCTTTGAAAGCTCAAAAATTTAAAAATTTAATAGAGAATATGTATAATTAACAAAATATGTAAAGGAACTCATGGTGTGATGCAGAAGATGAGTGTACAAAAGATTCTATTTGCAAGAATTCCTAAGGATAAGGTACTTAACCAACCCAACCAAGAGATATACAAGTGAATCCTTCCCATAGTAGGCACATGCCTTGTTTGCCCTTGTATAACTAAAACCTAAGGAGTCCATGAACTCCATAGGTGAGTAATGGTCAATGGAAGTTAAGAACCAAACCTGGAAGATTCTACCTAAGAATTCAAATACATCAAACCAAGATACAAAATCAAGAATATGGACTTTAGCAATGAGGTGAGCTACAGTTAGTAAAGAAAAATGATGAAGAAGATGGAAAGGAATCTCAAATTGAGGTCATAAGAAGTCCCTTGTGGAGTTCGTATTTAAAATGACCCAAGAAGATCCATCCTTAGTCTAGGCCAAAACCAATCTCTTTTAATGACTTCACATCACCACTCAAAGATTGATCGACCCCCTTAAGACACAAGAGTGCATCTATAGAACAACCATCATTCCATAAAGAGAAGAAAAGAGAAGTAGAAAATAAAAGAGGGCCTTAGTTAGAGGGAACCTTTAGGCATTAGTAACATGTCTTTCTAGTCCCATAACTAGTGCTTGTAGCCCATTTATTTGTCTAAGGGATGTGCTTGGAATTCCCATCATGTTTTTTTTTGTTTTCATTCTATTTTTTTTCTTTTTTTTATTGGGATGAAAACCACACCTTGCAAAGATGTTATTTGACTTCCTTTTATTAGTGACATGGAACAGTAGGAAGTCCATGAAGACATACAAGCACTCAAGTAAGTAGAAGAGTATAAAGAGTATTAATTCCCCTTGAAGTCACACCCTGTATGAACCTTTGAATCCTTCCCAATTCTAGAAACTACCAAGGTCACCAATTTATTAAAAGTTTATTTAATGAACGGAACCTCAAACTTCCAAAATAAGAAAAACCATAGAGTTTGTGAATTGGTGGATGATGGGGACTCACTACCTATTCCATGAAAAAGAAACCATGACATAGCCATTAGTATAAAAATTCAAAAATAGAAACCATACATTAGCAAATAAAACATTAAGCATAAATTACCATTAGTAGTAGCCACAGCACCATAGTTTCCTTCTAGCACAAAACACATTTATTAGCAAGAATTTAAAAATCACACTCAACCAAAACAAAGTAAAATATATAAGAAAGTGTAAAAATATTCAAGAAAGATTAAACATACTAATAATGATGTAAAACAAAAAATGGTGTAAAATAAGAAAAAATTTAAAATATAAAAGTGTGTAAAATAAATAACTTGCCAAATTAAAAACATGGAAAATAAAAAGTAGAAAAATTGAGGAGCCATATGGATGATTAGCATGGATGACCATCTCCCCCATAACTAAGTTGGAAGTAGGAGATCTGAAAAACTGACTGTGGTTGTCCATCCATTGAGGTATTCATTACACTAGCTTACTTGGGTTCATGGAAAAGCTTCACTTGTTGGATGTTAACCAATTGCTTTCTATTTGGGTTCTCAGGTTTGTATATGGTTGTGGCCCCATAAGGAAAGATTTCATCAATTATATAAGGTTCCTTCAACAACGTTTAGAATTTTTTTTCTAGGGTACATGTGTGGGGTTCTAGTAGAGAACCTTATCTCTTGGTTAAAATTTCACTTTCCATATTCTAAGGTCATGTCATGCTTATTAAATGTCTTGTGCACTTCATTCAAGGATAGGGCCACTAATCAATTTTCATTTAGCACATTAAGATTGATCAATCTTTCCTTTTGTGCTAAACTTAGGTCAAGGTCCAAGTCACAGGTTGTTGAAAGTGTATAAAGCTCAAATTGAATCAAAAGCATTGGAAGTTTCCTATACACTAACTCATAGGGAGTTTCTATGTTGAGTGGTAGGCCTAAAGGGCATTGTTGAGTTTTGTGCTCTAGTCTCTCCTATATTTATTTATGGTTCTTGTTAGAATCTTTGTAATCTCCCTGTTAGTTACCTCTGCTTGATCATTGACTTTGGGATCATAGGGTTTTGTTAATTTATGTTCAACCCCCAAGCATTGCATAACTCTTTGAAAGGTGGTACCTATAAAATGAGTTCCATTGTCAGAAATTAGTGCACATGGCATCCCAAACCTATTTACAACATTTTTTTGTACAAATTTAGTAGTAGTGGATGATGTACAATCAGTGACGGCTACTACTTCTACTCATTTGATGTAGTAGTCAACTACTATGATGATATATGTCTTTCCATTGGGCATGGGTGTGATGGGAGCCATGAAATCTATGCTCCATATGTTAAAGGGCATGAGTGGTTAAATCCACTATTAAGGATCCTCCATTCGTGCAATTATCCCACCATCTCACTAATAGCATTCATAGGATCAAATAAACTAATGAGCATCCTTTAAGATTGTAGGCCAATAGTATCATGCCATCAAGATTTTTATGGTTGTGTGTCTCCTAACATAGTGGCCTTTATAAGGGCCTTTGTAAGCATCCTAGAGAACGTGCAGTTGGTTTGTATCAGGGAGACACCAATGAACTAGGTCATCAGTGCACATCTTAAAAGGTGTCCATTAACTTCCATGAAGTACTTTGCCTGATGAAGAAATTATTGTTTCTTCCTAAAGTCTAGATCTTGTGGCATCTCCTAAGTGAGAAGGTAAGTGGAGATGCTATTGTACCATTTTGGTTTAGGGGGCACCTAGTCATTTATTGCTCATGTAAAGAAGAGTTTGTCTAGAAATTGATTAGAGAGTGGACTCTCCTCGTCTTTATTATCCCATCTTAACCAAGAGAGATGGTCAATGACCATATTCTTAGTCCCTTATTGATCTATCAGTGTGAGATCGAACTCCTGTAAGATCACCAACCACAGTATGATATGGGGGCTCACCGTTGTCTTGTTCATAAGAAAGTAGATGGCACTATGATCTGTGTGCACAAATACCTTATAACCAAGCACATAGTGCCTAAACTTTTTAAGAGCATACACCACTGCCATTATTCCTTTCTTAGTTGTGGTGTAATTCAACTATGTACTTACAATGCTTTGGCTCACGTAGTGGATGTAATATGGACATTTCTTATCATCCAACTATGTAAGCATAGCTTCCAAGGCATAATTAGATGCATTTTTCATTATGTAAAATGGTTTAGACTAGTATGGTGCCTATAGAATCAAAGTTTCCATAAGTTTTTCTTTTAGTTGTTGGAATGCATGTTCACATTTCTTGGTCTAGATGAATGGAGCATCTTTCTTCATAAGCTTGACTAACAACTTTGCAATCTTAGAGAAATTCTCTATGAATCACCGGTAGTAGGTGGTGTGTACAAGGAATGATCAGATGTCTTTGATTGTCTCTAGTTGGCGTGTGATTCGTTGAATGATCCTTATATTTTTTAGGTCTAACTCAATCCCTTCTTGTGATATTCAATGCCCTAGTACTATGCCTTCCTAGACTAGTAAATGACTTTTCTACCAATTGAGCCTAAGGTTTGTTTCAACACATCTTTTCAGTACCTGCTCAAGGTGATCCAAGGCTTGCTCAAATGTAGCCCCATAGGTAAAAAATTCATACATAAAGACTTCTACCGTGCTACCAATTTGCTATTGAAAAATACTAAGGACTAGGCATGGAAATGGTGTAGGGGCATTGCATAAACTAAACAACATCTTACAATATGAAAAAGTCCCCCAGGGACTCATGAATGTTATCTTGGCCTAATTCGATTACAATTTAGATTTGGTTATAGCCACTATAATCATCCAAGAAGCTATAATAGCAATGTCCAGAAATGGTATCCAACACTTAGTCCACAAATGACAATGGGAAATGATCGTTAAATGTTTTCATGTTCAATAGCCTAAAGTTGATGTAGACCTGGCACTTGCCATCTTTTTTTGGAATAATTATGAGTGGGCTAACCCACTTACTATCTACAATGGGATAGCTGAACCCTACCTTGAGGAGTTGTTCTATTTCCTCCTTAATGATCTGCTTTAATTTGGGATTTATCTGCCTTTGTGGTTGCCTTCTTGGCTTCATGGCTAGGTCAATGTAGATACAATGTTGGCATATCCTTGGATCAATTCTAGTTAGTTCAAGATATAACCAAGCAAAGGATATTAGCCATTTGTTAATCACCTTCAATAACTTGTCTTTTTGTTAGGAGAAAGATTTGCGTTGATGATAACTAACTTACCATTATTTAGAAATGCATACTTCATTCTGACTAGTAGAGTTTTTAACTCTAGGGGCTCTTGCTTGAAATTATCAGGGATTTCCAACTCTCTGCAATAGGTATCATCATCTTCATCATCAAAGAGTTGGTTATGAACTTGTTGAAGTTCATCCATGCCTTTGACATAGGCACATATCAGGCTCTCAGTTGGTTCCATGCATAGTGTGCTACTATCAGAGTTAGCTGTCAGCCACTGGGTGCCCTCCTATTTTGTGGCTACTGTGTACAAGCACCTTTAGATATCTGTTTCTTGTGCACATTTATTGCATACTCTAATGAATGTGCTATTACTGAACCATATTTTTTGCACGCAATTGCACCCATTATCATTGTATGCAATGCATGGAACACACTTCTTCTCAAGTTGTCCAAATTCATTTTCCTTGGAGATTTTTAAGGAGAGGCCCCTGATGTTCATTCATGCATCAACAATGCTTAACCACACCCTTTCCATAATGATGGGGAAGTCACCTTTGCAATTTTCAATTTTTATCACAAAAAAATTGGTAGGATAGGACCACCCACAAATTGTGGTCATGATGTCCTCCACTAGTCCCAACAGGAAAGTGATTGCCTAGTCTACCAATTCCAAATAGATGTTTCTCTTCTTGAGAGGTGGTAGGTTCTAGGCCTTGTACATGTCATAAAAGATGAGATTAACACTAGAACCAGAATCAAGAAGAACCTTACATGGCTCATGTCTAGTGATCTGTAAGTAAATAAGAGGACTTCCTAGGTCAAATCTTTTGTGGAAAGGTTGCTAGCCTTGATCCAATCAAAAATAGCATGAGTTAACATCATATTATGAGTCCAAGGTAATGTTTGGTTTGAAGGGTGCTCAAATGTGTTTAAGTTGGAGATATAGGGCAACTAGCCACATTAGATTGTGAGGGTTTGGGAGGACTGTTGGGTTGGAAAAATGATCATTTCCTAGATCAATTATCTAAACCAATTGGCTGGAAGCCTAATTGTAAATTTACATTTCTTGTAGCATTTCTTTGCTACGACTATGGAGGAATTTCATCCTACATGGACGAAGTAGGACGCAACTAGGTTGAGGGTAGAGGGATGTGTGTAGATAGATGTGGAGGGTGGTAAGGATATGGATTCTCCCCTCGAGTAGATGGTGAATGAGTTCAATGGTATTCTAGAGGGTAATAGTGATGTTGGAATGATACATGGCTTGTAGAGCTTCATGGAGAAATGGATTGTTGGACATAGTACCCGTATGGATTTGTTTGCCTATAAGAATATTGTTATCTTGGCGGTGGCATTCGCCATGATTGTGGTTGGTACCACTATTAGTATTGCTCATATGGTTGTGGTGGAGCTTCACTTGGATAGTAATTTTGTTGTTGTTGGTGGAACTACTTTCGATTACCTTAAGGATAAGGCAATCGTTTGGGTGCTTTCCTCTGTGCTAGTTGAGGATTCAAAACGTACACCCCAGACTCTTGTAAGTGTGACACTACAAGGCAACATGCCTTAGGATGTTCATATTGACAAATGTCACATCCAACATCTTCATCAAATTTTATCTTCAGAACTTCTTCTACTATAGTAGCTTTGCCCTTACCTCTCTGGTAGGCATGTTCATCTTCTTTCCACCTCCTACGATCATGATTACTATTTTTCTCTTTGGATGCTTTAGCAATCTTCATAGTAGTTTAGAATTTTTCATCTAAAGAGTCCCATAATTTATCAACCTTTTCTGGAATATTAGAAACAAATTTTTGGATAGGCAAGGTTTTCTTGTTCATCACTTCGTCAACTGGTGACTCCTCTTCATCACAAAATGAGACCTTACTTTTCCTAATGGAAGGATCCCTATTATATTTTTTTGCACTTTTCCTTTTTTCTACAACTCACATTCTTCTTTTGCTACCTACTCCATTAACCTTTATATTTGATGAGCTCTTAGTTCAAATAGTCTCCCTTGGGCATAAAGCCCAAGAGTTCTTCTGGTTTTTGCTCTAAGCCCATCTATGATGTGGTGAAGTTGTTCCCTCTAAGAATAACCATAGCCAAGGCATTGATGCAAGAGAGAATAATATCTATCCATGATAGCATGTACTGTTTCATGTGTTCCTTGTTTCTAGCCTTGGATTTGCCTTCTCAAATTAGACATTTTGTAGTATGTTTGGTATTTGTCATTGAATAGTTCCAGCATGGTCCATTATGGTTCTAAGGACCGATACTAGTTTTTAGCCTCCTTGATGAGTGTCCTAGGGAAGAGTTTGAGTTTCTGTCAATCATTTTCAATGTTCTACAAGGCACAGGCATTATGGAAAGCTTGTAGATGTTTTTGTAGATTAGAGTTATATCCCCCCTCAAATCTTGGAATATGGTTCATGTCTAAGTGCTTGATCTGACTATCTTTCACATGCCTAGTTGGAATCTTAATCACCTTTGCAATGTTAAGCATGCTTTGAGTTTCCAATAGAGGCTCATCATCATCATTATTGTGTTGTTACTGATGATGTCCTCTGTTACCCCTTCATTCATTATGGGCCTGGTGATTGGTATTGTTGTCCTATTGAGCACCTCCATCATAGTCATTCTTTCTATAGTGTCTATTAGAATTAGAAGAAGAGGAAGAAGAAAATGCAGATGAAGAGGGTAAAGAGGGAGAAGAAATTCCACCACCATGGTTTTTGCCAACTCCCCTTTAGTTGTCACAACCATGTTCATTAGATTTCTCATTATCTTGATGCTTTCTTGAGTTCCTGCCTTGATTACCATCTTTTTCTGAACCCAAAATCTTAATAGTAGAATTGTAGATTCAAGTTCACATCCCCATCATTAGTAACCAAGGGTGGGAAATTTTCATGTTGAGAGTCCTTAGAGGGAGGATCCTTGCTATCATCTTGGTTTAGAAGGAATAAAGGATTGATTAAGTGTTTCTCCTTCATAGCCTCATGATGCTTCTTCTAATGTTGATCTCTCTTGCATTGTGTGTTAGTGGAATGGTAGTCCTGATAGTCATAGTCATGCATAACATACTCCTCTTGAAGATCATGAATGCCTTTCTTACAAGTTTGAAGCAGCATTGCGGGCATAGATCAATTAGGGGGCATTACAATGTTGCCCTCCATATCACGCCATCATAGTTACTCATCTTGGTGTAGGATGAAGGTGAAGTTAGGCACATACTCATCTAGATGAGTATATACCACCTTGCACTATTGTGGGACCAATGGTTTGACATCTTCATGCTTACGAGAAGAAGAAGACATTTTGAAAACAAATAAAATATCAATGTGCTTTTGTAATTATATGTTGTTGAGAGTGATGTTGACCTTGGGTTTGTCCAACGATATTAATAATGTCCACTAATCCTAGATATTGCACATTTCAACAAACAAAGTCCTCGGTAATAGTGCTAATGATGAGCGGTGAAGGTACCCCTACGTCCAACCATATGAATCACAAAGTGTTCACACATGATCTAGTCGAATTCCATGGACTCTCTAGTCTTTGGTGCACTAGTCTTCTAGGAAGTGAACCTTGCCCTAATGGTCATTTGTTGTCTTCCCAATTACACTTGTAAAGTACAAAGTTACAGTTAAGTGTAATCAAGGCATATGATTTTTATCATTTATGTTTTTATGGTTTTGGTATTTAAAGAGAGGGATGGAGTAAATTGAGAACCAATTTAATTTAACTATTTAACTAATCTCTAACTAGTCCTAACATAAGCATCTAGTCCAACTTTCCATAGATGTCCTAAACCCATGTATCCACTATTGGGTTACCAACCGCTATGCTACTAGGTGCACCAAGCAATAACGTTGCTAGCATTACTAAGCAAATACGTGTTATGCTTGAAGCGGTCATACTTATGTATTTAATCTATCTAACTTATCTTACTTAATTACTTTATTAGCTTAATTATAGGAAAACATTGAATAATAACTAAAAGCATTAAATTCATGAATAAATCATCTTAAACTATCTAGAATACTGCAAGGTTTATCAAGAAACTCATCTTTATTGCTACACATACTGTCATGCTTAGGTACAATAATGCTTGAATAAAGATTCGTACATTCAATGACTCCTGCTATAGGTCCTCGGAAAAATATTCTAACTTTTGAATGTAAAAACTATAAGAGTTTGACTACTACTATGACTTAATGATCCATAAACATGGCTGGGAGCTCATATTTATAATTTTTGTTACAATACTATGTCGATGAGGCCCTATAGATGTAGCAAATGCTACGTTGATGTAGCCCTGTTCATAGGGACCCATCAATGCAACACTTTGATGCTCATTAGCCTTGATATGCCCATCTATATCAACGATGTGCTTGTCAAGACAACACATTTTGTTCAAATTAGTGATGGTGGATTTGATAGCAGCTTAGGTGCCAATTTCATGGATAATATTTCCATATACAGTTGGTAGAGAACTAATTCTTATGTCTGTCAATGATAAGAAAATAATTGATCCTCGCATTCCTCAATAATTGGGAAAAGCCCAGTTTGAGCAAACTAGGCATTATACAAGCAACCCATCTCTTAATAAAATTATGAAGAATGAAACTCTGAAGGAAATTATCCAAATACCAGCAAGTATAGAAAATCCTAAAATGCCAAGGTATGCACCTTACAGCTATTGAAGAAATTCAAGAATTATTAAAGAAATGTTGTTGTAAACATCCTTTGGAATTATGGTCAAAAGATAGTCTCATATCCTTCATTCCTACTATACATCCTATTCCAATATAGAGTAAGCTAATTCTAATGAAGAGGATAGATGAAATAGAAGTTGTAATTGAGGTTGCTGAATTTGTCAAAAAAGGCCTAGCAAGAGCCCCCAATTCAAGTTGCTCTTGTGCATGTTTCATTGTGAGAAATAGAAATAAAGAGAGGAAAAACATAGATGGTGATCAACTATATCCCTCTTAATGTAGTTACAGTAGATGTAAAGTGGCCATTGCCCAACAAGGAAGAACTTATCCAAAGGGTAGCATCTCGAAAAAGTTTTAGTAAGTTTGACTATAAGTCTAGCTGTCATTAAATAAAAATAGCATAATTTGATATTTATAAAACATCTTTTAGCACTCCAAGTGGTCCATATGTATGGTGAGTGATGCCATTTGGTCTCAAAAATGCTCCTGCACAATTTCACTGTCAAATGGACTTAATTTTTGGGCAAGTTAAAGATTTTGTGTTAAATTACATTGATAATTTCTTGATCTATTCAAACATAGTGGAGGAACATTATGATCATCTGAAACAATTTGTAGCTCTATGTCTTGAGCATGGGATTGGGCTTTTTTTAGCCCTAAAGAAGTTTTAGATCTATAATCAAGAAGTTGAATTCTTGGGAGTAATCATCAAGAATGGAAAGATTTACATGCAACCACATGCTTTAGAATTTTTTTTAAAATTTTCCTGATAAATTATAATCTAAAGAACAATTTCAAAGGTTTTTAAGATGCATGAATTATGTGTCAAGGAATATTTCACATTTTTCTGATAAAACCTCCCAAATCAGAAAATGCAAGAATTCTAGTTTGTTCTAGTGGACTAAGGAAGTAACTGATTAGGTGACAAGGTTAAAAAAAGAATGCCAGTGTCTTCCTCCTCTAGAATTAATGTTTAAAGGGCCATTTATTTTAAATATTGATGCTAGTTATGAAGCATGGGGTGCAATGTTACTAAAGTTAAGAGTTTCGAAAGATGATGAAAAGATTTATGCTTATGCTTTAGGATGCTTCGCAAAGAATGAATTGAATTATTGGCTAGTTGAGAAAGAAATTTTAGCAAGCATTAAATGAGTTGAAAATTTTCATGCATACTTAATTGAAGAACCATTCATTTTGTGCATAGATTCATCTAATCTTGCAAAGTAGTGTATCATAGCTTCTCCAAAGTTTCAAAGGTTCACATGGTGGTAGTTTTTATTATCACAATACGAGTTCTTTATAGAAATAATCCTAGGTGAAACAAATTCTTTACTTAATGCTCTTACATGTGAACTCAAAAATTGTACCACTGTCTCCTCCATCATTATCAAAAACCACTTTCAGCCCATCAAGAGTAGCCAAATATTGGAGTGAATGACCTTTGGATACTCTTGAAAGGCATGTAATGCAGTGCAAAAAAATCACCTCTTGCTTTCCATAAGAATCCACAAGTAGTGTGACAAATCTATATCCAAACATTGATTTTTGTGTTAATATGGCAGGAAGAATATACTACTTGGTGAATATTCTTTGTTGGAGTTGGCTCAAAGTAAAGTTGCTATTACATCTACAACATCATCATGTTTTAGATAATATTTTTCTCACAAGAATACAATTGTTCATAAACCAGTTGGCACACAATTACTTTAACACATTGGAATGGAATGGATGGGAGTCTGCTTTATGTCAAACATTTCAAAGAATCAATCTTTTTGATGATGTGACCCTCTACCACAATGAGCATAAGGTAGAGCAACCTCCACTAGTAGACGACACTCTAAAATCACAATATGCTACCACATCATCGTCTCTTCTTCTAGAAGAAACGTACAAGCTAATTAAAGTATGCCACGATTGTTAGAGATCTCATTCATTCAAAGATGTGTAGTATACATCATGCCATCCTTAAGGCACTTTAATAATAGAGCATTGTACTTTGTGTGTATGGTTTAGTCATTGTCATCAATCATAGTCTACTTTGTGTTATTGTCAAAATAGTTGAGCTCTAGCTTACCTTGTTGTAAAGCTCTAGTAGCTCTTCCTGTTTGCCCATCTATTTAAGCATGTATCCCTCTGCATTATAGGCATCTTGAGTGAAAGTTTCGATTGCAAATTTAGAGCTTGAAGCCAACTTTGCTTCAGTTTCTTGGCACTACACAATTGAGTGTGAATGAAGTGTTCTTAAGTGAGCATGTCTTCTATGTTGTTTTAGTATCACTAGAACAAGTAGGTTGTAGAATGAAACCCATGTTAACATAGCCTTCAGTGGTTACGGTGTAGCCTTCCAAGTATTCATTACCTTTAGAAGGTGTTTGTTGAAGCTTTACCTTAAGATCCAATCATGTGTTGTCTACAATGGCTTTTTCAACTCCAAGAGAATTTCATGACAAGCTATATGCATGTGTTCAAGCTAAACGAGATGTTGATCAAAAAGCCTAACTAGTTGAAAAGGTTAGGATTTTTCTCATTCATTGATCCTTCTAAGACCTTGATTGATAGAATGAATATTGAGGCTCCATGTGATGATCCTTTTAAATAGAAGGAGGATTTAGGAAAAAGGAATTCAACTAATTTTTTCTCAACATGGCATAACCAATTAACTATTTAAAGAGTAACAATTTGACAATTTGAGATGTATAAAAATTATTTAAATATATTGGTAAGTATGGTGTATCAACACATGCAACCTATTGGTTGAGGCATGTAGCTTACATTTTACAAGTCATAGGTTTGATCCTACACCAAAAATGGTTAAAACTTAAATTGTCCAAAAGATCCTTAGGGTCTAGTAAATAATAAAAGATAGTTCCAATTTCATTAAATTTATAGGAAATTTAAGGTCTTTCTTGTAAAGTTAGATTCAAAATATTACATAATATTTTGGACTTGATTTTACTACGGAAATTGAGGTGCTATTTGGTATTTGTTTAAATTCGTACACAAGGAAAATTGCCAATGAGAATCATATTTGGTTGCTTTAGTTGTAAAGGGTTCCAAGTTTGAGTTATGCTTAAGGAAAGTTTATAATTCTATTAAATTATTATTATACCTTGACGTATATATAGATAAAATTTTAAGTTTTAAAAAACACATCGTTTTTTATAATTTTTAAACTCAAAGTAGGGGTGAGCATCATAAACCAATTGTGCTTTATTTTTAATTTATCAAACAAAATAGTTTTATAGAATTTGTATTTCATTCATCAAAATTCTCTTTGCAAATTTTTTGAAATCCATAACTCAATGTTTCCTAATAAAATCAAACATGTAACCTAGGTTTCTGTGACAAGGTCCTTATTCCTAAGCTAATGCTTCACTTTGTATATATTTAGATTTAGATATAAGCTATATTACCTCTTCATGTGTGTATATTTTCTTTACCAAAGTTTAATATGTGATTAAGTTTTAAAATATTGTAACTAAAATAAAAAATAATTACTTTCAAACTATTTACACTACAAAACTTTTTAGGAGTGCTAAATAACTTAGTTTTTACATTTAAATCATATAAAAAATATAATAATATCAATGATACTTAGTTTAGAAAAATAAATATTTGTTTACGATTTTATGTTTAAAATTAAAGGAAAAGAAGAGTTACACACATGAACACATTCCTCAAGATAGCTAGGACATACCCTAGATAGGTAACCTAATTCTAGTAAATACCAACACATGTCCATCCGTACTTATTAATATTACTATGACTATATTATATTATATAGAAATACAATATTATCATATCAAATATGTTTGATTTGTTTCAAACGTTACATAGAGTACTTAATAATTTTCTTAACCATGTCTTCAAAACTCATAACCTACCTAATATAAAATATTAGTTTCGGTAGTCGTAGAAAATTCTACATACCATGGGTTTGCCCAAAGTAATTATAAATGGCACGCTAACCCATACCAGTTCAACAACGACAGCAAAACAATTCTATGCAGCTAAGAGGTATCTCTCTCCCACTATAAGCAAAGGATCTTGTTTACAGCCAGTTTGCAGATGATACTTTTATTACTTTGATTGAGGACCATAATAATTTTAACACTGCCTTGCATTGCATAGATATTTACTGTAGAGCCTCAGGAGCTAAGATCAATTGGAACAAAACACAAGCCATCCGATCTAGCTTCTCTCCTAGGCCTCCTTGGACTTATCATTTTGATATCAAGTGGCTATCTCCTACTGATAATTTCACCCTCCTAGGCATCCCTATTGCTCTATTTGCTACTCCCACTACCATATGGAACAATGTGGTGGAAAAGGTGAAACATAAAGCTTTGAAATGGGCTTCTAAACCCTTATCTCTTGCAGGTAGATTTATTGTCGTTAACCATATTTTGAGCTCCACGCATGTCTACTACTCTTCCTTTATGGCTCCTTCCAAATCCTCTTTTCAATGCATCAACAACATACTTAGAAATTTCCTTTGGGGGGATAAGGATGATCACAAAGCTTTTCATCGAGTAGCTTGGGATACTTGCACTTTAAGTAAAGAACACGGGGGCTTAGGCCTTGCCTCTATTGAGCACCAGAGTATTCTCTTGGCCTCCAAATGGGTGACTCGGTGTATTGAAGGAGATGAAGCTTGGAAGATCCTTTTTAGGCATCACATCTCCTGTCTTGGTATTCATCACAGATGGCAAAATACTCATTGGAGTAACTGGATTTTTAGTGAAGGCTCTCAGAAGATCAAAGGTTCTTTCTGGTTTAAGCAAATTTGGCGGTGTTGGAGCCAACTTAGAGGCTTGTTGCAATGGAAACCTTCCCATATAAGCTTGCACTCTCTATCGACACACTCGATCTGGTGGTCTCCTATTTTCAAAAAGAATGGAGGTTGTCTCTATGATGAATTCTCTCATAGAGCCAATCGTTTTGCTGACCACAATCTCCACCATATTGACCAACTATATACTGTTAGAAATGATTCTCCTACCCTCTCTTGGACACAGGCAAAAGTTAAATGGGGGTTTCAAAGACAAGATATTATCATTTACCAACACATAGAGCATGTTCTTTCTAACTTTGTTGTGCATAAGTTGCATAATAATATTCCTTGGTATGAAGATTGGTTTTGGCCTGACGGTTCCCCTCTTTGCTCTTTACGTATCTCTAAAGCCCAATCTTGGTTTCATGCGCAAGCTTTTCAATTCTCCACTCTAAATAGACGTTGGAGTTTACATCTTGAGGATCACCAGTGGAAAACTATTTTTCGTCGGATTTGGACTTCCAAGGCTCAACCTAAGCATCGTTTCTTGTTTTGGTCCTTGGTTCATCAAGGTCTTCCCATCGGACATAGGCTTCATTTTTTAGGAATTGATCATCCTAAATGCCCCATTTGTAAAGCGGATGATTCTTTTCAACACGTCTTTTGGGATTGCTCATTCTCTCAATACATTTGGCAATGGTGTAAATCTCTCCAAGTCTTCCTTCCTAATCATTCTCTTAGTTTTCCTCAATGTATCCTTCAAGATGATTGTGTTAAGCGTCACCTTCAAAAAGCCTGGAAAATCCTCCTATTTGAGATTATCTTCTTTATTTGGAAATGTCGTCTAGATGCTTGGTATCAAAACACAAACTACAATGAATTTGACTACGGTATGAAATGCTCTATTGCTGGAAATGTTCAACTTCAATGTCGCGAACTAGGCTTTCTCAATAATATTACCTTTTCCAACTGAATTCTCTTTGATTTAGGTGTCTTGATCTCCTTCTTCAGCTGTCGTCCCAGGGGGGTGCGATAAGCTTTTGTCTTGTTGTTGGTTGACT
>MNCI01007001.1:535680-557060 GCA_015680685.1 Gnetum montanum | reverse complement strand
CATGCTATGGGTTTGCCCAAAGTAATAATAAATGGCAATTTAACTCATACCACTTCAACAACGACAGCAAAACTGGTTGAGATGAATCGAAGAAGAAATTAAAGAATTCAGCATTCGGCGCCAGTCTGGAGTTTGTAGGCTGCAACTGGAGCTCCGTAAACGAAAAACACACAAGGTAGATACAAGAACTGTCAATTGAGATTTCAATTTCCAAAACAGGCAATCGTTTTTCGGATTTGAAGATCATTTCGTGCGAAAGCTTTTGCAGATGAGCTTGGCCAAGCATTAATTTGGACTCATCAAGATGATTATTCGTGATCTGTGTTGCGCAGAACACGAAGGAAAAGAAGCAGCGGCATTAGCAGGAGCAGCATTTTCGCCGGAGTCGAACGGAGCTCCTGCTACTGCTTCTGCTGCCGCTTCTTTTCGTTCTTGTTGAGAAGGTTCTGGTTTCAGTCAACACAGTCAGACAACTTAACTGCAATGGCGAAAGGCCTTTAACGGCTGGAGAATGGCTTTTGGCTTGTCTTTGCCCCTTGGACTGTGCTTGCAGTTTGTACGCTGGTAAATGTCATTTTGTAACATGTACGCGAATCGCAGGGAGGCCGCCAATGGCGTTAGAATAGGTTCACGCAGGTCGATGCAGGTTTAAGTTTCAAAGTCTGGACTTCGCGTCCTAGTCGTATGTTTTGATTTTTTAATTCGCATGGAAGATTCCTCGGTGGATACACATGTGACTGTTATTATGGCAATTTCCAATAGTACACATGCAGATGCAGCGGATTTGATCGGAAAGGGCGGCATTCAAGTAATAAGGGTTTGGTGTACAAGAATTTGAGCGCAGGCGCAGGCAGGCACGGGCTAAAGCATCATTCAATCAGCAGCATCATTTTGTCATCGTCAACATGAACTCGTTCTTCCTTTCAGCCTTAGGTCTCAGGTCACTCAGAGTGTGTCACATTCTTTCATTTTTTAGCTTTCTTAGATTTTGGTTAACTTAAGCTTGCTCGTCAACGTCTGGTTCAGCTGCCTCGGATGTCTGCCGCACCTCGTATACGGATTCTGATTTGGGAATGCTCAACTCTAGCAATCTGATTTGTCATCATGGCGGATTTTTCCTGGCTTGAAAATCTGTCCGTCCTTCACGATTCCTTTCCATTTCATGAAAATTTTCCATTTCTTGATATTTCCTCTCACAAGTCCTGCGGGCTTTACTCATTGCGTAATTTAAACCCTAATTTATACTTTTTAACAACGCTAGCAAGGCGGACATTGTAATACATGCTCCGGCTATTTTCAGGAAAAACATTTCTTGATTTCACATCGTTGAATATCTTTGCCTGACGTTATTTTGGCCTTATTGATGTGAAAGCTGAGACGATGAAACACGTTAATGAATTCCTGGATATGCATTCTGCTTGTCGCAGTACTAACAATAAATCGCGGCTAATGATGACAAATTGCCATTGTTAAACATCATTAGAGAGCACGTTCTGGTCCGTATCTTTATTTGCATCAGTTATTACAGAGAGAGTACTAGGCTACTAGCTTTGCTATTTCAAGCTTAAATTAGAGAAGGTCAAAACTTTGAAATCCAAGCATAAGGAGATTGATTCATTTGAGCATCATCACTAAAATACTGGATCTGCCAGTGCAGCATTATCCTCGATATCAGTGAAAATGTATTTATTTACTTATGACGTACTTTCCAGTGTCAAGAGAACGATCGAGAGGTATAGAAAGACTTGCGCGGACAACAATCAGGGAGGAGCAATTGCAGAATCCAACGCACAGCTCAGCGCTCGATGCTGAGGCTCTTGTCAGGACCGCCCAAAGAAGTTTTATTAATATTGAAAAGGTATAAGTACATTGACCACAAGAAGTCACACGGAGAATTAAATAGGCACTGAAAAAACTAGCGATGAGATTCTGAAAACATTTCATAAAAAACTGTTCACGACAAGGGCAAACCCAATTTAGAGAACGACCAGACCAACCAGCCTGCTACAAGAGGAAGTGGCATAAATAGAGATGACTTGATAAAAGACAGAGACTTCCATTTAGTGACTCTATTCAAATTTGAGAAGGAAAGCAATGATGCAGAGATTTCTATGGAAGAGTGTTGTTGAAAAGCGCAGGTTTTCCCAAGGCTGCAAAAGAGGGGTCAATTGATGAATATCCATTTTGAACTTTGAAGTTTGAGATCTGGAAATGAATGAGATGACAGGTATTAGAATAATCAATCCCTTGAAAGATAACATTGCATCTATGCTTCCACTTATAATGTAAAATAATAGGTCAAATTACTTTCCATAGAAATTTAAAATTAGTACAGGTGGTGGCCAAAAATCTGAATATAACAGCATTTGGAGATAGCTTGCATGATGAAATTACTGTAGAAACCCATGTCTACACATGCTGTGTGAAGGGGCAATGCACGTTATTATCTAAATCGACATGCAAACTTGATAGAAGTAGTAGCCCCATTGATGCATTCTTTGGTGCATTAACACATATTCATAGATGTAGTCTTGTCTTTCACCTATATAGATGTGTGTACTATTCGCATTTATGGCACCTTTAGTCATTATAGTAGTAAAACCCTTGCAATTTTATTTTACAAAAGTTGGAATTTTTCCTCTCTGTAGTTTGAATTGAATTAGTTAAATAGAGTTTTATTGGAGTGCATGATGTACTTGGACACTTCCACATGATGATAATAAAATTGAGATTTATTCTTTCCGTTGCACCACTTAGACTAGCACTTAGTTTATTTTTAGTAGTTTATTCTTAATGCACTTTACTTTCCAACACTTAGCAATTTAGTATTCATTTCTATAATAGCTTGAGTACAATCACTTTGAGCATAATATATTAACATTTGGTATCTTAGTAGTGGATACTTGGTATGTAACCCAACAATGTTAATATAAGTTCACGATGGGTATAGAAAGTGGGAATAGATGCTCTATGCTTAGGATAGTTTAGATTACCTTTAAGTTCATAATTAGTTTAATATTTTAATATCTCAATTAGTTTATTAGTTTAATAATTAAAATAATAAAAATGAAAACATCTTATGCCTCAGTCATACTTAATCATACCAATTGAGCTAGCACTAGTGATGATGGGAAGATAATGATCATTGATGAGCAGCGAGGTACCCCTACACTCAACCATACAAATACGAGCGTTCACGCACGATCCGGTCAAACTCCATGAACAGGCTAATTGTGGTATCTAAATAGTTACACGTTGATCGTAGTTCGATGTTGTAACAACGGAAAATGTCGATCGCTGGAAATACCGAACGAAAGTCCGTGTACACAGTTCTAATCCTGGATCCGTGTGAGGACCGTACTGGAGAAAAACAAATTCCGAGGTGCCCTGAATAGTCTTGTCGATCAGACAGGGACTTACTTGATCAGTAAAAATTTTTGTGATATTTGGATGACAAAATGATGGTTCTTTATGAGAAGATATAATATTGTTAACTTAGAAGGTAATTGAAAACGATGTAATTAATTTAAAGCGATTTGCAAGGTTTGTATAAATAGGGCATAAGAGATTGGATTTAGAACACAGGCAATCCCAAGATTTGAGATTCAACTCATGAACAAAATATATTGAACACAACAATTACAGGAAGACTTCGATTTAGGCGAAGCACATGCCAACAACAAGGAACCTTTTTAAAGAAGAAGCAAGCAAAGGTCGATCTACCTTGTTCTAGTAGATCTGGGTACAAGAAGGTTGGACCCAAAGTAGAATTTTCGTCAACCGGCTATTTCTGACTGAAGATTCTTGCCAATTGCCTTCGATATTCTTGCGATTACTGATCCTCTTTGTTCTCTTGTTAATCCTTGCTAAACATTGTCAATGATTGCCAATGGAAGGAAAAAATCACTCATAGAGAAAATTTGTCAAATCTTAGGAGAAATTTTTGCCAACCCTTTGATCTTTGTCAACTGGAGTATTTATAAGATTAAGGTCAGGAGAAAAATGCGGTTTAGATGACGTGTGTCCTGAACCTACAAAATGCCATTGACTTGATGTGTTTGTTGTTGAAGCTTGCGGTGCCACGCTATATTACGCTCTGAAGTGTAATGCATCGTAAACCACTCTTGTTTGGAGTTTTGGCAACACACTATTCTTAGATTACGCTGCGATATGCTAAAACGCATATTGTAGCGTGTGAACTGCTGATATTTGAATTGTGCTATCTCTGTCATGGCTTGTATTACACTACGTTATGCTAGATTACATTGTATCATTCTGGATTGCGCTACATCATGCTAGCTTACGCTGCATCCCGCTAGATTACGCTGCATCATACCAAACTACGCTTCATAGTGTAATTTAGCGTAAAATAGCGAACTTGCAAAAATTGAAGTGTTGTCACCGCACTTCCTCTATTTCTGATCAATCCTTCTGGGGTTTATTACGCCACGCTGCGTAATGCAGCGTAATAGGCCCCTTAACCGAGAAAAAAACTTGCTGAAATGCGCAGCATGCTGTAGATCGTTGCCTAAACCTTAGGATTTTTGCTGGGTCGTCGAAGTCTTGAATATTTGCCATCTTTGGTGTTGTGGTGGACTACCTTCTAACATTACACTGCGTTATGCGACTTTACGCCATGTTGTGTAATGCAGCGTAATATGCTAAAAGTTAAGATTTTTGAAACATAAAATGCTTGCAAAGTTGAAGGTTTTTCGCTGTGCACCCATCGCCTTGTTTTGTCTTCAGAAATTTATTTGTGTTGTGCTGTGCGGCATGGCAGGACAAACCTTTAATCGAAAAGGGAACTTGTTATGCCACGCCTTGTTGCGGCTCCTTGCCTGAATCACTAAATTTTGCTGAATCGTTGAGGCCTCAAAATTTTCATGGTGTTTCAATGGCCCCTCTTTGTTGACGTTTAGAGGGCTTGCCCGAAAGATGTCGACAAAGAATACGAAACACCAGAGAGGTAAATGCACCAACAACGTCCGTCGGAGATTGCTCAAATGTTGCTTTGTCAAACCTGGAAGTGCAAAGGCAGGGGAGGGAAGAAAGTATGGAAGGGATTTTACAGAAGTAAGAGGAGGGAGGTTTGGGGAAGACTCAAGCATGTGAACATAAAACTTTTGCAAACAAGTCATTACATCCTTCCGCAAATGTATTTTCGAGAGGTTACGCCGTCATACTATATATGAAAGGCTTGCGCGGACGAGTTTTGTTACGCCTGCGTGGCCTGGATGAGTTGTTTTACATTCATTTTGCCAAGCTTTGTCCCCTTTTTTTTAATTACATTCCACTAGGCGAGTTGCGTTACGCCAGTTCATGGACACGATGATGTGAAAGAATTTGATTGAATGTTCACGCTCTGTACAAGCAAAGAAGAGGGTAAAGGCGGTCATGAGGACAAAGGAAGGGGAAAGTGAAGTAAGGTATCCGATGGAGGGAGAGGTAGGGTTTGCACTCCTAAGTAGCCAAGCTAATTTGAGCAGCCACTTCAGAACGCTGTGATGCTTCACCTTATAATGAATGCATTCTCGATCAACGCTATCATAAGAAGTAACCTGCAAAACATAACAAAGAGTAGAGCGCAAAAGTAATCATCCTAATCGCTAAGGAGGAAGGTTGTTGAAACAAGTGCTATCTAATGCGAAAAGGAGAGCGTAGGCCACGAAATAGGGACCGTAGTAAAAAGCAAGGGTCCCAATGTTGATGCCGCGATTCATGAAGCTACCGTCAATAGCCAAATTCATCTTGCTCAAATGACTGGGCAAAGAACTAGTCAGATGAATCTGCTAAGCCAGAGTCTAGTGATGGCGATGGATGGAGGCCGTTGAGACTATGGATGACCATAGTTTCTTCGGGGCTCTAAGTGGCGAAGTTGATCCCAGGACCTGCAACCACAGAGCGGCTGTCGTAGCAACATCTCCAAGGGGTCAATAGTATGCCTTTCAACATGTCCAAGAAATTAGTAGGATGTCAGTGGGGTAGCGATGTTGCGTCTGTTCCAACGCCTTACCTGTTCCATCTGGTAGGGATGCAGTGCAAGAGAGATCACACTCTCTTACTTTGTTGATTATCTATTGGCAAATTCTAGCTTTGAGTCCTGGTTGACTATTGTTGTTGGTTTTAAGCCTTAGTAGGCTGTGGTCCCAATTTAACATCTAGGCAAACTGAAACCTGCTAGTTTTACGTTGTAGCGGACAGTGGAAGAGCTAGTTTATGGTCCCAGCAGACCATGCTATGGGTGTCAGTTTTATGTTGTGACCCAGGGACAAATCTATGCTTGTTTAGCATCTCAGTAGACGTGTGCTTACCTTGCCAATTTCACGTCATGGTGGATAGTCGAAAACTTTGCCAGTTTAGCGTCTTGGCGGACGCGTGTGAGGGATGCCAATTTTACATCATAGTGGACGTGTACAACTTTGCCAGTTTTACGTTGTAGCGGACGTTTGTTACCTTGCATTTGAGCCAAGTTGATCTTTAGATGTAGTACCGTTTCAAATATAGATGATTCACTGGATTTGGTAGCTCGTTGCCATCGATATCCACTAACTTGAATGCTTCGTTGCCGTATGCACCGATGACCAGGAAAGGGCCTTCACAGTTTGCGGAGAATTTGCCTACTGGTTCACGAATGGCCTTGAGAACTAAGTCTCCTTTCTTGATCGGTCGTTGATGCAGATTGTGCCGATGCTTCTATCTCTGTTTGTCCTGATATCTTTCGATGGTGTCGAGCATCTAGATGCGTTTCTCCTCCACTGAGTCTAAATCCATGATTCTAGACTCATTGTGTTGAGTCTCATTTATAACTGTGGAGAGGACCATCCGTAATGAGGGAACTTGTAATTCCAAGGGCAACACTGCCTCGGATCCATAGACTACACTGTAGGGTGTCCTGTCTATAGCTGTTTTGCACGTCGTACGATATGGCCATAACACGTAGAGGATTTTTTCATGCCATCATTTTTTGTTGTTGCTGAGCATCTTCTTAAGTAGATTGATAATTACCTTGTTTGTTGCTTCTTCTTGACCATTTGCTTGTGGGTAATACGGTGAAGAAAAAGATTACTTGATACCAAGATTATCGCAAAAAGATTTGGTCTCTGTACTACTAAATTATGGCTCGTTGTCAGTCACAGTAGTCATAGGGAGTCCAAATCTGGTTACTATATTGTCTAAGATAAAATGGCAAACCTGTTGAGATGTAATCTTCCATTGGGGGATAGCCTCAACCCACTTTGTGAAATACTCAGTGGCGGTAATAATGAAACTATGTCCTGTGGAAGATTTAGGTGTGATGGGACCTATGATGTCTAGTCTTCATCGTTGGAATGGCCAAGTAATCTGTGTAGTGTGTAACTCGGTTGGTGACACGTATATTAAGTTTGCGTAACGTTGGCACGTGTCATATGTGTTGACTTTAGTAAGGCAATATTTTTCCATGTATGGCCAATAGTACCCTAGGCGTCTGATCTTAGCAGCCATGGCTCGCGGGGCTATGTGTACTCCACATAGCCCCTCATGGACTTCGCTAACTATTTGTTGTGCTTGGTCATTATTAACGCAGGTTAGCAATACATCGAAAGAATGTCTACAAATGATGATGTATTGCCTGGCACGCTTGCGCACTGCATCTTTTTATGCATGTGTTAGCTCGTGTGGTGGTTTTCCATGCGGAAGGTAAGTCTTAATGTTGTCGTACCATTCTGGCATTTCTCCTGCATTTAAGGAAGAGATTTGCGCGACTTGAATGACAAGATCTGTACATTCTATCATTAAAGCAGGCCAAGTGGCAAACAAGTGTGTTGGCACATTTAGTGCCAATTTGGCCAGTGCATCGGCCACAACATTTTCGTTACACGGCACGTGTTGGACATCAATTGTCATAAATTGTTTCAGGAGATCTTTAGGCATATCGCAGTAGGGCTATAGATGCATAGCTTTGTAGGCGTAGACTCCTGTGATTTGATTGATGACGAACATCGAATTGCTTAGGATTTCCAGATGTTGAACGTTGAGTTCTCTGACTGCTAACAATCCACTGAGGAGCCCCTCATACTCTGCCACGTTGTTCATACAAGGGAAGGCCAGGTGGTAAGCCAATGGACGCACATCCTCAGAGGAAAGCGTAATGACAATGGCAGCACTACCGCCTCTAGTAGTTGAAGCTTCGTCGAAGTATAACGTCGCTTCGAGGCCTGTTGATACAGGGCTTAAACTATGTACATGCTCATCCAGAAATTCTGGCTCTATCGTAGCTTGATCGTTAATAAGTGATGTCACTAGCTGGTTAGCTATAGCCTCACCTTTGGTGGATGACTAGCCAACATAATGTAAATCAAATTCGGCTGTGATGTCTTTCCAGTGAGCTATCCTACTACTCTCATACAAGTTGTTTGAGATAGCGTGCAAAACATTATTTTTGCAAATGATATTGACCTGACTGCGGAAAAGATAATGCCTACATTTTTGAGTGTAAAAACTAATGCCAAACAGTTATGCTCCACTTCATTGTACCTTGTTTCGTATGTAAATAGAGTGTGATTGAGATAATAGATAGGGGCTTTTGACCCGTCGTTCCTTTTTTGGCAAAGTAATGCAGCTATAGACAAGTCGGAGTTTGCTAGATAAATGTAAAAAGGCTGATCCCTTTGTGGTGGAAAAACCATTGGTAGGTGTTGCAGCTCTCTTTTCAAGTTGTCAAATGCATACTGGCAGTCATTAGTCCATTCAAAATTAACACCCTTCTTAAGGAGATGTTGCATGGGATGTAATTTATTTGTTAACTTTGAAATGAACCGCCTGATAAATTGTAGTTCTTTGAGGTTTGTAGGTGGCGTTAAATCAACGATGGCTTTGACCTTTTTGGGGTCAACTCGAATTCTAGTCTCTGATACTACAAACCCCAACATGCGTCCAGTTTTAACTCCGAATACGCATTTCTTTGGGTTGAGCCGTAAGTCATGCTTGAGACATCGTTTAAGGACTAACTCTAGATTGTCCGAATGATCTTCCGACTTTACAGACTTGACAGCTATGTCATCCACGTAGTCATTCAGTCTCCCTAAGAGGTAGTCGCTAAAGATGTATGTCATGGCTTATTGATACGTTGCTCCAGCATTTTTTAGTCTGAAGGGCATCATAGTGTAACAGAAAGTTCCCTAGGGCGTCACAAATGTTGTGGTCAATTGATGTTCTGGATTAATACGAATTTTATTATAACATGAGAAACCATCCATAAAGGATAGAAGTGCGTGACCAGCTGTTGTATCGATCAGTTGGTCGATACTTGGTAATGGGAAATTATCCTTAATCGTGGCTTTGTTCAAATCCCGGAAGTCTATGCAGATGCGTATGCCTCCTGTTTTCTTAGAGACAACTACGATGTTGGACACCCAATCTAAGTAATCGACTGTGCGAATGAAACCAACTTGATACAGCTTGGTGACTTCATTATGCATTGCTAGCGCGATTTCTGGCTTAATCTTTCGTGCCTTCTGTCTAATTGCTTTGATGCGTGGGTCTAAAATTATGTTATGTTGTATTAGTCTTGGGTCTAATCCCGGCATGTCTTCGTATGACCATGCAAATATAGCAGCGTTATTTTGGAGCACTTGTGTTATGTCACTTTGCGTTCGTTGGTCCAAGAGGGAACTAACCCTAAGAGTTTTATTTTCACCTTTGTGTGTAACCACAGGGACCTCGCTGAGAGGGTCCTCGATTACATCACCAGCCTCCAGGTCGAGAGTTCAGACCAGATGTTCTAGCCAGTCTGGGGATGTTTCCAATGTTGCTATGGTTGCATCATAAAGGGAAAGGTTTGTTCCTACTAGCATGTGATTGAGCTATCTAATGATCTCCCCATGTGGGCCCGTTAAGGCTAAGGGTGCGAATAAAGCTGCGTTCATTTGCGAATTGCCCTGCAAAATTGCCAAAAATGGAAGTTGTTACATTGTTTTTCTGCCAATATGTTGAGCAATAAAAGCTTATTTTTCTTTGCATCAGAGTTGCGTATTAGAGAAGCTTCCAGTTTAAGGTCTTAGTGGACTGTTATAAATATGCACAGTTTGTAAAAAAAAAATGACGAGCTAGGCTTCCTAGATGCTAGCGTATGAAATAAGATGAAAGATGTAACGTGGCGTGTCTAGCGTGTCGAAATAATTGGATTTGAATTTTTGTACAAACCATAGTTAATGCAACCAGATTACGAGGTGATAAACTACACATTAGTTTAGGGTCATTTCGAATAGCAATTTACATGATATCTATGAAATTAATGCCCTGATCTTCGTGTTTCATGTCATGCTGACACTAGCATTTCGGGAAATTCTTGCATCGATCGGGTAGAAAACATTAGTTAGCTCTAAACATTTCTTTATAAACCACTGGTTCATGCTCAGAACAGGCCATAGATATCGTGAGTTTGAATCTAGCTACAGCAGGAAGGGAGCGGAAGTAAGGTGTAAACAGATGATTTCATGAAATCTCTTTCAATTGCAACTATGGCACCAAAGTTCAAAGGGAAGAATGCTAAACTAGCAAGGATTGACAAAGTGTAGGAGAGTTTTTTGCAGGCTTCGCAGGCCAGGGTTAAGGCTCGGGAAGTTACTCCACTCAACTGGTAAGTCGCCTTTCATCCTCCTACACTATTGTTATGCTTGTTGCAACGTCGTAGTTGTATATTATTTTTCTGAATGTGCATGTTGTGTCGAGCATTAATATCTGTTTACATGGACTAAGCTATTATGGTTTGCGATATTACCTTTTTATTCACTGTTGGAGACAAACCTCATATTGTTACGAGGGTT
Organism: Gnetum montanum; assembly: GCA_015680685.1. NCBI lineage: Eukaryota > Viridiplantae > Streptophyta > Gnetopsida > Gnetales > Gnetaceae > Gnetum > Gnetum montanum. Next base: position 546,255 of record MNCI01007001.1, on the reverse strand, counting down.
TAGGTAACATTGAGTAATATTGAGCAAACGTAGTGTATAATCGAAAAGTCTAGGTATTATACCTGTGGGTAGCATAATCAGGATTTTGTTTTCTTTTCCTTTACTCCTGTAATAGTTACATGTTATACTGGAGTGACACGTAGTGTTGCTTTCGTTGCCATTGTCAGAGATAGACCTTGAGCTGTTGCAAGGGTTTGGGCGGTTCTAGCTATGCGTTTCCACTGGAATCTGTAATTTTCTAGGAATTAAGAGAACCCTAATGTCACGTGATAAATTTTTATGTCTAAATGGTTTGTTTGATAGCAATGCATTTTTTTTGTATAGAATTATGCTAAAGCCTGTCCTAATCATTTTGGATATCGTGGGTGTTCTATGCTACATGCATGTTTCCGCGGCCAATGTTCCTCCTCCTCATGCTCATATAAAGGAGGAGGCGATGTGGTTCCGAAGGGGCACGCGGGAGTTCTTACAGTTTTTGCTTCATAATTATAGTGTAATCGTCTGGTCGCATCTACCAGGCAATGTGACTACTACTATTTTAGAGACGCTACTGGTTGGTTCAACACAGAGCATCTTGGCATTCCTGTCAGACGGCATGATTGAAACTGTGCAGGTGCAAGACCCCGAACAGAGCGCTAAAGGTTTGAGGCATTTGAGTTGGATCTGGGAGATGCCCAGGTTTAACTATTATCATGCCTACAACACTTTGTTTGTGGCCCGTCATCTCACAACCTATTTCCAGAATCCACCTGGTACCGTGCATTATGCAGGAGGGTAAGTTTTTCTGTTTTTTTTTCTTCTCGCTGTGTTGTAGTATGCTAACTACTATTTAAATTTGCATTAAGTGTAAATAATTTTACCTATGGTGTAGATTTTTCATCAATGACAGTGGTCTCCTGGGCAATAATGATACACTGTCATTGACCGAAAGGGCTATAAGGGAATTTACTTCTATCAGCAACATACGGGTCGGTGTTATGGGATAACTTGCATTCAAAATCCCAGAATACCTGACCCACTATGCTGACTTCTTTTCTAGATGTAGAAATCTCGGATGTCTGGATAGGGAGTGGACTTTGGATCCTCCCCTCACTGTCGCAGATGTGCAAAGGAAAATCCCTCCATTTCCTTTACCATTAGGACCTGGTAAACTTTATTATAATGATGAATTGTATCAATGTTATTAGCTGGTGATGATGTATGAAGTTGTCTCATTTTTTTGTTACCTTGGCTTAACTATTGTTTTGTGTTAGCAGTCAGGGAGTCACGGGAGATTACGATCATGGCCTCCGGTCGCGAGGCGAACAGTCTCTTTTTTTTATTACAGTGATATAAAGGAAACACAACACTGGCTTGGCCATAGAGCGGCCCCAGTTGTGTTAACCAATAACCTTCGGGAGGTTGGACTGATGGACCTATTTTTGGCCATAACTCTCGATGTTACTGCGGGTGAAATGTTGACCCTAGTCAACTCCTTCAGCGAAGAAGCTAAGCGTCTCTGCATACGTGTGCATAGCATGCGCATAAATTTTGACATCGACGCTCAGCTGTTTTTCGATCTCTTTGGCGTTCTCTCCGATGGGTTTCCTATAGAGGAAAAGTCGAAAAGGAGTTCCAAGTACTAGCAAGAGATAGAGGAGTGGCTAGGGGTTAAGAAGGAAGTTAAGGGAATCCTCGCTGACAGGATCGAGTTGGAGGTGGCCCATACTATTTATCCCCTTTTTCGGGCCTGGACCTTCCCCAAGATACTCTAATAGGGGAGATTCCTCACTATCAAGCAGGCCTAAATTATGCGAGAGGTCATGGAGGAGGGGACACGATTTAATTGGGTGAGCTATTTTGTTGAAGGCTTGCACGTTGAAATGGTCAGGCTTCGCAAGAAGCTTGAGTCCTGTTTCAATGTGCATTTTGCCTTCTTCATAGCTTGCTTTCGGCATTTTTTCGAATTTTTGGTAGTCCAAAGGAATGGTGTCTAGGTGCAACAAGACCGCAACTAGATTTCCAAACCATGGATTTTCCACGTTTTTTGCACTATTCGGTCGCAAGACCCTCCTGAAGGAATTGGGGAGTCGTTGTTTGTAATGACTAAAAATATGGCTACGTCTCGAATGTGGGGTCAAGATAGTATGGGTGGGGCACTCCCCTCCTACACTGGCGATGTGTCGAGGGGGAAGCGCCTGGCAGCTGAGATAGTGGAATCGTCGGTGCCACAGAAGAAACCTCGTTTGACCGAGGAGCCTATCGAGCCAACAAGTGGTGTGAGGTAGAAGATGTAGGTCAGGTTTCGGAGGAGTAATGCTCCAACAAGTAAGCAAAGAAATGTGCTAATAATTATAGTTATGTTGCGTATAGATACTTTTGTGTTGCGTAATATTTATTGAACTAGAGTGAAATCCTGTGTTAACTAAGGATGTTGTGTGACAACGAAGGAGAAGGCTGTGGAACGGTTAACCCTTGAAATAGGGGCTATAGTTTTGCGGCGCGAGGAAGAGGCCCTGGCCTTGAAAGAAGAGGCTCTAGTTAATAAGGTGAGCGGCACGTAGTTTCCTGCACACGAGAAGGAAGTAGTAGTGGAAGATGCCAAAGTCCTTTCTATCGAGACATGAAGAGGTAAGTGACTTGTGATTCGATGAGGTTAATTTTTATAGCGTACTAGATTCTAGACAATTGCTTCTAAAGGTTATACTGGTCATCGTAATGTCTCAATTATGTCCTTATATGGAACTTGTTCTAAGTAATAGGTGACCAGGATGTACACTTATCAACAGTGGTGACTCGATCCTAGGACGAATTTCCTGATAAATTCGCCTTTATGGAAGGCGTCGTCTAAGATATGATCGATCGCTTCGAGCAAATAGATCCTGAAGAGGGTACGCTATGATCATTATGTAGAGGTTGTTCCGTTGTGGTATTATGTTACCTAATTATGCTTAATCTCCATTTTATGTTATTAGGAGCTCGACTCAGATGGGATCCATCAGAGCCTATTGATTTAGACATCACCGAACCCTCATTGGAAGCGACCGTCGTGCCGTGCAACATTTACGATGAGATGCATAAATGTGCTCTATGCTCGACTCGCTCCTTATGGGAATGTCAAAGCATAAATGAAGACCTTTGGAAGAGATTGCAAAGGTCAGAGAAGGAGAGGGTGGCTCTAAGTGATGAGGTTGGGGATTTGAGATCGCGGAACGAATTCCTGTAGGCCCAGGGAACGGGTAACGAAGACTGGCGAACTGCTATTGTCAACTATGCCCGTTACTGGACTGTCGTTAGGAACAGTGTCTAGACCAACTGTGAACTGGTCGAGCAACAGATGTAGATAGATCTCTTAGCTCAGAAGAACCAAGACTGGAAGGACTTTAGCGCAAGTGTGCAAGAATGGGAGCAGACGCAGAAAGATCATAAACATGTCTATAAGCGAGAATGCACTACCTATTGTCAACATTACAGGGACTCTGCTGTCGAGGCTCAGTCTCTTTGACTATTCCTTGACGTTATTGGTGCTTCTAGTGCATTTAAAAGTTTTCAAGAGTAAGTGATGGTAAGTGCCTCCCCAGAAAGGGAAATGACTCTTCTTGGGGGGGAAACTACCATCCCTTCTTTCTTCCCCGAACCACCCTGATGGACTCCTATGGAGAAGGGGAAGGTCAAGGCTAGAGCTAATCTAGGGGATGGGGTTTGGTCTGAGCTTACTGAGGATGAAATTATACAACATCTGTGGGTTGGCCTAGAACAAATTCCTTTTGCTATCGATGCAGGACCATCACAAGTGAGTCGTAGGGTTATTGTGCTTTTGTCATACCTATTTTTGATGGTGATGTTAATACGTGTGTCATGCTTGATCGCAGGAATGACCTAAGGAGAATCCTCAGCAAGATGACACTAATGATGGTGGCGATCCTCATGATGAGGGTCTACAAGAAACAGAGTGTAATGGAGATAATGAATGGTGTGGTGAGCAACCCCCTATTGAAGAGCCTCACAAGGAGGGCCGCCCTCACAAAGAGATCCCTCATGGAAAGGGTGGCCCCTATGAGCATGATTTCCTCGAAGTAGAGGTTGAGCTAGAAGATACGGGAGACAGTGGTGACAAGGGAGATGCATAACGTGGTTGTATTTGTCACGGTTTTTTATTATGATAGAACGTAACGAGAGACAATATTTTTTCTTTTAACATGTTTAAATGCAAATGTTGTCTTGAATTTAGTGTTCTTTTGTTGTTTCCTTTTTATGTAGAGCGTAAATGGAATTTTAGGTTTTGATGTTATGACAAGTCATAGTTAGTTTGAGCGTCAATGGAGTTACTAGTTTAAAGCCATTGTGGGCTGCTAAATAATTCAAATGTAAAGCGTAAATGAAATTGTTAGTTTACGGCCATTTCGGGCCTTGATTAGTTCAAGCGTAAGCTGTTATTGAAATAGGTAGTTTAAGGCCATTGTGGGCCATGGGTAGTTTAAGGCCATTTCAATCCATGGCTAGTTTTAGGCCATTTCGGGCCATGGCTAGTTTTAGGCCATTTCAGGCCATGGCCACATGCATGAAAGGGTAAATGCATGAAAGGGTAAAATAAATAACACCAAATCATTAATTTTAAGCCATGGCAGGCCGCGATTAGTTTTAGGCCATTTCAGGCTTTCGCTAGTTTTAGGCCATTTTGGGCCATAGCTACAGTAACAATGGAAGAAGAGAGAGCGTGAACCGCATAACAAGAAACACCGTGGACTAATACAACCTGTCATGCTAATGTGTTTATTTGCTAACTCTGTAGTTGTTTCCTAATTACTTTTATTTTTGGTGATGCATAAGGATGTGGAGATTTATGACCTTGCTCCTTCATGCCACAGTCTTCCTCTTGGAATGGTAATTTAGCCTAAATTAAGCTGTCATCAGCCATTGTCTTGGCCTATTCAAATGTTTGGACAGGGGACTAGCCTTCAGGAATTTTGATTTCCAAACCCTATTCTATTTCTATGTTATTGACAGCCTGAGGGGTTATTTCATCACCATGGATGACCACTTCTCCTCCTGCATAGGGCAGATGGATCTCCTAATGGATAGGTGATGAAATTGCCCTCAATTGAGCTAACCAAGACCTCCTAAGAATCAAGTTGAAGCCAGGCATCTCTTCGATGACAATAAACGTTGCATTTGTGGGGAACTGATCCCCTGCGACAAAGTTGATGTGCACTGTTCCTCTGACTTGCACTCGTGCCCCATTGAACGACTTTAGACACGATGTCATGGTAGGACTGATCTAATCGATTAGGCCTAATTTATCCACTATAGGATATGGGATGATGTTAGTGGCTGCCCCATCGTCTACATGTACTCTTCGGATCTGATGTTGGTTGACCCGGATGGTGATGAACATGGGTGCCGTTGTCACCTAACCCTTTTTAGGATCGTCCTTAATGGATTCGTCATGAAAGGTCAACAGGGTAGGCCCAGCTTTTTTTAGCGGCGAGGGGAAGCATGATGGAATGAATTGCTTCTTCGTCTGTTGGCAGGCTCTCATCCACGAGTATGGACGTTAGCATATGAACCATAGTCTCACGATGTTTTTGTGACGTCATGAGTAAGTCATAAAGGCTCAATGTTGTATTTTTTTGTTCTAGAGCCTGTTTTACTTACGTAAAGGCATCGAAGAGATCCTGCCCACGATCTAGCTGCTTGTCACCCTTTTCCTCTTCCATTCGCCCCAAGAGATGAATTTCTCGGGGAGGAGTGACATTTGGTCGAGGGCTGCATTTCTTTTGGTTAGGAGGAGATGGGAGCATTTGCGTAACTTTGTTGTTTTTAGAGAGTGGGGCCAAGGGCACAGAAGTGAGGGGTTTAGGCTGGGGAAACCCCAGCGTAAAATGATCCTTGGCCGTATTAATTGTCATACGTCCTTCTTCTTTTCCATTAAGTTGGGATCGAGAGATTGACTTGGAGATTTTCCCTTGCACAGGAGGGACGATTGATGGTTTTGGCACCCTAATAACAAAGGGTGCCTTAGGTGTAGGTGCAGGCTGGGCCACGGCTTTACCGACAGCAAGTTGTCAAGTAGTGGTCTGAAAAGGGGCTCAAAGGATAAAAGGTTTCCTTGGAGCACCACTCATTGATGCTGATGGACCCATTGTCTGGGGTAGGTGAAGGTGTATTCATAGCACAAAGGGCTGCTTCGGTTGTGCCTGACTATCGCCCTCTGCACTGACCACGTTGATAGTGTACCCTGCATCATTTGCATTTAATGGGTCTCGGTACACATGCATGACTTAGTTTTCTAGGCATGCCGGACTACTACTATCTAAGATTAGGTCACCTTAATCAATCATATGTTGAAGGTCATCTTTCAACACCTAGCAGTAATCCGTGTCATGACCACACAATTGATGGTAGTCACAAAATCGGTCCAGCCTAAAGTTCTTGGCAACTGGCGATTCAGTAGGTTGGGCCAAGGAGGGGTTCTTGAGTAACTCGCAATGGCACCTGTGATGTTTTAGAACCTCCTCGAACACCACCTTGTGTCGAATATGGCCGGTTCCCAATAATTTCTTTAGAAGTTCTGAAGGCTTCATAGGTAGGGTCGCGTAATTTGAGCAGTCCTTACGCTCAAATTTAGGCCTCGGCTGTGGAGGTGCTTCAGGGGCAGAAGGAGCTTCTTGATTGGCGTCATTTTAGCTAGTTGTCGGCTCGGCAGGCTCCGCAGTTGTTTTCTTATTACTGTTATTTTTCTTCTTGGCCCCTTCGGCAACCGTTGCTACCATCATTGTCATATCTTTGCCTTTATCCTTGCCCTTGCTATGGGCATTTTTGTAGATCACATATGTCAGATATTTGCTAGCCTCCTCTGCATCTTGAATGCTCTTAGTCTGAGCAAAGGCTTGGCTAAGGGAGGAGGGAGCGAGGTAGTATATTTTAGACTTGATAAAGTTGTTAACTCCTCCCTTGAAAATTGCTAGTAGATGGGCCTCCACGATGGGTTAGCGGATTTCGTTCAAGGTGGCACTCCACCTGTATAAACCTTTGGACTGACTCGAGCGGGTCCTGCTTGACTCCCATGGGCTGGTCTAGCGTGACTTCTGGCTTCAGTTTGTACTTGAAACGGGTCATAAACTAAGCTAATAGCTCCTCCAGAGTTGAGATGGAAGCACATGGGAGTGCTCGATACCAGTGCAAAACTTTACCTATTAAGGACATAGCAAAGACACGGATGATAGTATGTGGCCATTATTGTAATAGTAAGGACTCTGACCTAAAAGTGACTAGGTGGGTGTTGGAATCACCTTCCCCATTGTATTTTGTGAAATGGGGAAGGGGCATCCCAGGTGGCAACAATAGGACAGGGACTGTTGGACTAATAAGATCGTCATGGTAGAAATCCATGACTTGTACCGTGTTAGAACTAGCAGCCTTGAGACGCTTGACCTCTTCTGTAAGGGTCTGAATGAGCTAGAAGGCTTGGTCTAGACCCGTAGACGACGAGGTCGTTTGTGGAACGGCAGGAGGAGCCACACCGGGTCATGGAACGGAGGTGGCAGCTTGGCCGATGGTCGGTGCTATCAGGATGGTCCTTGTAGGCGGTGCCACTTGTGGCATCCACCATTTGGTAGTTGGTGCGGATGGGGTGACCACCGTCGGTTGCGCTATTGGATACACTGTTTGTGTAACCGGGGGCACAGACAGTGATCCTGCAATTGGGTTTAGCACTTGCGGGACCTGGCTTTGATGATGGGGATGACGCGGCATTTGCGCAGGATGCACAACGAGAGGCATGTTTGGAACCCACCATGCTGTAGTGGCAGGCTCTGTCATGTGGGTCGGGATGAAGGTGGGTGTTGTAGATAATTGCGATGTAGGTATCGTGTGCACATACGGTAACATAGGCGTAGGTGCACGATGAGATGAATTAGGTAATTACACCTGCTGAGGAATGATTTGTGACAGATCTTCGCCTGGGAAGATAGTCGGAGGGAGAAAATGTAGGTACAGTGAGTGCGAGACTCAATTGGTATTAGATAATGTTAGGGGCATGGTAACTATGAACAACGGATTTACGTAGGATGTCGTGGAGGGAGGGGCCATGGTGAAATCTGCATGACCGCCTCCTTCAGAGTGGGAGTCTAGATCATCCTGCCTGTCATGAAGCGTTTCATCGCAGAACAACTCCTCTAGTTGTTCTGGTGACATCTTAGCCATGAGCATTTGATCTAGGATCCTTTTGTTGATTTGTCAGGGGCACAGTGGCATTAGGTGAAGGAATAAATTCCTTCCCGTTGTAGTATATGAACTCGTGTTCTCGTTTTTCTTCGAGTTCTTGCGAGTACATGGGCAGGTTTGCTGCTAGCTTAGCATGGAGGAAATTGTAGTGTTCTCTGCACTAAGCATGTTTCTCAGGCTCTTTGTTTTGAAGCCTGAGGGAGTGGCACAGTCGCATCGGACTAGTTGGCGGCTCGACCACAGGAGGCATAACTTGCAGAGTCAACAATTCTGATTGATGTAACCATTTTCTACATAGTTTAGAAGTAATAAGGATAAGAATAAATATCGCAAGGGAAAAGGAAAACTAAGATAATAATCGGGGCTTTCTATCTTGTGGGATTCCAAAGGAATCATCGAAGCGACTGATCTACACCACACAATCCCGTAAACAACCTTGGAGGTATTACGTTTTCGTCGATTGACGATGGGTACAGACAACTTACAAGACAACCCATAAAATGCCAATAGGATATGAAGGCCCTCCTTTTAGTGCCAGAAAACTATAACGACAAAAAACGTCGGTCGCTGGAAATACCGAACGAAAGTCCATGTACACAATTCTAACCCCGGATCCGTGCGAGGATCGTACTGGAGAAAAATGAATCTAAGGTGCCCTGAATGGTCTTGTTGATCAGATAGGGACTTACTTGATCAGTAAAAATTTTTGTGATATTTGGATGAAAAAATGATGATTCTTTATGAGAAGATATAATATTGTTAACTTAGAAGGTAATTGAAAACGATGTAATTGATTTAAAGCGATTTACAAGGTTCGTATAAATAGGGCATAAGAGATCAGATTTAGAACGTAGGCAATCCTGAGATTTGAGATTCAACTCATGAACAAAATATATTGAACACAACGATTATAGGCATACTTTGATTTAGGTGAAGCACGTGCCAACAATAAGGAAGCTTTTCAAAGAAGAAGCAAGCAAAGGTCGATCTACCTTATTCTAGTAGATCCGGGTACAAGAAGGTCGGAGCCGAAGCAAAATGTCTATCAACCAGCTATTTTTGACTGAAGATTCTTGCCAATTACCTTCGATATTCTTACGATTACTGATCCTCTTTGTTCTCTTGTTAATCCTTACTAAAAGTTGTCAACAATTGCCAACGGAAGGAAAAAATCGCTGACAGAGAAAATTTGTCAAATCTTAGGAGAAATTTTTGCCAACCCTTTGATCTTTGTCAATTGGAGTATTTATAAGATTAAGGTCAGGAGAAAAATGTAGTTTAGATGACATGTGTCCTGAACCTACAAAATGTTATTGACTTGATGTGTTTGTTGTTGAAGCTTGCAGTTCCATGCTGTATTACGCTTTGAAGCGTAATGCATCGTCAACCACTCTTGTTTGGAGTTTTGGTGACAAACTGTTCTTAGATTATGCTGCGATACGCTAAAAAGCATATTTTAGCGTGTGAACTACTGATATTTGAATTGTGCTATCTCTGTCATGGCTTGTATTACACTGCGTTATGCTAGATTACACTATATCATTTTGGATTGCACTGCATCATGCCAGCTTACGCTGCATCCCACTAGATTACGCTGCATCATACCAAACTACACTTCATAGTGTAATTTAGCGTAAAATAGTGAACTTGCAAAAATTGAAGTGTTGTTGCCACACTTCCTTGTTTATGATCAATCCTTCTGGGGTTTATTACGCCATGCTACGTAATGCAGTGTAATAGGCCCCTTAACCGAGAAAGAAAACTTGTTGAAATGCGCAACATGCTGCAGATCGTTGCCTAAACCTTAGGATTTTTGCTGGGTCGTCAAAGTCTTGAATATTTGCCATCTTTGTTGTTGCGGTGGACTACCTTCTGACATTATGCTCCGTTATGCGACTTTAGGCCATGTTGCGTAATGCAGCGTAATATGCTAAAAGTTAAGATTTTCGAAACATAAAAAACTTGCAAAGTTGAAGGTTTGCCGCCGTGCACCCATCGCCTTGTTCTATCTTCAGAAATTTATTTGTGCTATGCTACGCAGCATGGTAGGGCAGACCTTTAATCAAAAAGGGAACTTGCTATGCTACGTCTTGTCACGACTCCTTGCCTGAATCGCTAGATTTTGCTAAATCGTTGAGGCCTTGAAATTGTCATGGTGTTTTAGATGTCTTCCCACTTGGACTAGTATTTTCTTTGTCACGTATGGTTTAGTCCAAAGTGAGTCATATGATGTGATCCTAAACTAGTGCTACTCCTAGAGACAATGGAACATAATCTTGATTAAACTAATGAGTAATAGGAAATGAAGTCTAAGCTAACCTAAGTGTGATGAGCATCCTTTCCTTAATCATCTATACACATCTTGGACCT
>MNCI01007001.1:485091-533384 GCA_015680685.1 Gnetum montanum | reverse complement strand
AATGGAGGATACCCCCCATAACTAAATGGTTGAGCATGGCTAGAATTAATAAATGGAAGGTGGAGGTCCTTGCGTGTTGAAAATATTGGGACTTGGTCATACTTACCCCATTGGGGTTCACACACTTGATTAGAGTTGACATAGTGGGACAAGTTATAAGATGTGGTTAATTTATAAGGAGTTGACCCACTATGGTAGTTGTGACCATAAGATGGTATGCAAGGATCAACATGTCTCCCCATGTGGCAATATTCATAGGGCCCCATGGTTGTTGGAGTATTGAGTGGTGACCTTGATAAGGTAACATGAGGCATTGGGTTCGAAGAGGAAGATGCACCACAGTGTTGGATTTGTGCTGAGTTGGCGGATGTAGTGGTTTCTGAACTGTGGTGTCCCTTTTGACAACCACATCTAAATAAGGGACACCTTTGATGTTGTGAAGGACCTTCACTACTATTGATAGTAGCAACATAAGTAATGTTTTTGGGTTGGTGCTGTGGTGCAAAATCTTCTAGCATAGCTGGTGATGACGTAGAAGAGGGTGAAGTATGAGAATATTGAGGTTGAGGAGAAGTGTAAGGCACATTGGGTGGTGATCTTGTTAGAGAGGACATGGGTGGATAGTACTCAGGAGAATGATAACAATGAGGTGAGGTAGAGGATGTTGATCCCATTGGAGAAACAAAGTGTTAAACATGATAAGCATTTGGTGTTGGGACATACAAAGGGTATGGTCTAGTTGGCAGTGGCCTCCACCACAATTGAGGTTTTTGCAACTGTGGTTGAACCTAATATTTCTGTATGAAATCTAGATGTAACATTCCTCCCCAATGCTCATGTAAATGTGACAAAACTGGACATTGGCCTTTGGGGTGATCGTATAGATAGATGTTACATTGATATGTGAAATTGGCAGTTGAGTTCTTATTCTTATTATCTTCTACCGTTTGTTTCGATTGTTGCATGGTGTCCTATCCTGTTTCTCGATTTGGCATAGTTCTTCCTCTAATAATGTTGCATATTCTCCACATCTTTCATGTACCCAGTCCATCATCTTATTGATCTTTGCCTCAATTTCATCTAGTGATTGTAGTATTGGCAAAGATGATTCCACCTCCTTGAAGTGAGTGGATTTCTCCTCTTCATAGTCATGGACCCTTGTTAAGTTGAGATTTTGGTCCTGTTGAGAACTTTCAACATTCTCCCATTTGGCTATTTCTCCTTCTTGTTTTGCTACCTGCTTAATAAGCTCTTGGAATTTATGGGTTCGTAGCTCATATTGTTGACCTCAAGCGTACATCCCTAGGATCTCCCTTGTTTCATTACAAAGCCCATCTATGATATGGTACATTAGCCTTTCCTCAGAGAACCCATGGCTTGGGCAGTTGTTTAATAGTGCATAATATCTTTCTAAGGTCATGTACAAGGGTTCATGTTGCACTTGTTTCCATTTTTGGATTTGTCTCCTCAAGGCTGACACTCTCTCATAGGTTTGATATCTTTCATTGAAGAGTTCTACCATTGTCGGCCAATGTCAAATTGATTTTGGTTTTAATGACCTATACCATACTTTTTCTTGGCCAATGAGTGTCAGAGGAAAGAGCTTAAGTTTTTTCCTTCCATTATCAATATTGTTCCATGTACAAGCATCGTAGAAGGCTTGTAAATGTTGTTGCGGATCTAAATCATAGCCTCCTGAAAACTTGGGAAAGTTGTTTAAATCAAGCACAGGTAGACAAATTTCCTTACGATGCCTGCGAGCCATTCAAACAGCNGATGCTCATCGCACTTAGGTTAGCTTAGACTTCATTTCCTATTACTCATTAGTTTAATCAAGATTATGTTCCATTGTCTCTAGGAGTAGCACTAGTTTAGGATCACATCATACGTCTCACTCTGGACTAACCCATACATGACAAAGAAAATACTAGTCCAGGTGGGAAGATAGCGAACTGTGATCAATGTGTAACTATTTAGATACCACAATTAGCCTGTCCACGGAGTTCAACCAGATCATGTGTGAATGCTCGTATTCGTATGGTTGAGTGTAAGGGTACCTCGCCGCTCATCATTGGCACCGTTGCCAGGGATGGTGCTAGTTATTTAGATAAGTTATATCATACAAGATCACTGTAACAAGTATTAACAATATATCCTTTAGAAAAGAAATTAAATTAAATTCAATTAAGTCACACATGGTTCATAACAATGTCTCTCTCACAAGACCATGACAACGCAACAACTAGTAGGGCAACTCATTGGAGAACCAACAAATTATATGATAATGAAGANTAGTTAACAACAAGAATAATAAATGATGGTAAAGAAATATTAACTAAGAAAATAATAAATAACAATAACAATTGAATAATTAAACTAATTGAATGCTGCAATGATGAACTAATCTCGATCTTTATTTTCGGTCATGTGCCCGTCCAAGTATGTCACACTCGAATAAAGGTGTTGTAGAATTACAAGCATCACACTGTGGGCATGCACTAGAAAAATATTCTAACTCCTATAGAAACAAAATGCAAGGGCTTCGCTACAACTACTTGAAAGATACCTAAGTGGGGTGGGATCCCACTTATTTATAGGCTAGAATAGGCTACGCGTAAACGGGGCCACGTCGATGCATGGACGGATGCGTTGATGCGACCGCGTATACGGGGTCCCGTATACATGGCCTGGTAAACACATCGACCAATTGACACTTCATCAATCATCAAAGTCACGTTTAATTATCTATGATACTTTTAGCTAAATGTTCCATAAGAATTTGACTGGATGATGCATACATGCTTGTGATTCATAGTTTTGGGTATAGGAAACACTTAGTGCTCATCATTGCCTCTATTGCTAGGGATGTGAAACACCACCAAACTTGGGCTTCAGCACTTTAATGGAAAATCTATCTAAGTGTCAAAACTTGGCAAATTTTTCTAAGTGTTAGTGCTACGCTCCCTAGCATAGCCAGCGTAGCATGCAGCAAGGCCTGTTTTGCAAATTTTTCTAAGTGTCGACAATAGTTGCATCAAAATTATTCTAAGTGTTCTACTATGCTCACTCTGCCTACTATGCTCCCCAGCGTAGCACACACTTCCATGGCTAGCTTGCCCAAGTGTCAAGCCAAAAGTTGTCAGAGTTTCTTGGGATGAACAAAATAGTTTGGCAAATTTTCTATCTTCTAGGTTGCCACGCTCTGCTATGCTCCCTAGCGTAGCTAGCATAGCACATTTTCTAATGGCTAGTTTGCCCAAGTGCCAACTAGAAGTTATCAGGATTGCTTAGGATGTAAAAAATAGTTCGGAAATTTTTTTATCTTTTGGGTTACTACACTCTGCTACACTCTCTAGTGTAGCCAGCATAGCACACTTTTTAGTGCCCATTTTGCCTAAGTGTTAGGCAAGAAGCTATCAAGCTAGCTTAGCATGGAAGAGACATTCGACAAATTTTTCTAACTCCTGAAGCTACCTCTTCTGCTACACCCCAAAGTGTAGCCAGTGTACCATGAAGGAAGATTGTAGATTCTATCAAAATTTGGCTAAGTATTCTTGCTACACTTTGCTATGCTCTAGAGCGTAGTAAGCATAGTCAGTGTTGGATGTCAAAATTTTGCAAAATTTGACTAAGTCTTGTGTTACACTCTAGAGCGAAGCTAGCTTGACACTGAAGAAAAACCTTCAACAGCCTCCAAAAGCCTCTAAAACTCAACAGTAGCCTTCATCTCAACTCCAACATTCTTCTAGTAAGCAAGATCAAGAATTTGTATCTGTTTTGCATCCCCATTGGTCCCCAAAATTGTTCCTATGCTTGACCCTACTCAAAAGAGGGGAAGACGTATTCTTGGAACGTAGCCTCCAGGTTGCACTATTTTACATTATTTGTAGGTACATTTTGGTTATTTAAACTCTGGCACATGCAGTCTTTGCAGTGTAGTCACAATTCGATAGTCTCTAGGGATCCATTGTAGTACCTTAGGACGTCACAGTTTGTTACTCCCATGGAAGCATAGTAAAGGTTAGCATAGCACCATTTAGCCTCATGCCACATGGTGTCTAATCCACATATTATGCCACATGGCACTTGATCCACATTTTGTGCTAACCCTAGCCCTATAAATACCCTTGCATCTAGCATTCTAAGGTTTGGCAAGTCAAAAGAGCATTGGACATTCTAGCATTATGAGCATTTTGGCACTCTTGCACCTGAGCACTTGAACACACCTAGCACTTTGCACTTTAGTGCATCTCAAAATGTATTTCACCACTATACCCACAGAATATAGCAACAACCAACCCAACAGATTTAGTCCCCATGGCAACCATTAGTTCCACGTCCCAAATATCCTAGAGACTATGACTACACTGTTATGCTACCTCTGTGCCTGCATGTACACTGCGTACCACTCTCACCTCTTTTCCTGTAATAGCTATGCTCCCCTGGGATTGTGCACTTTCATTCCTAATTTCTATTACATTTTCAAGCATTCTTCTTTGGTATTTAGCATAACACTTGCATTTTCTCATTGTTTCATACGCATTTGCATGTTTACATTTTTGTTCTTAGGCTGGGACACCCCGCTACACTCTAGCTTAGCCTGTCTCGGTGCCTGCACTTAACGTTGCATAAACCCCTCTCGCACATGGTTGTCTTAACACCTTGTAAGTCCCTGTTTGATTGAAAATAATGTTCAAGGCACTCCATCTTCATTTTCCAACACAGCCCTCACACTGTCTCAGGGTTAGGCTATATGCCCGCTAACCTTTTGGTGTTTGAGCCACCAACGTTTTTAGTCATCACAGTTTTTGGCACTAGAAGGATGGCTTCCATTCCTTCTGTGTTCAAGGGTAGTCCCACATGTTTTTTGCATCATCATTACTAGTTTCAAGCTAGCGTAGATGTGACACCCCTGTGGACCTACCACTGTAGTAGTTGGATCATAGGCCATCACAGGAGTTGTTTGTAATTCGATTGGTGTAGATTGATCCCAGTTGTCAATTCCCATAGAACCTCATAGGATGGAAGCCCAACTGTATCTATCATGTCAAGGTCTAGGTGCTATAGAAAGGGTAAAAAGTTCTCAAAGTGTAGTGAGCGTAACACCAGAGTTAGTCACTTTTTAACAGTTTTTCTAGAGTTAGTTTTTGGCCTATTTTCACAGTTTTTCATACTTAGCCATTTTTCCAACATTTTCTGCACTTAAGCATTTTCTATTCAGCGTTGTCATTTCTTGAATTTTTACATAGTAACATGAATCCCATAAACCCTTCAACCTTTTTCTTAAGCACGAAGGTGGCTCATCCCATCCAGTAGGTGGTAGACATTGAGCCCCCACTCAGTCCCATATAGCCACAATGGTAGTCACTCAGATTGTGTAACCAACCACCCGAGCACATGGTGCTCAATGACAAAAGATACAACTTCCTTTGTGTGAAGCTTCGAGTGGGTCTATCCCTAGACTGCCAAAAATTATATGTAGAGTGTAGCTTTGAAATCATACATTGAAATGGGAAGGAATTCATTCCTACACCTAATGCCTTCATCTCACTTACCGACAACTTTCATTGGTTACTAGACCAACCTATTAAAGTAAGTGGGCCTAATGAAAATGATGCAACATCAAACTATGATGAGTCCTTATAGGATGGGCAAGAGGAATTTGATGCTCATTTAGAGAGTGGTGTCCCATTCTATGCCTCTATCCAATAGCTTATTTCCAGTTTTGTCCCACACCAATCATAATCATCTACCTTCTTTGACTCAGCCGCATCACTTTGGCCGCCCAAGTCCATGCCTATGGTAGTAAGCCACTAAGTATTGCATGGATAACAAGGTGTAGGACCATCTACCACCTTCTCCTTCATCATCCCCACCCAACTTGCATAGTCTTCCATGCTAGCATCTTTGATGCCAACATAGCTATATGTGCATACGATGCCTTTATCTCAGCCACATATGAGTTAGGTGTCCTTCATCCTAACCATCTCGTTGGCACCTCCAACAATAGTGCAAGACACAACCACATGGTGGGTCCTAACCTTTATGCCTATGGCGCAATGGTCACACACTTAGCAATACACATAGTAGCAAACTTAACAAGCATCTCACGTGATTGCGTAGCCAACAGTAGGGTAGTGGGCCGCTTAGATGGCATCACAAGTGGCACAATTGGTGCAACCAATTACATCTTCCTCAAGTTTGGACCAAGCATTCTAACTCATTCAAACAATAACGGTGGAGGTTAGATGGCTCAAAGTAGCTAACTTTGAAACAGTCCATGTGATGAACCTCTACTAGGATGATCCCATCAATCCTATGGTCTTGTCACTAACCTTGCCTCCTGAGGTCCAACTTCCCCAATTTAAAAAATACAATGGTGAGGGGTACCCTAATGCCCACCTTGTAACTTTTTGTTCTAAATACCTGCTCTTACAAGCATGGCCACATGTAATCATTCATGTCTTTGTCATGTCCTTAACCGGCAAGGTGCTTGATTGGTACTATGCGCTCCCTAGGGCTTTCATATCTACTTTGGAAGAATTACTTAGTTAATTTGTAACTCTCTTCAAGTAAAACTTGAAGTCGGAAGCCATTGTAGACCAATTAATGGACATCAAGAAAGGAGTGCTAGAGCTAGTGCAAAAATTCACACAGCGTTGGAGCGCTTCCCTCAACAAAATCTGTGAACTAATAGTAGAAACCCACCTTTTGGCCATCTTCAAAGGTGCAGTAAATGACTTTATTAAGTCAAAACTATACTATTTAGCCCTGTGCTCCCTGAGCTAAGTCTTTACTTAAAAAAAGAGCATACATGATGTGGTAGAGGCCAGTAAGGACCTAGCCTATGTGGCCTATAAAAATGCACACACACACACAAGGATAAGGAAAAGGGGAAGGAAATAACAACTGTTGCAACTATGATCGATGAAGCCAAACCCAACAACACTAATCCAATGACCAAGGTGCCTAAAGCCTCAACAAACAACAATAAAGCATTGGGTTCTAGCACTACAGGAACGAACTAGCCTACATCATTGATGGCCATGGGACAAGCTTCCCCAAGGCCAAACTTTGAGCATAAGGATCACTCAGAGTATATCTTGTTGCCTATCAAGTTATGTGAGCTTCTGGACCAATTGCTTTGTGTTGGGTACATCCAACATGCAAGTGCCATGAGCAGTACTACAAGGTCCTCAAAAATCCCTCAGCAGCTATGCCAAATGAGCCTCGGATCCCTAAGAACTTTAGATTGAACTAATTCTGCAACTATCACTAATTGCATGACCATGACACAAACTACTACTTATTCTTAAAAGATGACATCTAGCACATGATCAATCAAGGAAAGTTGGTCCTTGATGATAGTAACCCCATGCATCAAGAAAACCAATCAATGAAGGTCTACAAGGATCTCCTCAATGCTAGTGGTGCAAGCTACATCATCCATGCCATTAGTGTTAATGACGACACAGAACCGAGATGTGAACCATTTGTGGTTTGGGTGCCTTGTAGTAACATTGGGGTCTTGACATTAAATAGACCGTAGTCCCCTTTCATTGCCAAAGCACCAGCTTAGGCACCAAAAACATCCTTTGTAGTTAGGGCCCCACAGCACATCGTGATGATAGCATCCTAGACACCCTTCATCATTAGGATGTCATGACATGCAAATCCTCCTCCTGCCTAGGGTCTAATGGCAGGAATTGTGTCACATCCTACCTAGCCAAAATCACATGCCAAGAAACCCAATGAGTGTCTTTCTAATAAGATGATTAGGAAATGTTTGGAATTAGGTCCTCCTAAGGTTGTCTCCTTGTCAACCATCCCCTTGGCCTCATCATCTCAAAATGTTGATGCAAGTGCAAGTAACCAACAAATGAGCACTAAGGCTTAGAAGCTTGTTGCATAAGCAAAGGCTAAATCTCCTCCCTGGGAGATCTATCTCTTAGGTTGCATGGAGGAGATAAGGGCTACTAAAACAACAGATAGTGGAAAAGACTTCTTGGACGCACTGGCACAAGTTAAATAGGCTCTCAAAAAAAAGAACACAACTTTGAGCCTTATGATTTGATAATTACCTCCTCTACTCACCGTGAGGCATTAGTTTGCATGTTGACCTCTATTCCTATCAAGGAAGACAGTCCAGTAGATGAAAAGGCCATTCATGTTGTACTGCTTTCTCCCACAACCCAAGAGGCAAGGTCAACACCCCTAATGTTTCGTGATGAGGTAGTCAAGGTTGACCCTGAAAAGAGTCAGGTGACCAATGCACCAATGTTTATAATGATTCATGTAGGGAAATATAAAATCTACAAGGTGCACGTCGATGACGGGGTGGCAACTAATGTCATCCTATTTCTGGTCATTGAAAAATTTGGTTTAGTCGACTAGATCAAGCTGACAAACATGACGTGCTTAAAATCCTTTAATGGTGCATGTGTTGTTGTAAAAGGAACAGTCATGATAGCTTTCTTGGGAGGGAATCGATTCCCCATTACTGCTAAATTCATTATTATTGAAGAGATGTCTAGTTTCAACCTAATTTTAGGGAGGTCTTGGTTAGCCTAGTTGTAGGCCATCTCTTCACCTATCCATCAAGATATCCACCTACCCTATGAGGGTGGAGAGGTGGTAATTTATGGTGACAATGTATCTTCCCTAACCAACAATAACATTGATATAGAGTAAGGGTCAAAAGTAGAGTTCTCTGGAGACACAACACTTGTTCAAGATGAAGGCCAACTTTGTTTGACTGATCCATCTGGGAAACCAAATTAAATGAGCAACCTTCCTGAGAGAGCTCTCTAGGTAGAATTGCCCTTTTGCACAACTAATGAAGGTCTAGGCAAGTATTGCCTTGTGCTTGCTAGGCCCTACACACCTCTTAATTCACATCGGGTTAGAAAACACTTACATGACTAAGGTAGCCCCTTAGTTTATTTGCATTTCTCGGTCACTTTTTGTTTTTTCTTGTACAATTATGTTTGCATAGGTGTTTGCATTTTTCCTTTGTAATTTCATTTCTTTAGTTTATGTAGTTTCGTTTAGCCTTTTCGTTTTCAAAAATAAATAAATAAATAAATAAATAAAAATAGCCCACCAAGGACTAAAATTGGCAACCTACTTCCTTTTGACGTTATGGCCTAGAAAGGCCCTAAACTATCACACGGTCTACTATGGCCTGAAACTAGCAACTTACTTTCCTTTGCGTGATGGCCCGAAATGGCATTAAACTAACAATGGCCCAAAATGACCTTAAACTAGCAATGGCCCTTCCACCATGGCCTTAAACTGGCATGGGGCCCACAAGGGGCCTAATTACATTAATCAAATTGCAAGTTAAAATTCTTGTGACATTATATGAAATAAAACAAAATGATATATAAATCATCATCACATTTCCACTAAGTCACCAATAAAATATGTAGTTCAAGTGTACATCCAATATAAAAAATTCTCAAAAAAATGCAAAATTGATCAATAGCAGGACTACATTTTGGGTTGCTTAGTTAGCAATGTTTGGTGGGGGTTGGGGTTCTTCTTCTTCCTCTTCCTCTGCTACTCCATTGGGGCTTGAAAAAAATAAATTAGTTGACAAATAAAGTAACATGTAATATTATTACAAAATAAATAAAAATAATTCAAACTAGACCAACCTGAGAAGGACCTGCATCCATATCTAGAGGCATCCTATCAAGGCCTGCCTCCAAGCGTCAGAGGATTTTTGCCTCTGATAGTGGTCTCTAATCCTCCTCATTGAGGTCAATACCCACAAGGGTCTGTCCTTTCTCCATAGCTATCCATGAGGGCAATCCTAGTGAAAACATAGTAGAAGAGACCTCTCCCAAAGGCACAACAATGTTTCTCTTTGGGGTTCCACTCACCACTACATTGCTTGCAAATAGTTCATAAGTCTGTGTTGCACCAATTACATCAAGAAACATGTCATAGCAATAGTGCTCTATGGACTCATCTTTGTACCTGTTAAGGTACACCTCACGTTCCTACTTATAGTGGTGCTTATGATTCTTTTGAGTTTGACCCCATTGATACACTTTGGCATTGTAATCCTTCTAGTCTTGGTCCTTCTTTGCTAGTAGGTCCATTTGAAGTCGTTGCTTGATCACCTCTCTGGTGGCCTCATTTTTGCGATGGATGGTTGACCAGTACCTAGGATAGTCAATCTCAACTATTTTCCATGTATCATCTATGTTGTCATCTACTGCTAGGAAGTTATAGTAGGCCTGTAGGTCCTCTAGTTTTTCTTCCTAGCTTGCCCCCCTCTCCTGGAGCTTATGCATTCATTTCCACAGGTGCTCATTAGTGCGCTTACACTCCCACAATGCTCTCATAGACAAGAACACACACTTACTTACCTCATCATACATGCAACAAGGCACTTGATCTACCTCAAGGGGGAACTTGGGCACAACATCAACTTGGGCTACCCTATTTGGGTCCCACTAAAGCTAGGAACCTATTGGCATGTGATAGGAAAAAAAATGTTAGCTATGGACCAAGCAGTAAATCGGTAGAGTAAAGTAGGCAAATATAGGCATACTGATCTTAGGATCCATTTGCTGTATACAGTCCATCATGTCCTCCACCAAGCCTTACATAAAGGTGAACTTATCAGGTGCATCTATCCATGATTGCATGTGGAAGGTGAAGGTGGATGCTGGAACCTTAGTAAGAACACCAGCAACTGCAATACAACATGTTTAATAGTTATCAGATAGCCAACAACCAAGGGTGTAAGGGTTAAAAAACATAAAACACACAAAACATGGCAGTGTAAAGCTCCTACCCAATAAACCCTCAAATTTGAGAGTGGAAGGATTGCCCATCTATACATTGTTAAAGAAAATTTCAACCTCACCCCCTTCAAATTGTAGCAACCCTTCTTCCTCAAGTTTCCATAGGACCTCTATGACTCCTTGCTCCTCTTCCTCTAGTGCTTGTCCCTTAGTTTGAGGAGGGACATCATCCACTATGGGCTCTATGGCTACCGTAAAGGTCGTATTGTGTACATCACATAAATTAGGATTAGAATTTTCAATAATTAGTATGGTATAACATGGCATATAATAGTAGTATTTAATGATTCATACTCACCTACAATTCCTAAGCATAAATTGTGAAAATTTAGCCAAATTTTTCTGCTGCTCTCCTCCACCTCACATATGGGCTCCTTCGTGGGGTAGGACTTCTTAATCTTTTTCTTGGATGATCCCACTACCTCAATAATGAGGTATGCCTCTCTTGCCACATTTCTAGTATTAGCTGGTGGGGCCTTACCCTGCACTATCACGTGAGTGGTGAGATTGTCCCATTTGGCCTTTAGTCGTTACAAAAAATGACTCATCAATTGCCTTTGGGATATGTTGTGCCCACGTGGTAGTGAACAAGTGTTGGATCCACAGCCTAGAAAGACCCACCACCTATCTTCACGAGCCACCAAAAACTCTACGAACATTCATAGACATGCTGTGAAGAATGTGAAGTGCACATGCGAACTCTCTTGGAGATTGTGACACAATCTAATAATTTCAGCATGTAGGCTACCGACAAGGTAAAATGCCCATTTACACCACATGTGCTCCTCTATCACATCTCTCACCACTCAAGCTTGTTCTACCTGGAGGATTTTCCCTTGAGAGAGTAACTTTGGAAACACGTGTGCACGAAAGATTAGATAGAGTTGGTGGACGATAGGTAACCTCATTTCCTTGACTTGTATTCCTTTGTAGGACTTAGAAGTGCCCAACCACTCCTCAATATCTCCTCTGTGGTCTAGGGCTTTGTCGATTTTTTAGCAACCAGTGGGTCTTTAGAGGGGAGGTCGAAGAGATCCACAAAGAATTCATCCATAATTTCAAAAGTTACCTCCACACCAAGAGCCTACGTGATGAAACAACCAGTGTTCTCACTAAAGGAGTCGATGATGGTAATCATCTTGGCCACTAGGATGCTTGGGCTAATGGCTAAGAAAAGTTCCATTAGCCCAGCCCGTTGAAGCTTCCTAGTTATCTCCATTGGGGCATCATAACACAACCAACACTGTGAACCCTCAACATCACCATATTTCATGATGAGGGTGGCCTTAGTGCAGCCTATTGGAACCATCGTAACCTCTCTCAAAGTGACTGCAGTTGCAATAAATGAAAGCAAAACTTAACAACATGAGAAAAAAAAGTAGTAAACACATATAAAATAATACACTACTTACATGGCATAAATGATGTGCAAGATGATGGTGGTGGGGCTAAAACCTCCTCTACGCTTGGAACGTCAGTCACCCACTTAGCATCCAACTAGCCATAGGCTTGGCACCTCTAATAGGCCTTAGGGAACCACTGAAGATATTCCATGAAGTTGGACCCAATCTCTCCAATCATCACTATGTAGACATTCTCAAAAGATGAAAATTCTTACAAGCTAGTGAGAGTTAAGTTCAAGTCCCCCTCCTCATCATGGAGGCCACATGTGTCAATAGTAAATCTGGCAATAGACATAAGCAGTTAGCATCCTTGTATGGGTCATAATCGAATAAATAATGTGAAAATTATAAGATGATGCACCCTTTGACACAATATACTATCTCAGGTGGATTCTGTAAAAGAGTATGTATGCGTCGAGCAATGAACAAGGTGTTATTCTTGTTGCAGCATTGGAATTCTGGGATCTGCCAAATCTTGGATAAAGCCCTAAGGCCCCCGGGACCTTGACCTAAACTCCCTACTCTATCATTGCTAGTGGGCTTATCGGATATAAATCTTAGGATGCCATGGTTTACCCCAGGCAACAACTTTTCCATAATGACATTGGCTGCTTTTGCTACCAAGTGTGACCACATCATCACATTAAAGTGGCAGAGCAAAAATTCTAGAAACTTCCATGCTCCTGACTTGAACCACACCACTTGGTGACCCACACACATGTCTGATGTAGGTACATTTGATAAGGGTTTACTCATGCAACATAAGATACCCACCAGCTCCCCCACAACATGGATGGGTTTCAACAATACCCTGTAGCCACAATAGTAGTGAGAGGAGAGTGTTAGCATTAGATACAAAAATAATAATAAAATACATTAAAATTACACTTAGCACATTAGCAAAACTCTTCACTACCCTAACAAACCCCATGGAAAAGGGACATTAGCATATCCATTTGATGTTCCTAGTCCTCAACGGGGCACAACACTAACGTCTAGATTTCATATTTACACTTAGCATTTTTTTTCTAACTTGGAAAACATTATAATTGTGAAAATGTCCAAAAAAAAATTCTAACTATCAATTACTTTCCCCATAGAGTGTAACCCTTGATAAAATTTCAAAATTTTTTCTAGCTATTGGTTACGCTCCCCATAGAGTGTAACCTCTGAAAAACTACAAAAAATTTATTGGTGATGTATCACAACTAGAAAAACATTGACGTTCATTGTGGTGTATCATGGTTGGTGGTGTTTACGTTCTTGCTTTCCTCTTTTTCGTCGCTACACTCTGACTCTCTTCGCTTTGATCATGCTATGCTCGGTGACTAATTTTAACTTTTGAAAATGATAGGTTGACCATGGTGAAAAATCCTATTTATACTTCTTGAAGGTGAAGGACATGTCACCCTCTCAAGTACTATCCCATACCTTGTGCATAACATGGGATGAGCATAGCACCCAGAGTTAGAAAAATTTTATAACTTTTCTAGCATCGCAGACTTAGAAAATTTTTTGCATTTTTTCTTAGAATAAAAAATATTCATTAGACTAATCTTAATCCCAAGGTCCTCCTCCCTTCAAAAAAGACAACATGATCAACTAATGGTTACATTCAATCTTGACAGGAAATCAAGGTAAGGTAAGAGTTGGACCTAGAAACAAAGGGATCTTAAGGCCAAGGTCTTCTAATCATCAAGTAAGAGAATAAACAAGGGACTAGAGAAGAAGAAAAAGCTAGCACAATTCTCTTAGTTCTTCATCCTCATCATCTTTCTCATCTTCTAGCTTTAACAAGGGAGAATGTGCTTGGGATCAAAGGGAAAATAACTGAAGACAAGGTGAAGATGATAGAAGATTCCATCATAGGAATGGAAGAAGGGAATATAGACAAGAGTAGGAAGAAAAGAAACATCATCAAGAAAGAAGGTATAGTAAGTCACATCATGGGAGACATGGTTATGATAGGGGCTATAATGAAGGAGATGCCTATAATGAACCATTACTTGCTACAAGTAGCATAATCAATAGCTGTGAAATAGTTCACATCCCCACTAGGCATAAGAAGAATAGCTGGATCAAATAGCTTGATATGAATAACATCCCTAAGTTTGAGATACGCTACAATGCTAATCTAAAACATAATCTATAAGCCTTCCACAATGTTTGTGCCTTGCAAAACATCAAAAATGACTATCAAAAGCTCAAATTGTTCCCAAGGATACTCATTACAAAAGTTGAGAATTGGTACTAATCTTTGGAATCAAAATCTATTTGCAAATAAAGTACAATGCTAGAAAAATTCAATGATAAGTACTAGACATACTCTAGGGTATCCAACCTAAGGAAACAAATTCAAGGGTGGAAGCAAGAAGGAATGTGAAAGAAAATAGAAAGTATAGAAGAGTACAATAAAGATCCCTATATTCACAAAAAGAAAGTCAATTTTTGTGAACCTAAGGAGGAAGCACAATTAGAGGAGATCATGTAGAGGAAAATATTGCCAATATAAAATCTATTATTGTAATTTTAGCTATGATAGATATAACATGAGACTCTCTTGACAAGAAGTTCTAATCAATACTAAAGATCATGGAGGAGAAAATAGAACAAGAAAGATCCAAAAATAATGATAGAAGAAAAAAAAAGAACTACTACCATAAAAAATGTAAGGCTGTAGTAGTGGAAGAGATTGTGGAATTTAATTTAGATGATGAAGGGTGTGACATATGCTAATATGAACATCCAAGGGGTCATTATCCAATTTTATCACACTTGCAAAAGTTTGAAGTATATGCCTTAAATCCAAAGTTTGTTAAAAGGTGAGTACCTAGAAGGTTACCTTATCCTCAATGCAACTATAGGTAGTAGTTCCATCAACAACAATACTACCTAAGAATGCCATCTCAACCTCAAGACTACTATTAGCAATGACATAACCCACAGTCATGGGGGATGTCACCACCAAGATAGTAGTACCCTTACTAAAAGCTAAATCCTCACAGGTACTATGTCCAACATCTTGTGTTACCAAGTGGCTCTATTATCTATACATCTTTCTACCATTCTCATCCTCTTGAATTTCATAGACTTGTCACTTTACAAGCTAAATCTTCCTTCACATATACTCCTCACTACTTGCATTACCATGCTCCCCATGCCTAGACTCTTTTGCAACTTGCACTACCTATGCAAGGTGAAATATCTCTACAATCATGAATTTGCAAGTGGACAATAATTTAAGTGGTTTTGAGCATTAACCTTAGATATGGCCATTTTTCTAGCTTAATAGTCTACCTAAACCATCTCAAGCATTTATGACTTTAGAATCCTCTCAAATTATCCAAAGAATATCTATTGAGACACCTTCAAACCAAAAACCTCAAAATGTCCAAACTATCATGTTAACACATGTTGTAATAGATTGAATAAAGGTAGTAGGATACCTTCCCAGGAAAAGAACTAATCCTAGAAGTCCCCTCATTTATTTATAGATTACAGGAAATGATCCATGTAAAGCTTTGTTAGACTTAGGTTCTAGTGTGAATTTGATTTTCCAAGAGATCTACAAAACATGAAACCTACCTCTACTTAAGAAGAGTAATATTAGGTAAGAGCTTGCATACCAGACCAATTTATTACTATTCTATGGGAATTGATAGAGGACATTGTGACTACCATTAGTAGGTGATCATATCTGGTAGATTTCTTGGTAATCCATATGAACAATTACAAGGGTAACTTTCCTATCATTATGGGGAGGGCTTGGCTAAATACCATTGATGCCAAGTTATGAATTAGAGACCTCTCCTTGGAAATCTCCAAGGAAAATGACTTTGGCAAAGTAGAGATGAAGAGGATTCCATGCATCTTGTATAGTAAAATAGGATGTAATTACCTAAAAATATATGAACAATGAAAAGTATAAACATTTAGACAACAAGAGGTATGTTGAAGTCATAAGTATCCAAAAGTACTTATATGTAGCAACGGCAAAACAAGGCACCCAATGGTTGATCATAGATAACAACTCTAGTTCAACAATGTGCATGGATCTAGTAGAGAGCCTCACTAATGCATGCATAGATAAGATGAATGAAATGGAGAAAATTAGTTACCAACTCTCAAACTCAAAACACCAAAAGAGAACCAGCAGTAGATTGAGGATAGTTGGAAGTTCTAGAAACCTTTGAATTAGAACCCTTAAAAATGAGAACATTATCAGAATTTTTTGAATATGTGTTTTTAGAAAATGAGAAACTAGTAATTATAAATACCCATCTCACTAAAGGATAGAAAGGAAAGCTACTCAAGATAGTTAATAATTACAAACAACCTTTTCCTAGTTATATGATGAAATAATAGGAATAGATTTGTGCATATGTCAAAATCGAACCTATATAAACTCCTCTGTAAATCCCAAGAAATAACCAAAAAGGAGGTTGAATCAAAAACTAAAATATGTTGTTAAAAATGAGGTGGGAAGGCTTCTCAAGGTGGGATTCATTTACCCTATAATAGATAATAAGTGGATGAGCCCACTTGTCATTGTATGAGAGAAAGGAGGACAATGAAGAGTTTGCATAGATTTCAAACTGTTGAATATAGCTACTTTCAAAGATCATTTTCCCTTGCCATTTTTGGATCAAGTGTTGGCTACCATTGTAAGGCATAGATATTAGAATTTTCTAGATGGATATAGTGACTATAATCAAATTTAAATCATTCTAGAAGACCATGCAAAAATAACATTCACAAGTCATTGGAGGACGTTTGCATAGAGAAAGATACCTTTTGGCCTATGTAATCCTTTTACAACCTTCCAATGTCTCATCCTCAACATTATTCAATAGCAATGGTGTAGAAGTTATTATTGATGACTTCTTCACCTATGATGCCAATTTTGAGAAAACATTGGACCTCCTGAAGCAAGTATTAGAGTGATGTGTTAAAATTAATTAAAGTTCAATTGGCAGAAAAGCTACCTAATGGTCCAAAGGGACATTATCCATAAACACTAGATCTTAGACAAAGGCATTGAGATAGATCATGAAAAAATAATGGTCATCCAAGGAATTACTAGAAAATCTTAAATATTCAAAGATGTGAGGTCATTTCTTAGGCATATTGGTTACTATAGATGCTTCATCAAACATTTATTAAGAATTGCAAAATTGTTGATGGAGATTACTAAGAAGAATGTAGCATTTGAATAGATTAAGGAACGTGAGCATGAATTCTAACTTTTGAAGGAGAAGCTCATAGAAATACCAATCCTACAAGCATAAGATTAGTTCAAGCCATTCCACATCATGATAGATGTATCCAATTACTACTTGAGAGCACTATTCACATAGATGAATGATCATAAATATTCATATTACATCATTGTACTAATAGGAGCACTGTAGTTGCACGACTTAACTACACCATAACAAAGAAAGAAGTAATGACAATGGTGTATGCTCTTGAAAAATGTAGGTAATATGTGCTTTAATATCCTATTTTTGTTCACATTGGTTACAGTGCCATCCATTTCCTCATAAATTAATTGATGATCCATCATTTGTGTCAGCCACGACGTCGCATACGTGACGTCGGGCCCTAGATCCAACATTGGATGTCCAACATTGGATATCCAACATTGGGGTATATTTCCCAAGTCTATAAATATTGTGCCTAGGCTCCTGTTTTAGGTAATCTTTTGATCATTCTTAGTCAGAGTAGCGAAGCTCTTGTATTTTATTTTCCTCAAAGTTAGAATATTTTCTGAGTGCCTGTAGAAGGATTCTAAAGTATGTACAGTTCTTTGTTCGAGCACTAATGTACCTAAGCACAGTAGTATGATGGGAATAAAATGAACTCTTTTGACAATCTTTGCAACACTGAGAATAGCTTAATATTTTTTTTAATACATTCTACTTTCTTGTTCTTTACTTTAATGCATTTGATTAAGCAATTTAATTCCAGCAATTAATGAACATGAGCATGACCACTTCTAGCATTCATATAGTACTTGGTAACCTAGCATCGCTTAACGTTTGGTAGCCCAACAGTGTTATATGTGTTCAAGATGTGTCGAAGAAAGTGGGGTAGTTACTTGTGTTAGGCTAGCTAGACAATAGACATTAGTTTCAATCTACTCTACCCTTATTCTTGTTGTAGGCGATTACATCCATAAAATTTAAAATGAGAAAAAATCATATACCTCAATTACACTTAAACCATACCCTTGAGCCTCACAAGTGTATTTGGGAAGACAACCAACGTTCTCAATGTCATTTCACTTCCTAGAGAAACTAGTGTATGATATAACTATAGGTCAACGAAATTCGACCAGATCACGCGTAATGCCTTAGTGATTCGTATGGTTGGGTGTAGGGATACCTCACCACTCATCATTGGCACCATTTCCAAGGATCTTTTTATTGTTTTGTGCACTATCTAGGACCCAGTGAAAGTATTTAAATCATTGGAATGAACTTGAGAGTCATATCTTGTATAACAATTACTACATCAAATTCTCAAAGCACATTGTGATTTTTGTTTCACTAATCAACAATGTCTTGTTCTCATAGGATGTGCCAAACTTTACCTTCATCTTACACTAGGATGAACAGCTATGGTGGCATGACATGAAGGGAAACATTATGTTGTCACCTGATTATGCTACTCTTGTAATGCTCTATCAAATGCTTGCACAATGTGGTCTTTAAAATCACCATGGGGAATATATCATGGAAGATGTCAACACTAGGGATTATCATCCCATTGAAGCATAACACATGCAAGATCAACAGTTAAAGTAGTGCTATGAACTTTCAAAGGGAAAAGTGCTTAATGATTCTCCATTCCTATTGTATCAACAAGCTAGTGGGGAGCCCTTCTCTTGGGTTCTTCTACTCAATGATGCTCTTCTCTTTAACTTTGACAATGAAGACCAAAACTAGAACCTACACTCCACAATTTACAATCCTGATTCTAGTAACAAGGGATCCATTGACAAAGATGGATTCAAAGAGGCCAGTCAAGACAAGGATGTCAACAAGAAGCACAATTGTGATTGTGGTCATGATCACCGAATAGGTAATAGCAAGCACTATGATGGTGTTGGCTCTCCTTCCTCTTCTCCTTTTTCATCATCATCATCTTCTTCTTCTAGCTTCAACTGTGACCATAGAAGGCAAGATCATGATGGAGGTGATCAAAATGAAAAAAATGACTAATGGGACCAACATGACCAAAGGGATCGTCGAGACAGGAAATATCAAGGACACAAATGTTCAAGAGAAGCACATCGCCATGAACAAAGGGGTAGTAGAGGGCATTGTAGGAACCATGATCAAGGCCTTGATGAGCCTCTATTTGCTACTCGATGTATGATTAACATTGTAAAGGTAGTCAAAATTCCAACAAGGCATGTGAAAGATAGTCAGATTAAATGATTAGACATAAACAATATTTCTCGATTTGAAGGAGGATATAACTTTGATCCGAAGAATCATCTTCAAGCTTTTCAAGATGCATGTGCTTTGCAAAACATAGAGAACAAATGGCAGAAACTAAAGTTGTTTCCTAGGACACTAATCAAAGAAGCAGAGAATTGGCACCAGTTCTTAGAACCGAAATCTATTAGATGATGGAGTACCATGCTTGAAATGTTCAATGATAAGTATCAAATGTACTCCTAGGTTTCCAACTTAAGGAAGAAAATTCAAGGGTGGAAACAAGGAGCACATGAACCCTTGGATGCCGCCATTGGCCGATATTATGCCTTGATGCAAAAATGCCTTGGCCATGGTTATTCTCAATTGGCTCAACTCCACCACATTATAGACAGGCTTCATAATGAAATGAGGAAAACCCTTGATGTCTATGCCTAAGGGCAATTGTTAGAACAAACTACCCATCAGCTACAAAGGTTAATAGAGCAAGTTATCAAAGAGAAGGGTGAACTAAGAAAAAGAGAAAGTGCAGAGGAGTACAATCATGATCCTTCCATCTGCAAGAGGGAGGTTCAATTCTGTGACAATGAAAATGAATCTGTATTTAACAAAGGGATGCATAAAATAGCTTTACCACTTCAAAAATTCTAATCTAAACTTATGAATAAGGTTGATCAGTTAAGAAACTGCATGGATAACAAGTTTCAAGTTGTCCTCAAAATTGCTAAAGAGTCCCAAGAACAAGGTAGTAACCATGAGCATAGGAGGTGCAAAGAAGCTAAACATGCATATTATAAAGGTAAGGGCAAAATTTCTACAATAGAAGAGGTAGTGGATAGTGAATCAAATGATGATCGTGGATGTGAGGTCTACCAATATGAACATATCAAGGGATGTTGCCCTGTTGTGTCACATCTTTAGGAGTCTAGGGTGTATTCTTTACATTCACGACTTACACAAAGGTAAACATTTAGAAGATTACCTTATCCTCAAGGTAATCTTAAGTAGTTGCGCTAACAACAATCATATTATTCAAGTGGACCTCCACCACAACTGTATGAATAGTACCAATAATGGTAGCAATCACAATCATGGGCACTTGCACTACCAAGGCAACAATACCCATACCAACAGCTTGATCCATATGGTTTTCATGTTCAGCAACTCATGTCTTCACATGACTCTTCTAGTCACATTTCTAACATTTAGCCTTACTACAACACTATTTACTATTATCGAACTCCATCTCCACATGAAGGAAGGGACATTACCCCCTATCCTTATCTTCCTCCTATCCCTACACACACTCCTCCTCTAGTTGCATAGCTACCACCTGCTCCTTCTATGCAAGGTGAACTACCTGCTCAACTGAAACAACATAATGTTATGAGGGTTGTTAATTTGCAACCCAATAATCAATCAGAGGAGCTGAATGTCTAATCAAAGAAAAGACCTTTCTTTTGACCCCATAGTCCACCTAAGCCTTTACCTACACCTGCAGTTGATAACCCTGCTCCTACCTTTTCCTGCATATCAGATTCCATCGGGCCTCTTTCAAACCAAACTCTACCAAGGATACCCTAATGCTTACTCACACCATGTCTAATTGGATCTTCATAGGAAATCTTCCTAGGAAATTAGCTGATCTTGGAAGTCCTCTAATTTATTTGCAGATTTCTAGGAACGAATCATGCAAGGCTCTTCTTAATTTAGGTTCTAGTGTTAATTTGATTTCTCATGAGATGTACATTGCCTGGAACCTACCTCCTCTTAAGAAAAGCAACATATGATTAGAATTGGTCAACTAGTCCATCACTGTTCCATTGGGACTGGTAGAAGACATTGTGATCATTGTCTATGGGTGATCTTATCTTGCCGACTTCCTAGTAATCAAAGTGGAGAACTATAAAGGGAACTTCCCAATCAGCATGGGAAGATCATGGCTAAGCACCACAGATGCAAGAATGGGAATCAAAGATCTTTCCCTAAAAATTTCTAAAGAAAATGCATTTGGAAAGATTAAGAAGAAGAGAGTTCCATGCATTACGTAACATGATAGTGGGTGCAATCATGTGCAAAAACTTTAGGCCATCAAGCAAGCATCCATCTCTGCATGCAAGCAACATGTGCCAAAAGTAGAAATTCAAAGGTGTTTGCATGTAATAGCCATAAATAGGAGGGCACCCAGTGGTTGATTGCTAATTTAGAACACAACACACTATGCATGGAACCAATTGAGAGCCTGAAATGTGAATATGTCACAAGCATGGATGAACTTGAGCAAGTTCATCACTAACTCTCTTATGATACAAATGATGATAGCTATTGGGAAGAGATGGAAATTCATGAGAACTTCAAAACAAACCCCCCTTCAATTGAAAATGCTACCGGCTGAAATGGAATATGTATTTTTGAAAAATAAGAAGCCAATTATAATCAATGCAAGACTTGCTCTAAAACAAAAAGAGATGTTGTTGAAGGTAGTTGAAAGATGTTTGGTAGCTTTTTCTTGGTTATATCCTGAACTCACACAGATTAATCCTAGGATATGCCAACGTTGCATTTACACTGACCCATCCATGAAGCTAAAATGATAGCCACAAAGGTGGTTGAACCCCAAATTGAAGCAAATCATCAAGGAGGAAATTTAGCAACTCCTCAAGGTGGGGTTCATCTATCCCATTGCAGATAATGAGTGGGTTACTCCACTTGTAAATTTTACCAAAGAAAGGTGGTAAGTGTAACGACGGAAAATGTCGGTCGCTGGAAATACCGAGCGAAGATCCGTGTACACAGTCTTAACCACGGATCCGTGCGAGGGCCGTGCTAGAGAAAATGGATCTGAGGTGCCTTGAACAATCTTGTCGATCAGACAGGGACTTACTTAATCAGTAACTTATCGAATATCGTGATAGTATATATTATATATATATATTTCATGAAATGAATTAATTTGGTGAATCGTAGAAGGAGTAGAAAACAATGTAAAGAACTTGAAATATCGATAATGTCAACGCGACAAGGAAGATCAGATTTAGGAAAGATGCGTAATTCCAAGATCTATGATTTAACTTGAAAGCTGAATATATTGCATACAACATTCCAACGGCAGACTTCGCTTATCTTTGTGTGAAGCCTACACAAAACAACAAGAAAACTGTTTAAAAGGGAGAACAGTATGAAGGTTGATCTACCTCGTAAGCCAAAAGTGGAATGCAAGGAAGGTCAAGCCTGGATGTCTATCGATCAACTGTTTCTGATTAATAAACCTTGCTAATTGTACCAGATGATCTCTTGATCTCTGGTCTGCTCCTTTTACCCTCGATAATCTTTGCTTAAAGCTACTAATGATCACTAATGAAGAGGATAATGTTTTCGCCAAGAAGAATGATCGCTCTAGTTGCCAATGCTCAAACAATGCCTTATGTCCTTCAAAAGAAGAAAAATCCCCTCCCCTTCTTTCTCCGTCAACTGGGGTATTTATAAGTTCATCATCATATGGGAAGGCACGGTCTTGATGACACATGTCTCGAACTTTCAAAATACTGTTGACTTAATAATTTTTATGTCAAAGCTGGCCACGTCACATTACGTCTTGGGGGCGAGGTGCACTGTAAACCACTCTTGCTGAAACCGCCTCATGATTATGCTGTGATACGTTGATGAGCGTATTGTCGTGCATGGATAACAAGTGCGTGTCTGATACTGCCTTAGTTGACTTTATACTACATTACGCTCGTTTACGCTGCGTAGCGTAGCAGAGCGTAATGTGATGAATTCCACATGTGTTACACTTATTTATGCTGCAAAGCATAATAGAGCGTAAAAATGGTTAAATCAAGCCATTTTTGTGCTTATTTATGCTGCAAAGCGTAATAGAGCGTAAAATGGTCAACTTTTCAGCGCGTTATGCTTACTTACACTGCGGAGCATAATAAAGCGTAAAGCGACCAATCTACCGTGCTTCTTTTGACGTTGACTTTGATTTCTTCGAGGCTCATTACGTTGCTTTGCATAATGGAGCGTGAATACAATCCTGATCAAAAGACTTGGTGGAATATGCAACAAGTCGTAGACCGTTGCTTAGGCCTTAAAGTTGTCATATTTGCAAAAGTTCCAAATTTCTGCTGATTTCATTGCTACAGTAAGCTATCTTCGTTACATCGCACAAAATTACGCTAAGCGACATGACGCTATATTGCGTAATGTAGCGTAAGGAGCAACAAAGTTAGAATTTTTTAAGAAATTTGGAGACTTGATGTTGCACGTCCTTTTGCATTATTCTGCCTTCTAGATTTCTGCTACGAGCTTTTGCCTGAATTGTGAATCTTCGCCTTAGGCCGATCCGCAATTTCCATGGTGTTTCAATGGCCCCTCTTTGTTGACATTTAGAGGGCTTACGTGAAATATGTCGACAAAGAATACGAAACACCGAATAGGTAAAAGTACCAACAACATCTGTCGATGGTTACTCCAGTGTCGCCTTGTCAATCTAGAAGTGCAGAAGTGGAAAAACAGAAGATAAAACGGTACGAGGGGAATTCTTACAGAAGCAGAAGGAGGGAGTTTCGGAGAAGGCTCAAGTGGGTGAGTGCAGCCTTTCGCGAATAAGTCATGAGGCATCCTCCTGCGATTGCACTTGCATGGAGTTATACCGTCATATTGTAGATAAAGGGGCTTGCAAGGATGAGTTGTGTTACATCCGCATGGCCTAGATGAGTTGTTTTTCATCCATTTTGCTAACTTTTTTTTGCGCCCACTAGGCGAATTGCGTTGCGCCAGTTCATGAACTTGATTGTAATGCAGACGTGGAAAGCGTATGTTGTGTATTCACATTGTGTACAAGGAAAGCAAATGGAATGGCCAAGAAGGGGAATAGGAACAAGAGGTCGGATTATGAGGAAGACAAGGTTGTACTCCTAAGTAGATAGGCTAACCTAAGCGGCCCTCTGAAAACGCTATCTGTACTTCACTGCTCTGGTGAACATACTTTTGAACGACGTCCTCGTAGCAAGTAACCTACAATTAAAAAAGAAAATAGAGGACACCATTGCTCTTGCACCCCTGGAAACAGAAATTTAAATCCGGTGATGGTTCAAACTATGAGGTTTGAATGTGAAGGCACCAATCCTGGAATTGTTGGTAAATGGTTCCAAATTATCCTACCCTGCTAAAATCGTTATCAACTGCCACCGCAGAAGAAGGCTCTGCCACCGCGTTCGGTAATGTTGCCGTGTGTTCCGTAAAAATCTACAACTGTTGTAACCTTCGATCTCACAAATGCTCTTCAGTTTTTGATGACTATAACAAAAATTTTGCAAGGTGTTTTATATCCATGAGTAGAGAAAATTGATCATCGCTTCACAATTCCAAGTGGACTTCCTCAAGTTCAGAGTAGGATGTATAGGACTCGATTATCGCTTCGTATATTTTCACTCCCTTAACATACTCGGCTTCATTTAGAAACTCGTTGTAATCATGAATTAAAACTGGGGTATTTGCCATTGGTGAGAATCCAAGTGGTGGGATTCCAACCTCCCGTACATAGCGTGCATCTATGGTACCTGGTAAAATTTCTGGTTTGTGAAGTTTTCATTAGCTTTCAAGCAACGTCCACTAGGGATTTGAATCATTAGCTTCTGTCACAAGTAGAAGCCCAAGCCTATTCAACGCGGGTACTTTCTGTACAAACTCAAATGTCATATTGCGTGAAGTAGGTGCCCATTCTTCTGAAATCCGTCTCCCCAATGATCTTGAACAAACCGTAGGTGGCACACAAATGTCAAAGCCTTCCTCTACCTTAGAATGGAGACGTCGAAGGTGCCACTGCCGAGGTCAAAGATCAGCACGTTGCACTCTGCCTTGGACTAGCCCAAGGTCTTCTTGCCCAGCCTGTACGCCATTGTCGATGCTGTCAGTTTGTTGATGATATGCATGACGTTGAGGCTAGTGACGGTGTCAGCGTCTTTGGTGGCCTAGAGCTACGAGTTGTTGAAGTATGTGGGCACCATGATGACAGCGTGTCAGACGGTGGTGCCCAAGTACGCCTCCACGATTTGCTTCATCTTGGTGAGCGTGTTGTGAATGCCAAAGTTCTGATAATTTTTCTTTTCATGACAAATCAACCGTATCCTCTGATGTGGCTATAGATAAAATTGATTGAGGATCTTCCCCCCATCCCTCAAGGGTTTGAACTCCGAATAAATAGATTACCCCAGCATTGTTTGTTAGTGCAATGTTCTTCATAGCTCAGCTGCAGCCCTAACGCCAATAGATTCTGGATGCCCAAATCATTCAAATGGACCAGAAGAATCCAAAACTCAAGTGTCCAAATTCCGCAATAATCAAAAAAAAATTTAACTATGATGCTCCTCCCCACTTACTTGAATCTATGGCCAAGAAAACATGCCCTCTGCTATGCAACATGAAAAAAAATATTTATTTATTTATTTTTGGCAATCCAAAACATCCATATTCTCTTTGTTACATAGATCTGGAATCCCCACCAACCGTAATAAGGTTATACTAACATACTCATCATCCCATAACTTTTAAGCTATATGTTTACTTTTAAATTCTCAAACATTCGCTATTCTAATTTGGAATATGATAATCCAACTGTTCCATGAAATGGCCAAATGTGCCAACATTTACCATCCCCAAGCTAATGGTCAAGTTGAGGTTACGAATAGGGAAATCACAAGGATACTGACAAGAACTATTAGTAAGTATAGGAAGGACTGGAGCACAAAACTCAATGATACCCTTTGGGCCTACCACTCAACTTGGAAACTTCCTATAGGCTACTCTCTCTATGAGCTTGTGTACGACAAACTACCAACACTTCCTATTCAATATGAACTTTGTACACTTTCAACAGCTTATGACCTTGACTTGGACTTAAGTCTAGCCCAAAAAGAACAACTAATGAACCTCAACTTGCTAGATGAAAATTGATTAGTGGCATTATCATCTAATGAGTTGTACAAGGCTTATAACAAAAAGTGTCATGACCTAGAAATTAGAAAAGTTAAATCTCAACTAAGAGATAAGGTTCTCTACTGGAACCCCACATACGCACTTCAACCAACTAAGTTCCAAACATTGAGGGAAGGATCTTATATCATTTATGAAACTTTTCCTTAAGGGGCCATGATGATCTATAAACTTAAGATCCCAAACNCTTTTCCTTAAGGGGCCATGATGATCTATAAACTTAAGATCCCAAAAAAAAAATAGTTGATCAACATCCAACAAATTAAGCCTTTCCATGAGCATACACCAGCTAACACAACAAGCACCTATCCCATGGACAACCACACTCCATATTTCGGATCTCCTTCTTTCAACTTAGTTGCGGGAGAGATGGCCACCCATGCTAACCACTCAAGTAACTCCTCAGTTTTTCAACCTTTTTGTTTTACACATTTTTGATTTTACAACTTTTTGTTTTACATGTTTTTTATTTTACATCTTTTTATTTTTATGTTGCTAATCTTTTCTAATTTTTTGTTTTACACCATCGTTAGTACATTTGCTATTTCTTAAATAATTTACACTTTCTTCTATATTTTCTTTTATTTGGTATGATTTTCTAACTTTTTGTTAATAAGTGTCAGGTACATTGGTAATGCGTTACTCGATGGTGGTATGTACTATTTCTATTATTTGATTATTGGTGTCTGGTTTCTAGCTTTGAATTTCATTACAGATAATTAGGACATGGTTTCTTTTTCATGCAACAGGTAGTGAGTCCACAACATCCACCCATCCACAAACTCTATGGTTTTCCTTGTTTTGGAAAATTGTAGTCCCTTTTTCATTAATATAACTTTAATAAATTTGTGACTTTTGTAGTTTCAAAAATTGGGAAGGATTAAAAGATTTGAATAGGGTGTGGCTTTAAGGGGATCTGATATTCTTTGTACCTTTCTATTTGCTTGGGTGCATGTGTGTTTCCATGAATTTCTTACCATTCCATGCCAATTAATAACGGAAGTTGAATAAGTCCTTACATGGTGTGGTTCTCATCAAAAAAAGAATAAGGATTCAAAGTGCACCCCTTGGATAAAATAAATGCATACATCCTCACATGGTGTGGGTCTCATCAAGAAAAAAAAGAAAAAGATGAGGATTCAAAGCACACCCTTTGAACAAAATAAATGCATATGTCTTTGCATGGTGTGATTCCCATTTCAAAAAAAAAAAGAAATAATGGGAATTCAAGGCACACCCCTTAGATAGAATAAATGAGCTACAAGCATTGGTTATGGGACTTATCTCCTCTAACTAAGGCCCTTCCTCACTTCCTACTTCTTCTCTCATTTGGAATGGTGGTTGTTTTGTGGGAGCACTCTTGTGTATCAAGGAATGGATTAGTCTTAGAATGTCCATACGAATTCACTGAAAGTGATTGGTTTTGGTCTAGACTGAGGGTGGATCCTATCAAGTCATTTAACCAAAAAATCCACAAGGGACTTCATGTGACCATAATTAGGAACTCCATTCCACAAACTCTCTCTTATCCATTTATGCTTTCCATGTTCCACCTCACTGCTAGTTTTATGTTTTGGTTTGATGTCCTAGTCTGATGTGTCAAAATTCTTAGTTAGTTACTTCTGGGTTTTTGTACTTAACCTTCTATAACCATTAATCATCCACAAAGCCCATGTACTCTTTGGTTTGGAGTTATGTAAGGGCATAAAAGGCTTGTTCCTACTTTGGGGAGGATCCACTTGCATATCTTTTGGTTGGATTAGTTAAGTTCTTTACCCTTAGATATTTTTACAATCAAATTCTTTCTATTTATCCCATCAATGACATCCAAAGGTACACATCTTCACAACAATTTTCAATAAACTCTTCTTTTCATTATTGTGAATTCTTATATCCTCTTCAAATATTTCCTTGTATTGAACCTTTTCGAATTTAATGGACCACTTAATTTAATTAACCCTATCTATCAGCCTTCCTGCTAATGCCACTCAAAGAAACCAATCTATCATAATCACAACTTAGCTGAGTGTAACCACTAACAAGACAAGGAATTTAATCACTTTGTGTTACACATTACATAATAATTCATGATCATGTTGTGATTGCAATGGGAAGCATGAACTAAAAGTGAGACTATCTTCACCAAGGATGATGCAGTAGGACCACATAATGAGGATTGTTCATGATCATTGAATCTCCTCTCTCTCTCTCTCTCTCTCATTCTTTTGCTGCCAAAGAGGTGTTGGATGTCAATATTCTCCAGGGTGTTCACTTCTCTTCTCATGAACACCAAATTTTGTAAAAATTGTAATTCTGTACACTTGGGCACTCAAAGTCTATATGTCTATTTCATTTGAGTTAGTTCATCATGTCAGTCAATAATCCTANTTAATGGACCACTTAATTTAATTAACCCTATCTATCAGCCTTCCTGNCTTGTTCCTCCTCTTCTTCACTCAAGGACAAGTTTTCATTTAGTCGGGGTATATTTCCCAAGTCTATAAATACTACACCTAGGCTCCCATTTTGGGTAACCTTTTGATCATTCTTAATCAGAGTAGCAAAGCTCTTGTAATTTATTTTCCTCAAAGTTAGAATATTTTCTGAGTGCATGCAAAAGAAGTCTAAAGTGTGTACGGTTCTTTATTCAAGCACTGATGTACTTGAGCATAGCAGTGTGATGAGAACAAAATGAACTCTATTGACAATCCTTGCAACACTAAGAATAGCTTAATATTTTCTTAAATGCATTCTACTTTCTTATTCTTTACTTTAATGCATTTGATTAAACAATTTAATTCTAGCATTTAATGAACACAAGCATGACCACTTCAAGTGTTCATATAGTACTTGGTAACCCAACAACACTTAACATTTGGTAACCCAGTAGTGCTATATGTGTTCAAGATGTGTCCAAGAAAGTGGGGAAATTACTTAAGTAAGGCTAGCTAGGCAACAGACATTAGTTTTAATCTACTCTACCCTTATTCTTATTATAGGCAATTACATCCACAAAATATAAAACGATAAAAATTCATATACCTCAATTACACTTAAGCCATACCCTTGAGCCTCACAAGTGTAGTTGGGAAAACAAAAAATGTTCTCAATGTCATTTCACTTCCTAGAGGAACTAGCGTATGAGATAACTATAGGTCCATGGAATTCGACCAAATCGTGCATAATGACTTTGTGATTCATATGATTGGGTGTAGTGGTACCTCGTTGCTCATCATTAACTAACAGTGAGTTTTCGTATCATATAGTGGCTAATGATTTTGTAGGAATTTGATTTAACAATGATGGATAGAAAGAGAACTAAGAATGTAGTTGTTGATTATTTATCTTAGTTAATATATAATAACAAAATTGATGAAGATTCTATATCTAATCAATTCCTTGATAAGCTACTTTTTCTTAAGGTAGCTGAAGTTTTAACACTAAGGATCATAAACTGGTGTGATGAATTCCTTTCATATCTACTCACACATTAGATTTCTAATGAATGCAATCATAAGAGGAAACAAAAGTTCCTTTACTAGATTAAGCATTAAATGGAGATAGAGAGAAATGTTTATAAAATCCATGCAAATGGTATGCTATAATGGTGTGTACCTAATGAAGATCAACTTTGAGTTTTCTAGGATGCTCATGAATGTCCTTATAGGGGCCACTATGCTAGAAGAATAATGACCATTAAAATCCTGATGGAAAGATACATTTGGCCTATGGTCTTTAGAGATGTCATCAATTTTTCCATTCATGTGAGTGATGTAAATGAGATGAATGGATGACAACTAGAATGGAAGGACCTTAGTAGTAAATTTAGCCATTGGAATCCTTTCTTCTTTGGAATATTGATTTCCTGAGACCCATCATCCCAATGTCCAATGGAAAGTCCAACATCATTATTATTATTGACGACTATAACAATTGGGATAAGTTGCAACTATCATAGACTATACATCATCTACTATAGCTTGATTATTTCAGCAATAGGTGGTAAATATATTTGATGTACTTAGGACACTAATTTTTAACAATGGAATCCACTACATAGGTGCTACCTTAAGAAAGTTAATGGAACATTGGGAATGAAGCATGGGTCAAGCTAAAGTCATTAACAGGGAGATTACTAGAATTCTAACATGAACCATTAGTATATATAAAAAATAATAAAGCACAAAACTCAACGATGCCCTATGGGCCTATCACTCAACCTAAAAGTTTCCTATAGCCTACTCTCCCTATGAGTTAGTGTATGAAAAGTTACCTAAACTTCTAAACTTCAAATTCAAACCAAACTTCATACATTCATAATCATATGTGACCTTGACTTAGACATTTACTTAGTACAAAAAGAAATATTGAAGATGTTCAACATGCTCGATGATAATCAAAGGGTAGATCTCATGATGAATGAAGTGCATAAGACATAAAATAAGTAAATACATGATGCTTAAATAAGAAGAGTTTAATTTCAACTAGGAGACAAGGTTCTCTGTTGGAACCCCATGCATGTGCCTTAATGAACTATGTTTCAAACACTATGGGAAGGACCTTACACTATGCACTCAACTTTTCCTTCTGGAATCATGACAATTTACCACCCAACAAGTTTCCAAAAGTGCATGCTAGTCAATATTCAAGAAGTAAAGTTCTTCAAAGACTTTCAAGTAACTAGGGCCAACCATAATACCTCAACGCAAGGACAAGCATGCTCTATTTTCATGATCTCATCCTCTTAACTTAGTTGTAGGGATGATAACCATCTAACTTCACATATTCAATGAGGACAAATTTTTCACTTTTTTGTTTTACACCATCTTTAATTATTTTTTTTTTCATTCTTCATACATTTTTAATTTTCTTGATTTTTTTAACTTTCTTCTATATAGTTTCTATAATTTTTCTTTCTTTATTCATTTTGTTTTATT
Source organism: Gnetum montanum (assembly GCA_015680685.1). Classification (NCBI taxonomy): domain Eukaryota; kingdom Viridiplantae; phylum Streptophyta; class Gnetopsida; order Gnetales; family Gnetaceae; genus Gnetum; species Gnetum montanum. The sequence goes on along the minus strand of MNCI01007001.1, from coordinate 501,783 downwards.
CTTCTAATTTTTATGTTTTTTTCATCATTATTATTGTTGCTATTATTGCCAAATGCAATTCATCAATATTGTTATTTCTATGTATAGGTCAATCTTGTTATTGGAACTATGTTTTGTACTAATAATTGTTAGACACATAATGGTACAAGGTAGTGATTTTGTGACATACATCCATTCCATTTCTATGAATAAGAGATCCACATCATGGAGATACTAGTTCTTTCACATGAAATTAAAAAGAACTTGTAATTTAGTTATCTAATGAAAGGCAGAAGGAACAAGTGTATATGGACAAGGATGTAACCTCTAGGATATTTTTTGAGCTTGTTTTTAGCTTATTCAATGAGTTTCATGATGCCACATGGGTGCATCATTACTCATATTGTAATTAGAAATGGATGTATGTACTCTGTAAAGTGTGATACCCCTTCGGAAAAAAAATAAATGAGGATAAAAACACACATCTTTGAAGATTTCTTGAGAAACAAGCACTAGTTATATGACTAGAAAGATATGTTACCCATACCTAAAGGCACCCCTTTAACTAAGGCTCAAATTTCTTTCATTTAATTATAAAGTGAAACTGGTTCTTTATTCCTTTCTTGTTGAGTAATGGTATTCTCCTGTGGTTGTAATGATTTCATGGTTGTAAGATAGGAGGGCAAGATAATGCGAGGCCATTGGTACTAGTATGGACTTGGTGTAGAACCTAGACGAAAAGGTATATAGATCATCCTAACCACTTAATCCATAAGATTTTATTATTAACATGGTAAGGAACCTCACTACTATGTATCATGGTCCATCTGATAATTATTATTTAGTATAGTGCAGGTTCTTGATAGGTATGGTTTCTAACATGAATTGACATCAATTTTTCAAATTATCTAAGGGCACCTTATGACATGATTATGCAAGGGCATTTTGGATATGGACTTGCTTAGGAAATGATGAGACTTGATATGTTAGGTAGCTAAGTCGTTAGGATATGACAAAGCATCATTTTGTCAAGGGTATCAGTTGGATGAAATATCGTAGATGCTAAATCACATATGCATTGTAGTATTCCTATTAGTGTGTCTTAGTCAACTAGTGCATTGTAGATGTTATATCATAGATGTTATATTGCATCTACTATAACTTTGTTGTGTCAACACATTCTCATTAACACATCCTCATCAACACAACCTCATGAATGTAGCCAAATGCATTCATGCATCCCCATCAATGCAATGCATATATTTGCCTATAAATATGCAAGCACTTACTATGGATTTGACACCTTTTTATCAATAGTGTAGCCAAAATTTTGTAGTTTTATTCTATAATCTTAGCAAGCAATAAGTGAGTGCCCATAGTGTGGATTTCATTCAGTTGTATGACATCTTATTTGAGTAGCATTGCACCTAGACACATTCCATGAATAAAAATCACATCAAGATTAATTTCTATTCATTGCAATACTTTGAATTAGAATAGATTTACTTTGAATGTAATTTATTTTCTATGTACATAGTTCCTATTTACATTTCTATGCACATTAATTATTTGGTGGAATGAGCATGACCAGTTTTGAATGTAAACGCGCATTTGCTTGGTAATCCCAGTAGTGTTATTACTTGGTTTGCCTAGTAGCATAATACTTGGTAATTCCAGTAGTGGGTACACGAGTTTAGAATGTGTATGGCAAGCTGAGAACAGATACTTATCATCCTTAGGATAGTTTACGATTAATCTTCTTGTTATTAATTAGATTAAATAATTAATTTGCATACTTTCATATAGCTTAGCCTTAGTCGCAAAACATTAATAATCATATGCCTCACTTTGGACTAAACCATACGTGATAAAGCTATCACTAGTCCATGTAAGAAGAGAATGACCTATAATCAATGCTTAATAATCTAGATACCACACTAGTTCCAATCATAAAATTCAACTAGATTGCATGTGAACACTTGATATTTGTATGGTTAGGCATAAGGGATGCCTACTACTGATCAAGGAAGGACCCCATTTGCATAACTTTTAAACATGTAGTTTACAATCCATCATCACATGCCTGAATTTATTGAGTTGTAATCCTAATAACATAAATACTTCAACTTTGCTTCTTCTTTTTTTCAAAGTAATTTTTGACTTGAGAAAAAAACAATTCCTACACTTAATTAAGAGCTTCTTTATTTTAAAAACCTTAATTGGGACCTCATTGTTGTTGTTTTCATCCTTGAAACTCATTTTTGGCTTCTATTTGGCCCTCATTTTACTTTAGAATTCTCTAAAAGCACTTTGTTTTTTAAGTGAAAAACATTTGTTAACAATTGCATTGAGCCATCCCTTTTAACATGGTTAGATACATCAATGCATTTCCATCTATGCATCATAAAAATAGTATATATATGTGCTACAATTTGCCAAAATTTTCAAATTTTCCTCCAAATGCAAGAGGGGTTTTTGTCATTTTTAAAGCCTAGAAACTTCCAAGAATCATAACTTCTTCCTAGATTATTTGAATTCATTCATTGTTTTTCTATAAACTTTCAGATATAACCTCTACATCATGGGGGCCTCAACAAGTCATTTTCTAACAAATTTTCTAACATCTAGGTTGTTAATTTAAATAAGGCATTAAAATAATATTCAAATCAAGGGTATTACATAAGTAACTACCTTCGAATATCAAAATTTAAGTATGTACAACTACTTAAGAGCTTTAGTGCTTAATTTTTCCAAATTAACAATAATCAAAGAGCCATGGGAAGGAAGAGGACAACAACAATAATATTAGCAACCAAAACATGAAGAGTAAGTTGTAAAAGAAACTCATGCCATGGGGCCTTTGAGAGAAGAGCTTGAATTAGAATCTATTCATCAAATTCCCACTATAGAAGTGGGGCAATAGAGGCATGATGTGTCATTAGGGCTTAGGTTAAACTTAGAGGTGCCCTTAACAGGGGCCTACCTAGAGAAGATCAAAACCAAGGAAATCCTTGGTATAGTTCTTCAAGAACTAAACTTTAAAACCTTCTTAGAATTCACACTAGAGAATGTCCATGCAAATTTACAAGTGTTACTATTATGGCCCACCATTTTTACCAATGAGGAATGGTATCTTGGAGAAATCCATCTCTTTTGGAACAATCACTAGGGAGATGCAACAATCAAGATCAAAGATATAACCATCTCCTACTCGGTGGAGGCCATGGCAGAAGCCCTCATATTATCCAACATTGAAGTAAAGTTGGTTGAGGTTTTAACATAGGTGAATGCATAAGTAAAAAGGAATGGACTCAACATTGCTATAGAGTGGATCATAAGGAGTATGATACTCTTACAAAGGCAGAACACATGTGCTTTAAGATTGCAGCCTACCACCTCAATCTAACGGTACCATTAAGCAAAGTTACTATATTTTTTGCAAGGGCATATGTGACTCTAAGTAGGAAGTTCCTTGTTAACTTTTTCCAACTCATTTTCCTAGAGACTGAGAAGAGATTGAAAGAAAATGAGAAGGAGAGGAAGACACTTCTATTTCATTATGTCATAAACAAATTTTACAAAGGAAAAAGGGTAGCATGCTACTCCAATTACATGATCCATAGGGCTCATGCCACATATTAGTAGGAAATGATGAAGAATAAGGCTCTTGTCAAATTCCAAGAAGAAGCACCACCTCCACCACCATCAACAACACTACAAACAACACCTAAAATAGCTACAATAATGGAATTCCTAAGGTAACTTAGGAAACAAATGCACCAAGAAGTTTCTTATGGTGGTGGTGAATCATTAGTGTATTATTTTGGCATTATTCTTCTCAATGAAGTTATACTAATTATCAGTTGTCTAGCAGATGACTTAAGTAACTTGTTTTCAGCATAAAGAAATCTTGCTCTTATTTGCACTAGTACCAATGCATGAGAGGTCACNCTTGATCTCCTTCTCATTGACCACCTTGGGCATTTTGATCTAGTCCTTATAGTGATTTTTTACCTTCTTATATTTTAGTACTTTATTCTCCAAAGCAACAATCTCAATGATATTCTTTTAATGAATGGTTCATACCTCATGCATCAAGAGATTCCTATTTTCAACAATCAACCTTTTGACATCTTGACCTATCTTGATGAGTTATTCTTGCTATTGTTGGATATATTTGAATAGTTGTTCTTTTTTATCTCATCTTTTTACGAGCATTGGTTCTCCTTAGTCAAAGTATTATTTTCCTACATGTGTTTAGCACATCATTATTTGTCATATTTAATATGAACAATGATGCATCTTAGAGCACACACTCCTTAGCATTCTTTGTGTCTTTTAGTTATTGTAAAGCTATTTTAAAGCTTCATCTTTTGTAAGTTCTAGCTCCAACATGGTAGGGTCTAACAATTAGGCTTTGAGTTACACAACCTCTGCTACCAAGCTCTCATTAATATTGGTAGCTTCTTCAAGTTANATAGGAATCTCTTGATGCATGAGGTATGAACCATTCATTAAAAGAATATCATTGAGATTGTTGCTTTGGAGAATAAAGTACTAAAATATAAGAAGGTAAAAAATCACTATAAGGACTAGATCAAAATGCCCAAGGTGGTCAATGAGAAGGAGATCAAGTTAGCAAAGGCCAAGGTAAATGAAGCTCTATAGTAACTCCATCAAATAAGAAATGCATGGTAGCCCATGTTTGATGGACTAAATACATACAAAAAGATAGAAATTCACCTAAAGGAGTTGTAGATATAAGAGATGAATAAATACATGAAGTTAACCAAGCTCTATTATGAAAACTATGTGATGCTAACTTTAGGATGACCATGGTCAAATTTGGAGGAGCAAGTGACAAGCTTCTACCTCCTTTATGAGGCAAAGTTCAAGCTACACAAGAAGACAATGTAGAAGCTAGAAATGGCTAATGTAGAGATTAAAGTTCTCAAAAGCAAATTTGAAGATCAATGATCAGTTACTAAGAACTTGGCTAGGAAAATGAGTGATAACAAGAAGCTACAAAATCTTGTGCAAATGTTTGCAATTGAACAAATGCAATTGGCATCCTAGTTTATCAACATAAAAGAAATGTTTCGCACACTGCCTTGTCCATGGGATATACCAATATTAGCTAATATAGGTGACACTGCCTAGACCATTAATGACCCATAGAGAAAATAGGAGAAAATGAATGCACTCTTGGATGCTTTTAGATTTTCATATGCAACAATAGGATAGTGAAGACCACTAGTAGGACTAGGATAGGAAGAATGACCATCTAAATTATAGGAACCTCCACCTCTTGAGAGAGTTTAAAGACCTTATCTTGGCTAATTTTGTGCAACAATAATTTCAATTTTGAATAACTAAATTATAAATACTCAAATATTTTGTAATAGTGCACTCAAAATTGGTAAATATCAATCAGTCAATAGTTAGTTTCATATCCATTAATTTTGTAGACAACTTGGTCCCACTTTGTTTTTTAACTTGAAGATGAATTTTCAATTAGTCATGGGAGTATGATGAAGAGTCAATAAATTTGTTACATTGATGAGCATGAATTGAAGAAACCCTACTAATGCATCCTTGTTCACTCACCATATGATGCATTGACACACTCTAGTCTTTCACCTATATAAATGCATGCATAATCCACATTTATGTTACCGTTGATCATTATAGTAGCAAAGCCCTTGTACTTTTATTCTGCAAAAGTTAAAATTTTTATTCTCCTAGTGCATATAGTGTAGATTGAGTTAATTGAATGGAGTTTTATTTGAGTGCATGATGTACCTGAACACTTCCACATGATGATAATAAAATCAAGATTTATTTCTTCTATTACAACACTTGAATTAGCACTTAGTTTATTTTTAGCACTTTACTCTTAATGCACTCTAGTTTCTAGCACTTAGCAATGTAATATTCTATTTCTAAATAGCATGAGTATAACTACTCTGATCATAATATATTAATGTTTAATTATCCTAGTAGTGAATACCAAGTATACCTAGTAGTAGACACCTAAGAACCTAGCAATATTAATATAGGTTCAGGATGGGTATGAAAAGTGGGAATGTATGTAGGAAGCTTTCATTAAAGATACAAGATAAAGAATGAGATGCAAAGTTGTTTATTATGAAATTAGGAGAATATAATATTCTCTTAGGAATTGATTAGTTAAGTAAATATAATGGGTTCCTTTATTGCAATACTGAGACCGTATAGATAGAGTTAGGAGATGGGCAAAAAGTCTTAGTTGTAGCTAAGGGGAGACCTCTTAAAGTTGATTTGGTTTTCTCTAAGAGTTTCATGAAAATGTTTAGGAAGGGACATACATGTTTTATGGTTGTTGTCAAGACTAAAAGTAAGAAGGATGATATAATTGATGTTCTAGTAGTCAATGAATTTCCAAATGTATTTACTCCAAAAAGAAAAATAGAGGTTGAAATCACTCTCAAACTAGGATTTAGCAGAGCTCAAAATACAAATACAAGAATTTATAGATAAAAGTCTTATTCAACCTAGTGTTTCCCCTTGGGGTGCACTAGTATTATTTATGAAAAAGAAAGATGGGAATTTAAGGCTATGTATTAACTATAGATGGTTGAACCAAGTTACTATTAAGAATAAATATCATCTACTTAGAATAGATGATTTATTCTATTAGTTGAGGGATGTAGTTGTATTTTCTAAAATGGATTTAGAATATGGATATCATCAACATAGAACTAGGGAAGAAGATGTTTTGAAGACTGCATTTAGGAGGAGATATGAACACTATGAATTTCTTGTATTACCATTTGGGTTAATGAATGCTTTTGTAGTATTTATGCACTTAATGAATAATGTATTGAGGCCTTATCTGGATAAATTTATGATAGTGTCTATTGATGATATTCTAGTATATTCTAAAAGCAAGGAAAAACATGCAAAACATTTAAGGAAGGTATTAAAAATTTTGAGGGAAAATCAATTATATGTCCAACCCTCTAAGTACTTATTTTGGCAAAAAGAAGTACAATTTTTTGGACACATAGTATCAAAAGAAGGGATAATAGTTGATCAAATGAAAACTCAAGTAATTTGGGATTAGCCAAGGCCTAGAACTATAATAGAAGTAAGAAATTTCTTCGATTTGGGTAGCTACTATCAAAGGTTTGTTAAAGATTTTTCTAGAATTATATCTCCTTTAACCAAGTTATTAAGGAAGGATCAATCATTTCAATGGACAAAAAAATATGAGCAAGCATTTTTTGAATTAAAGAAATGACTCACATCAGCTCCTATTTTAGTATCACCAACTTCAGGTAAACCATTATATGTGTATACTAATGCTTCAAATGAAGGATTAGGATGTGTCCTCATGTAGGAAGGACATGTTGTTGCTTATGCTTGTTGACAGCTAAAGAACCATGAAGTTAGATATCCTATGCATAATATGGAGTTAGCTACCATTATTTTTGCACTAGATATGGAGATATTATTTGTATGGAAAAAAACTAACTTTATGGATAGATCATAAGAGTTTGTAATATCTCATGACCTAATCACAACTAAATTTCAAGCAAGAAGATGGATTGAACTATTTTTGTATTTTAATTTTGATATTAAGTACCACCCAGGAAAAGCAAATGTAGTAGCAGATGCACTTAGCAAAAAGAAAGGCAAGGTAAACAGCTTAGTTGTGCAATTAAATTTAATAGATGAGATTATTGAAGAACAAAATTTAGATGCTTGGTGCCAAGAAAAGCTTCAGGTATTAAGACAAATTTCTTCTAATTATTTATAAAAATGAGATAAAGGTGAGTTAAGGTTTAAATGAAGATTATGTGTACCTAAGGTGGCAAGACAAAAACTTTTGGAAGAGGTTCATACCAGTAAATATCAAATGCATCCTGGGGGTGATAAAGTATTTCAAATATTGAGAAGATAATATTGGTGGCCTAAGATGAAGCAAGAGATAACTGAATTTATTTCAAAATGTTTAATTTATCAACAAGTCAAATGAGAACATCAAAAGCTAGGAGGTTTGCTTCATGTTCGTAACATACCACAATGGAAATGGAAGGTCATTTTAGGATTACCAAAGATAAGAAGGAAATATGATGCTATACTAATAGTGGTAGATTTTTTAACAAAATCTTCTCATTTTCTTGCTACCCGCTCCACTAACACTACTGAAGATGTCACTAAGTTATTTATTAAGGAGATTGTCAGATTACATGAGATTCTATTTAAAATAATATTTGATAGAAAACCTAAGTTTATCTCAACATTTTGGCAAGTATTTTAGGCATATCTAGACACTAAATTAAATATAAGTTCTACTTATCATCCTTACATAGATCGGCAAACAGAGTGAGTAAACCACATTTTGGAAGATATGCTTTAGTCTTGCATACTTCAGTATAAGGATCAGTAGGATGAAATGTACCTTTAGAAAAATTTGTATATAACAATAGTTTTCAAGAAAGTATTAAAGCTGCTCCTTATGAGATACTTTATAGTAGACCTTGTCGATTGCCTATTTGTTGGAGTACCATAGAAGATAGGATGTAGTTAAGCACTAACTTGATCTATCAAACCACAAAGTAGGTTTGCACAATCCAAAACTATATTAAGGCTACTCCAGATACATACACCAAATATGCTAACTTAAGAAGGAGACCTCTTAAATTCCAAGTTGGTGATCATGTCTTCTTAAAGGTATATCCAATGAAGGAACTAATGAGATTTGGAAAAAAAAAGGAAAATTAGCTTCGAGGTATGTAAATCCATTTGAAATAGTTAAGAAAATTGGAAAAGTAGCATATCAACTAGCTTTTCCACCAAGTTTAGTAGGAATCCATGTTGTCCTCCCTATCTCTCTTCTAAAGAAATATGTTCCAGATGAAAGTCATGTCATATAATGGGAAGAAATAGATCTACAACCAAATATTACTTACCAAGAATGCCCCATTTGAATTATAGATAGAAAAGAAAGACAACTACAAATTAAGGTGATTCCTGTAGTGAAAATTCTTTGGGAATGACATAGAAATCAAGAAGCAACTTGGGAAACTGAGGAAGATATGAGAACAACATTTTCCCACATTTTCTAGGAGAAAAATTTTTAAAGGAAGGGAGGATTTCACAACCTAAGAATTTATAAGGTTTACATATTTAATTTAATATATATGAGTAATTCTTTAATGTTTTCAGATACATTTAATAAATTAGTTCTATTGCTTTTGATTAAAACATATGATTACATTACTGTCATTACCATTATCATTGTTGTTAGTTTTCTATAGAAGGGAAAGTAATCCATTTACCAGAATATTTTGTATCCTTTATTTTACTATTGTTGGAGCTTAGTCATAAGTTTACTTTATATTTTATGATTAAATGTTGAAATTTACCCCAGGAAGTTTATCTCCTAATAACCATTATGACTTTACAAGTATTTGGCTATGCTTATTTTATCCTTATGAGAATTTAGTTATGCATATTTAATTTTTTTATTCATTCATGTTTTATTATGCACAATTAGATGTATATATATTTTTTATGTAATACTCTTCTCATGGAGCAATATGGATCCTCACCATACCCTAAATATATCCCTTATTACCTTTCTAATTAGAATGTTGCCCTATCCCAAATTTTGATTTTAACAATGTAATCGAGATTTTTAAAAATAATAGTTTTAATATTTGAACCACAAAATTAGAGTTATAATTTTGAGATATTACATTTTTCTAGCTTGCTAAGTATCATAAGGATTTGGCCACTTGTTTTCACTCCTTGTAGTTTTGGCCATTTGTTTTCACTACCCATGGTTTTGGCTACTTGTTTTTACTACTCATGGTTTTAGTGCCTTTCTTTTTACTACCCATGGTTTTGGCCACTTGTTTTTGTTGGTTATTTTCTTTGGCCATTAGTTTTTTATCCTTGTTTTCTTCCCCTCATTTAAGAAACCATGTCCCATGGTGATGCCTATATAAAGACCATTTAGGCCTCATCCTCTAACATCTCTCTCACTCAACTACACTCTAGTCCTTTCCATTCTAAGCTCACCCCTTCCATACGTCTAAGTCTTGTACTACATGCTTCATTGGGTTCACAAAAGTATCGAGTGCAAAGGAAAAATTGATTTTGGACAACTTGGGAGGACTTTAAGAAGATTTTGGAGAACTTTCTAGCATAGTTAAGAGATTATTTTATTTTTCTTCTTATGTAGCTATCCTACTTTATTTTATGTTGTTATCCCTTCCTATTCCCTCTTTCTATTTTCTCATTTTCTTCTACAATGTTAAATTCTATGCCAAGATGCTGCCAAATTTTTGTTGTGTCTGAATCTCTTTCCATCTTTTGTGTATCTTTGAAATTGTGGAAATTTTTTGGAGCTTGCTTCTCATATATCTTATGATTATTTTGATCACCTCTTGACATGGTCTAGCTTTTGGTAAGAATTTTGAAATTATGTGGATTTCTAGCACCCTTTTAATTCTTTAGAACAAGTTAAATCATGTGAAGATTTATGCTCAGTTGGTTGTTGTTACCACGAATCTTTTAGATGTCCCTATACGAGCATTTCACACACAATCCGGTCAAATTCCAAGCACTAAGTGCTTATGCGCCCTTGTGGAATAAGGACGGGTTGGTTGATCGTTGTCTTCTCAAGCTTACCTGTATGTCACAACTGTATGGTTAAGTAAGCTTAAGGCATATGATTTTTATAGCTTTTATGTTTTTATGTCTTGCACTAGTAGGGAAGGAGAGAGGTAACTAAGTGACTAATTTAACTTAACTACTTATTAACTAAGTTCTAACCAATCCTAACACCAGCATCCATTCCCACTTGTTGTACACATCCTGAACCAATGCAACACTGCTAGGATTACCAAACGCTAATCGTTACTGGGTTACCAAGCATTACACGCATCATCGAAGTGGTCGTGCTTTTGTAATTTAACGATTTGCTTAATTGATCAAAATGAATTGCTGTGCTAATAATAGAAATGTAAAGCGCATAAAATAAAATAAATTCATAAGAAAATAAATATAAAATAAATGCGTAAGAAAACAAATCTCAAGTTCTGCAAGGATGAATCAAAGAGCTCATCTTTATTGCCGTACACAAGGTGTGCTCAGGTACACAATGCTCAAATAAAGATCCATCCATACTTAAACCTCCTGCTGTGGGCACTTGGAAAATACTCTAACTTTCAAACAGACTACAAGAGTTTTGCTACTTGACTGCTAATAGAATTTTTTTCAATTGTGTGCCTGGGCATTGTATTTATAGGCTTGGGAGCAATTACTCTAATAATTAGAGGAACCGCTCTAATAATTATAATAACTGCTAAAGTAACCGCTAGAGTAACCACTCTAATAATTAGAATAACTGCTAAAGTAACCGCTAGAGTAACCACTCTAATAATTAGAATAATTGCTAAAGTAACCGCTCTCATCAATTTCCTTCCCTAGGTTTTGATTTGTAAGTTCATGTGAGGCTATGGATTTAGTAGAGACCATGGCACCAAGTAGTTGGATCTAGTGGTATGTGGTGAGGCATAGTCAAGACTTATCCTTCCAATGATACATGTGCCTCAGTCATTGAGGATGTTAATAGTGAGGCTATCGCTAAGACCTGACCATGAGTGAGTTGTTTAGGGTCATAAGCCTATTCCAATGATAGTAGTAAGGTTATTCTAAGAGTTTTCAATGAGTCCCTTTGGTAGTGAGGATAACCAAAACCTAGCCTTGGAAGATCCCTAATTAAAGTATACATTTTCTTTGGATTTTGCTAGACAAATTTGTGCTATATTTGAACACTAAGAGATTAAATAATTAATATATATAAATGTATATTTGCCTTGGATTTTTGAATTTTATTTATATTTAAGGAAAATTTGTGACATTTTTGGACCTTGCAACCTTTTGAAAGCTATCATCAAGTCCATATCCTAGGACTTTGGCCCAAAACCTTTATGTTTCATGAAAATGAAAATATAATAACCTTTATTATTTGAGGAGTTCTAACTCCTCCTGCATTTCAATACAGAGAGTCCATAATAGAGAAGTAAGCATTGAAAAAGGGACGTAGGATGAAAGATGGACCAATTATGTACAAGATGAATCCTCTCAACTTCAAAAATAACTTCTGTGTATTTTGTATTTTTGTAAAATAAAAACCCTGTACACTTGGGGGCTACTTGACACATGTACCTAGTTTGTAAATAACTAATAAAATATGATAGTTATGAGTTCTTTGTCTATGCCATTGGGCCTGAGATTGGCAAGAACATTTTTCATTTCAACACGTATAATATATTTAAAAAACTTAATTATTTTTTAAATTAATACTTTATTATTTAATTTAATCAATTTCAAAAAAATTATTAACTTTATTTTTAGATATCTATTTAAGACCAACTAAGTTTCATTGGGATTGTTATTTTGTACACTATTTTATGATATGGCTAGGGGAATTTTTATATATTTATCTTATGTGGGTGCGCAAAACTTCAATTTTCATTAAACTAATTTTCCTCAATTATATGTGCCATAATTATAAAATTTTGTCACGATGTGCCATAATTATATTTATCCTTGTGATTGATAATTTTTAACTATTTTTGCATCCTTCCTTTTAGTTAGTAAATCAAGGTTAAGTCTAAATCCTTAGGGTTTCATAACATCTCTATTAGTTATTTATAGGATGTTATCGATAAATACTAGGGGTGTTACATTCTAGGTATAAGGTTGTGACTTAGAGATATTCTACGGCATATAAGTTGACTATAGTAAAGTAATTTTAATTTTCATAAAGTCATTTCGTAGCATTTAACTAACATCCTTGGCACACTATCATATCTCTTAATATTGATCCTTTTAGCATAAATTTCTTAGAGAATCTCACTTACCCAAACATTCAATGAAGATGATGGATGCTTAATTGAGGATCTCTTTCTCAAAGGACACAAAAAAATAAAGGTGAATCTTCACAATATTAATATAAAATTTAGCTAAAAAGGTGGCTATAAGTTTACCACAAGTAAAGGGATTTGATCATGGTTACTTCCTAATGATCTACAAGCAAACCACAAGTTATGGTAAAGATTATGGTGAAGACCATAGGAAGTAATTAAATTATGGTGATCTAAAATAAAACAAATTATTTGATGAAACTAAAAGGGTGGCCACATGTTATGGTAAATATTACAAGACAAATCACATGTCATGGTGAGGCTATGATTTAGCCCACAGGAAAATTGTGACTTGCAACGAAGTTGTGGCAATAGATCACAAGTTAAACCATGAGTCTTGGTGAGGTTTTGGTTAGTTTCATGGTGCAAGAAACAAAAAAAATCAATTTAAAACATGATTTTAAAGGTAAATTTAAGATACAATCTCTCTCTAAAGATCGAAGTCTAGATTCATGCTTAACTTGCACATGTATGATAATTTAAAATATAATTCAATTAATATTCATGGGAATTTATGTCTTCTTTTATGTTTAATGAGAAATTGTGAGAAATTAATAATGCTTAAGACTAGATTTTAGGTTTTGATTATTAGAATTGGAAAAATCATCTTAGATCTATATTCATCTAGCTTTATCATTTGGAATTAATGAGATTCAATTGGAATTAAAAATAAATTGTAAGGGAATTTGAAAAAAAATCCTAAGAAACCTCTTTCCAAATTCTAAAAATAAGGAGATGATAAAATAAACTTGTAATTATAATGATAATTTCTTAGATCATCAAATTTTGTATGGATTAAACAAACGAATAACCCTTTCTATACTTTGTTTATAATTCACATAAAACTAATGGAAAATCAAACTTATGATTAAATAAACTAAGAAACATATAATGAAAATGTAAATTCATGTAAACATATGAGAAAACATGTGAAATTAGCTTGAGAGAACTAATATTTTTGTTAAAAATTATAAGAACACTTATGAGAATTTGTGATGAAGAAAAGAAAACATAAAGCTAGGAGAATTTTAACACAATACATCTTCTATTATTCTAAAAGTTTAACAATTAAAGAGACTATCAATAGATCTGTCTAAAGTCTTAAATGAGAGTTTCATAGATGAGGGACTAAGGATTTTGCTAGATTTCACATCATGACATCATGAAGATTTAATAGCCCTTGACTCTTCTAAGCTTTACTTTAAAATAAAGACATAACATGTCTTCTAACTTCTAAATAGAACTCAACTTTTTGGACTAAACAACTATGAACATGACTTTAAAATATAAGACTTCAACCTGAAACACAAAATCTAAAGATTCATCATGGTAGAAACATTAAAAAGATTCTTAAACATAGGTTACATTTCACACTTTACCTAATAGTGCCACCTTATTGTCAAATGTATCTTTATATTACTATGTTTAAATATTATGGATTTTCACTTTCATCAGTTTTTCCAATGTCAATCCTTTTCAACAAATAACTAAATTTATATGCTTGAAATTATTTCACCAAAAGGTCATTCAATTGCTAACTCAAGAAAACATACTTTAACTTTACATTTTCCTCTAATTCATCTTTTATAAAATAAAATTTAATATCTATAAGTTTTTTATTCATACACATTACATGCTTTTTGGATAATTGGAATGATGTTGTATTACCAACCATTAATTTAATGGATAAATTCACTTCAAATCCTAATGGGTAAACATTTAGAAACTTGGCTAGATAGTAAAAGATGAAGTAAGAACTTTGTAATTAAGTGTGCTTATTCTAAAGTAGAATTTGGATGAGTGATCTTTTTAGAAATTTCATTTTTTAGCAATAACATCTTGGGAAGTTTCCTTTTTGAGACATTACCATAATGACCATAAATTTTTCATCTAGAGTTTTTTTTTTCAATGAATAAACAAATATTGATTCCTAATATTTCTTAGCCTTCTAGATGTAATGAAGAGGTCAAATTGATCATATATGTTCTCAAACATTTGTTATGCATTAGGCATAAGGAAAGAGGATCGACTAGTTAATTACCTAATAGAAGTAATCATTTCAATACTTTAACAACCTTGATCACTTCATAAGGGAGCTTTATAAATTGGATCTTGCAATCCTCATTTATTGAATATTTTCAAGAACATATGAACACTAAAGAATGTATTGAAGACTCATAGAGACATGTCAATAAGCATGTGGATGCTTTGGAACAATAAATAAACAAGATTGCAAGCATTCAAGAAGAACTTCTTGTAATATATCAAAGTCTTGGGAAACCAATTCAGGATGTTTTAATGAAATTAGGAACTTTTCAAGTTAGTTAAAATAAAAATAATCTAAGATCCAAAGAATGAACATTTTTCCTTTAAAAATTTAATGTTACTATGTCCTTTGGAACTTATGTCTTGAAAAGACTAACTCTAACAAAGTTAGGAGCTTAAGGAAGGTAGAAACAACTAGAAAAATCCATATTATTACCCTTAAATAAGCTAAATAATTAGTTTAGAAAGATGTAATAGTGTTTGTAGTGAGAGTTATCAAAGTAGAAAATGAAACTAAGATTTAGCATCCTAGGTAATTTAAGAAATTTGAACAATTTTTAGTTGGAGAAGCAAAAACATTGTCATTGAAAAAAAGGTCAAACATATAATATATATATTTCTAATAACTAAACAAGTATAAAAATACTTGTACATGTTTTTTGCAAATAAATTATTGAAATTAAAAGTTCAACTTCATCAATTGTTTCAAGGTGGATAAGATATACTTCAATATATTACCTTGGGATGTATATATACTTTTTGTTAAGAAAGAAGATGGAACTTATAATTTTCAAACAATTAAGAACACTTATCCTTTACCAAAAATTGATGGTTTATTCAAACAACCTATGAAACCATGCTATATTTCAAAATTTGATTTGAAAATAGGATATTATCAAATAAGAATCAAGAAGAAAGATAATGAGATTATTGTATTTAAAATCATATATGGGTTATATGAGTTTGTAATAATGTTCTTTGAACTTACAAATGCCTATAAAATGTTTAGGATTCTTTTTAATAATATTTTAAGGAAATAATTGAATAAGTTTGTAATTGTATTTATGGATAATATATTAGTCTATTCTAAGTAAATGGAGGAATATGTGAAACGTTTGAAAATAATCATGGATGGTTTAAGCTAAAATTAATTATATAAAAATTTGAGTATTCAAATAATAGATAACTTGGCCATATAGTTTCTTAATAAGGCTGATAAGTAGTGTTACACCCCTTCCATAGGCTTTAGGTATTTGCATTATATTTATGATTTATATGTGTGTGGTCTCAATGGGTTATTGACGATGAGTTAGTTTGTTAGGATGGTGATTTATATGTTATGATGCCTTGGCTCATATAATATGAATATGAATTTTTACATGCTTAAATAACATGATTATATACATTGGTTCTATGTGATGTGTTAAACATGTGATGTGGATGGCAAGGATGTTAGAATGGGATACAAGAGCAACTATTCAATATGTGTTTATGCTTTATGTGTGATTTGGATATTTACGTATTTGAACTATAGTATTATATTGTGTGATGCTTGGATGTGATTTTAGCATGTGGATGTGTAGTGTGTTTGACATGGATCTTGAAGATTCAAAGGGATTTTAATTTGGAGTCTCAATTATGAGTGTTTGAGTTTCATGAGCATTAGTTGGAAGAAAAAATT
>MNCI01007001.1:453300-484995 GCA_015680685.1 Gnetum montanum | reverse complement strand
GGTGGGGTGGGGTGGGGTGGGTGTAAAGTTATTTTTAACATCATGTATATGTGATGTAAATGAAAAGGAAGAATAAGAATAAACATAAAGAATAAATATCTAATATGTAGAATGAACTTTTATACGCTACCTTTTCCACTACATTGGCTAAGTATTTGGGCTTTCCCTTTTCTTTCCAATAGAAACTGATTTTGAGTCTATTTTTTTTTTCCCTATTTCTTTTGTTCCTTTCATCTTTAACTCTTCTTTCAAATTTTTAGCTTCTCCAACAAATTTTTTTTTTACTATGAACATCAGTTTGGAGTTGCTATGGTTATGTATACCTAGAATGGAGTCTTGCTAGATTTTTTAGTGTTTTATGGTTATTTCAAACTTTCTACTTTGGCAATTTTAAGTAGGTTTTCTGTATCTTTCACCTATGTTTTTGTGCTAGATTGGTATATATGATCATGCAGTGTGGACATGTATAGCAAATAAGTTAAAGATTAAGTTTGGAAGTATCATTTCATAGCTTGCTCAAAATTTGCAATTATGATTATGGATTATGTTCTTGCAATTATGATTATGGATTATGCATGAACAGATATGTGATAAACTAAATGAATTAGGGCCTACATAAAATTAGTTGTGATGTTATGATGACTAGCATGATTTTGATATTATGTATAATGATTTTTTTTTATGTTTGGGTGTTTTAAGAAATTTTGATTATTACTTGTAGTAATTAAATATTATTATTTATTATTTTCTTAATAAAATTTAAATACACATAACTTTGTTTCTAGAAGTTCAATTGAGGTGGAATTAGTGTTGTTGGGATCATATTCTTATCTACTTTTTAATTATTGATGAGCGACAAGGTACCCCTATGCCCAACCATACAAATCACAAAGTGTTCATACATGATACAGTCAAGTTATGTGGACTTTACAGTTTCCAATACACTAGTCTTCTAGGAAGTAAACCTTGCCCTAAGGTCATTCATTGTCTTCCCAATTACACTTGTGAAGGATAATGTTATGATTAAGAGTAATCAAGGCATATCATTTTTATCATTTGATGTTTTATGTTTTTGGGTGCTTAAAGAGAGAGAGAGATAGAGTAATTTAATGACTAATTTAAATTAACTAACTAACTGGTCTCTAACAAATCCTAACATAAGCATCCATTCCCTCTTTCTATACATGTCTTGAACCCACATATCCATTGCTGGGCTGCCAAGCACTACACTACTAGGTGCACCAAGCACTAATGCTACTGGGATTACCAAGCAAATACATGTTACACTCAAAGCAATCACACTTATGTAATTAATCTATCTAGCTTATCATGCTTAATTATCTTAATTAGCTTAATTACTAAAAAATATTGAATAACTTATTGAAAACATAGAACTAATGAATGAAATATTTAATCTATCCAAAATGCTACAAGGTTTATCAGAAAGCTCATCTTTATTACTCTACACACTATCATGCTCAGGTAGAACAATGCTTGAATAAAGATTCATACACTTAATGACTCCTGCTACAGGCACTCAAGAGAAATATTCTAACTTTTAAATGTAAAAACTACAAGAGTTCAGCTACTACTAAAATCTCATTGCCATAAATGTGGCTAATGACCATGTATTTATAGCCAAAAAGCAAACCCTACATCGACAAGGTCTCATTGATGCATCATTGCATACATCGATGGGCCTCAACTAGGCCTCGTCGATGAGGCCTCATCTACGTAACCAAAATATGACTCATCATACTCCCATAACTAAATGAAAACTCATCCTCGAGTTCCTTTATAAAATTGGGAAGGTATGGAATTATTGACCGACTCTTAACAAAATAGACTAACTTGACAAAATTGAGTGCATAAGAATACAAATTAACACATTACAAAAATTATGGTGGTCATGACACAAAATTGAACACCATGACATGAATCTTCAAACTTGGGAAACATGCCCTCCAATGGCATGAAGTTGGTGGAGAAGGTCAGATAGTTTTAGGAGGTGGTGATTCCTGAGGTTCTGAGGGACCTTCACCAGCTTTAGGAACGTGTGACAATCAAGGTGACTATCGCTATCCCGCTGCTACTGCAACTTTCAATGAGAGGCAAAAAGCATCCAACAATGCTTTCATTTTCTTCTCCTTACTTCTAGGATCATGCACCATCCATGCAACTTTGCCAATGTGGGTTGGAACAGGCACATCCCAGGGACATGGGATTGTTGGAAACAGCTCTTCTACATTAATAAACTAGGTAGCAAATTATTTGCATTCAATGTCAAATGCTCTAACTGCATCCTTCAACTCCTGATAATCACTTATTCTTTTGGCCAAGTTCTCAGTAGTTAATTTTTTATTCATGAATTGTGCTCTAAGAACTTTGAGTTTAGCATTTGCAATCTCAAGCTTCTACTTGGTGTCTTTATGGTGCTTGAACTCTGCTTCATATAGTAAATACAAGCTGGTCACTTGTTTTTCCAACTCTAACTGTAACTATTCAGTAGTCAGCATTGCCAAGTTCACATAGAAAAGATTGGTCAACTCCATGTATTCTATCATCTCTTCAATTTGCAACTCCATTAGACAGATCTCTACTTTGTTATAGGCATCAATCCCATTAATGATGGATTTCCATACTTTTCTTCCTTGTTGAAGTTGTTGGAGGGCTTCATTTACTTTTTCCTTTACCATCTGGATGTGCTTCTCATTTACTTCCTTCTACAAGCCAACCAAGTCTCTATAGTGATTTTTAACTCTTTCAAACTTCAAAGCTTCATTTTTCCAAGTGGTAACCTCAATGGCAGATTTTTGGCATAAGGCACAAACTTCCTCAATAGATAGATTCCAATTTTCTGTGGCCAATTTCCTTAATTCAATGTTCACCCTAGCTAGCTACTCCTACTATTAATGAATGAATTCTTGCATTTGTTCTTTTTGGAAATCAACATTATGCAAGCAATGATTATTTTCAATCAGTGCCTCGTTCTCCTAGCACATTTGAACCAAGTCCTTTGGAACTAAATATGTCTTCACTTCTTATACAAACTGGTTGAAGATGGCCATTACCGCTTCCTCCTCAACCTTCCTGAATCATTCTTGAAGCTGTTCGAAAGCTTTATCTCTAGTTATTGCTGGACTGGGAAGTGTAGGGTCAACAAAATGGGCATGTAATTTAGCAACCTCCATGGTGAAGCATTGATTTTTTTTCTTGAGTTGTTTCAAGTTGCCCCTCCAAGATGATGCATTGAACCTTACTTCCAATAGCTTTGATTGGATTGTAGTGATGTTATCTAAAAAATCAAAGATATCCAAAATCAGTTGTCCATTCCCTACCAATCAATCCAGCAATTCTTCATATTAGGTTGCATTCAATCTTCCACTGCCCATGCCTACGGATGTTTACACATCTTGAAGTGTAGATACATTTGGTATAAACACTATAGGTGCATTAAGCACTTCAACAATGTAGTCGGTAACTACTTCAACCATAGTCTCTTACCCTTGGTGCTGCATCACTAGTACAACAATCCCTTCACCTTCCTTCAAATGCATCAAGAAAGAGGTGGCATTCTTAGATATTTCTAGGAATAAATAGTGTTATGATAATGACATCATCACCTCTCAAGCATTGGGATTAGACCTCGCTAGAAACTACATTAGTTGAGTAGAGAATATTGTTCCATCCTTTTCCATTTAGCTGATTGTCCAAACCACCTCATTAAGGTGACTCATCACCAGCCGATACACAAATGGGTCTACACTACTCATCCTTGCATGCTTCTCTTGCTCATGCAAGAGCTGCTCTTGGATTTCGTGCAAGTGTTAAATGGCTAGTAGGCCTTCGGCATTGTTTCTTGAGTAGGCCGTGGAGGTGGCAGTTGCTTCTCTTCTTTAATTGTGGCAAGTGTCTTATCTTTCATGATTTTAAGCCATGAAGCCAAAGGAGTATGTCTGATTATGTCATTGGCATAGCGAATGATTCCTACCCTTTTGCAGAGTTTCCAGATGAAGCACGAAAAGGGTAGGATTTTCCTTCCATGTTTATTTTCCTTGAAACATTTTTCAATCTCTAAATAGATCAATTATGGAAGGTTTACAGGAAATCTCCCACTTAGAGTGGCACATGCTTAGGCAAAAAAGGCAATCACCTTACTATGCCTCACCATTGGATTAAGGTGATAGGCCACTATCTTGAAGTAGATGTGCTCTGCCAGTGTGAGCATGTCGAACTCCTTACGATTAACCCTGTAACACCGTTGAGTCCATTTCTTTTTGGCCTTAGGGTCATCTTGTGTTAATAGCTCTACTAGTTTTGGCCTAATATCAGGCAACCCTAATTCCTGTGTGATAGCCTCAGCCGAGTAGGACACCTGAATATCCTTGATTTTTACTATGGACCCTAGCCTTCTATTGTTCTAAAAGAGATATATCTCTCCCATGTATCACTCCCCACTCGAGGTGATGATTGGCAACATGGAAGAGATGCAATTGTGTTTTGACTTTTACTGGAGCTTTCTCTAAAAATGTCCTAAAGTTCAGTTCTTAAAGAATGAAGCGTTGGATCTCTTGGGATCTGATGATGTTAAGGCAAGCTTGAGTTAAAGTGACTTCAAGCCTCAGCACAGGTCCTGGTGCTTCCCCTCACTATGATTTCTATGTTGGCACTTCTTCTTCTAGAATCTATCAAAAATATTCCACTTCGGGCTCCTCTTGAAGAGGTCCCATTGCATGGGTTTCCTTTGGTGGTTTTGGGCTTATTCTTGTTGGCCTCTTTTAGCTCTAGGCAATTTCCCCCTTGGTTGAGAGGGTTCTCCTTCCTACGGGCATTTCGATCTTGGTGTCATCTGTAATCACAATATGACCATGGGTTAGCAATTTATTTTGTAACATGAAATAATTGGAATACCTTTATATGCTTAAGATAGTTACACTTGGCTAAGTTATGATTATGGCTAATTTAATTAATTTAGTCATTATTTTATTTCTATTTTATTATTAATAAATCATCCTAGAGGATGTTGGAAGGGTTAACTCCTAAAAAAATTGATGTTTGTATGTTGTTAAACTTATTCAACTTTTGGGGGAGTTAGAAAAATTTTCAAAAAAACTTTCATCAGAAACCTTAAGGTTTGCAGCCCCCACAATAAAGAGTTTACCTTTAGTAGTTGTGAGTTCAAAGAACAAGGTGATTTGGGCAAACTATTGGGAAGTTATGGGCTCTGAAAAATGGCAAAAACTTCCCTACCATTATGAAGCAAATGATAAGAATTTCAAAGTTTTCAATGGTATATATAGAGTTTTTGTGATGCATCAATGGGGCCTCATCAATGTAGCTATTGACCACCATTAACTTTAGTTGACTTGATCAAAACTTAAAAATTACAAAGAGATTTTGAATGAAATTAGGGTCAAATGAAAGCCCAAATAGCTATGAACATGATGAAAATATGAGAAGGGGGTGTTACAGTCCCAAAAATTGAGAAAATTAAGAAAATGGAGAAAGAGGATGGAAAATGAGAGATCAAGAAGCACATAGTCGTTTGCACAATGGAATATGTGAAAGATAGGATTGTAGCAATGTCTAAGGTAAGGAACTTAACTAACCAAACCAAGAGATATGCAAGTGGGTCCTCCCCATAGCAAGCTCATGCCCTTATTACCCTTGCATATCCTCAACTAAGGAGTCCATGGGCCCCACAATTAATTAATGGTCATGAAAAGTTAAGGACTAATCAAAAAGAATCTATCCAAGAATTCAAACACATCAAACTAAGACATAGAGCATAACATAGAATCCAGCAATGAGGTGAGGTGTGGCAGCATGGATGGATGACAGAGAAAGGTGGAATGGAATCCCAAATTAAGGTCATAAGAAGTCCCTTGTGGAGTTTGTGTTTAAAATAACCTGAGAAGATCCATCCTTAGTCTAGACCAAAACTAGCTATTGTCAGTGACTTTGCATTGCCACTCTAAGATTGATCCACCCCCTCGAGAAACAAGAGTGCTTCCACAAAACAACCATTATTCCATAAAGAGAAGACAAGAGAAGTAGGAAGTGAGCAAGGGCCTTAGTTAAAGGTGACCTTTAGGCATGGTTACATGTCTTTCTAGTCTCATAACTAGTGCTTGTAGCTTGTTTATTTGTCTAAGGGATGTGCTTTGAATTCCCATCATGTTTTTTTTTTATTTTTTATTTTTTATTTTTAATTTTTGAATGGGAACCACACCATGCAAAGACTTTATTTGACTTCCTAGTAGTGGTTGAAATCAAATAGTAAGAAGTCCATGAAAAACACTCATGCACTCAAGCAAGTAGAAGAGTACAAAAAGTATTAAGTCCCCTTGAAGTCACATCCTTTACAAACCTTTGAATCCTCCCCAATTTTGGAACTACCAAGGTTAACAATTGATTAAAATTTTCTTTAATGGAAGGGACCTCAAATTCTTAGAATAAGAAAAACCATAGAGTTTTTTGGATGGGTGGATGATAAGGACTCACTACCTGTTCCATGAAAAATAAACCATGTCATAGTCATCAGACATCAAAATTCAATAATAGAAACCAGATATTGATAATCACAACATTAAGCACAAGTCATCATCAATAAATAGCAATAGTGGCAATGTGTCTTGTGGTAATAAAACACTTTTATTAGCAAAAATGATGAAAGGTCACACCAAAAAAAAACAAGGTAAAATATATAAGTGTAAAATAATCAAGAAAGGTTCAAATATATTAATGATGGTGAAAAAAAATGGCAAAAATGGAAGAAATTGAAAATCACAAATTTGTAAAATAAATAACTTGTAAATTCAAAAATGTGAAGAACAAAAATATAGAAAAACTGAGGAGCCATATGGATTGTTAGCATGGATGGTCGTCTCCCCCATGACTAAGTTGGAAGGATGAGATCTGAAAAATTGAACGTGATTGTCCATCCATTAAGGTGGTAGTTGCACTAGCTTGTCTTGGTTCTAAGAAAGGTTTCATTTGTTGGATGTTGACTAACTACTTTTTATTTGGGCTCTCAGGTTTGTAAATTAACATGGCTCTAGAGGGAAAGGTTTGATCAATTATATAAGGTCCCTCCCACAACATATAGAATTTGGTTTTTTGGGGTACAAGTGTGGGATGTGGGATTCCAGTTGAGAACCTTATCTCGTAGTTGAAGTTTTACCTTGCTTAACATTGCTTGTTAAATGCCTGGTGCACCTCATTCAAAGATAGGACCACCAATCGATTTTCATCTAGCACATTGAGGTTGATCAATCTTTCTTTTTGTGTTAGACTTAGGTCAAGATTTAGATCACAAGCTATTGAGAGTGTACAAAGCTTAGATTGAATCAAGAGTGCTAGAAGTTTTCTATACACTAACTTGTACGGAGAATAGTGAATAGGAAGTTTCCATGTTGAACAATAAGTCCAGAGGGCATTGTTGAGTTTTGTACTCCAATGTTTCCTATATTTGTTGATGGTCCTTGCTAGGATTTTCATGATCTCTCAATTAGTTACCTCTACTTGACCGTTAGCTTGGGGGTTGATAAGGTGTTGTTAATTTATGTTCAACCCCCACGTGTTGCATCAACTTTCTAAAGGTGGTACTTGTGAAGTGATTTCCAATGTTAGAAACTAATACATGTGGCAGCCCAAACCTATTTACAATATTTTATTGTATAAATCTAGCAGTAGTGGATGATGTAAAATTAGCAACAATAGCTACTTATACCATTTCGTGTAGTAGTTGACTACTATGATGATATATGTCTTTTCATTAGACATGGCTGTGATGGGACCCATGAAGTCAATGCCCCATATGTCAAAGGGCTCTAGTGGTTGAATGCATTGTTGAGGACCTTCCATTCAAGCAATCATCCCACCATCTTATTAACAACATTCAAAAGATCGAACAAACTGATGGGCATCCATGAATATTATACGCCATTAGTATCCTACCATCAGGATTTTTATAGCCATGCATCTTCCTACATAGTGGCCTCTGCAAGGCCCTTCGTGAGCATCTTGGAGAACACACAGTTGATCTTCATCAAGACACACCAATGAATGAGGCCATCGATGTACATCTTGTAGAGGTGACCATTGATTTCCATGAAGTATTTGGCTTAATGAAGAAATTTTCGCTTCTTTCTAAAGTTAAGAACTTATGGCATATCCTGAGTGAGAAGGTAAGTGAGAATGTTGTCATACCATTTTATTTTTGTGGGCACTTGGTCATTTATTACTCCTATAAAGAGAAGTTTGTCTAGAAACTAATCAGAGAGTGGGCTCTCCTCCTCTTTGTTATCCCATCTTAATTGAGAGAGGTGGTTAGCGACCACATTCTCAGTTCCTTTTCGATCTACCATTGTGAGATTAAATTCCTACAAGATCGCAAGCCACTATATGATATGAGGGCTCATAGTCAACTTGTTCATCAGAAAGTAGATGGCACTGTGGTCTATGTGCACAAATACTTTATAACCAAGCATAGAGTGCTTGAACTTGTCTAGAGCATATACCACTGCCATTAGTTCTTTTTCAATTGTGGCATAATTTAACTATGCACCCACAATGCTTTGGCATATGCAGTGGATGTAATATGAACATTTTTTATCATCCAACTACGTAAGCACAGCTATCAGCCACTAGGTGCCTTCCTGTTTTGTGGCTGCTATGTACAAACAGCTTCAAATATCTATTTCTTATGCACACTGATTGCATGATTTGATATATGTACTTTTGATGGACCAAATCTTTAACACGCAATTGCACCCATTATTGTTGTACATGATGCATGGAATATGCTTCTTCTCTACCTTTCCAAATTCATTTTCCTTGAATATTTCCAAGGATAGGTTCCTTATGCCCGTACGTGCATCGACTGTGCTTAACCAAGACCTTCCCATAATGATGGGCAAGTCACCTTTGTAATTTTCAACCCTAATCACTAGAAAATCAATAGGATAGGACCACTTGCTTACTATGGTTACAATTTTCTCCACTAATCCCAAAGGAATAGTGATTGATTGATCTATCAGCTCTAGATAGATGTTGCTATTCTTGAGAGGTGGTAGGTTCCAGGCCTTGTACATGTTATGGGAAATGAGATTGACATTGGAACTAGAATCAAGAAGAGCCTTGCATGGCTCATTTCTAGCAATCTGCAATTAAATGAGTGGACTTCCTAGGTTAGGTCTTTTCATAGGAAGGTTGCCAACCTTGATCCAATAGGAAATAGCATGAGTTAGCATTACAATGTAGATTAGAGGTGGCATTTGGTTTGAAGGGCACTCAAAAGTATTTGATGCAAAGGATGAGGGTATCAAAGATGTAGGGTGATCAACTGTACTAGGTTGTGAGTGTTGGAGAGGGTTGTTGGATTAGAAGAAGGGTCTTTTTCTGGATCAATTTTCTGAACCACTCAATTGAAAAGCCGATTGTGAATGTACAGCCCTCATAGCATTTCATTACAATGGCTATGAAGCAATCTCACCTTGCATGGATGAAGTAAGAGGGAATTGGGTTGAGGATAGAGGTGTGCATGCAAATGAATGTGAAGGATGGTATGGATATGAACCCCTCAAGTAGATGGTGAATGTACTTGATGGTACTCTGGAGGGTAATAGTGATGCTGAAATGAGACATGACTTGTAGAACTTCTTGGAGAAACAAGTTGCTAAACATAATATTCATATGGATTTGTTTTCCTATAAGGGTACTGCTACTTTAATGGTGACATTCCCCATGATTGTGGTTGATGCCACTATTGGTATTGCTCATATGGTTGTGGTGGAGCTCCACTTGGGTAGTAAGCTTATTGTTGTTGGTGGAACTACCTTGGATTGCCTTGAGGATAAGGTAATCACATGGGTCCTTGCCTACACGCTAGTCAAGGATTCAATGCGTACACCCTAGACTCTTGTAAGTGTGACACCATAGGGCAACATCCCTTTGGATGTTTGTATTGATAAATGTCACAACTAGTTCCATCATCAAATTTGGTTTCCACAACTTCCTTTATGGTAGAAGCTTTACCCTTACCTCTTTGGTAGGCACGTTTAGCATCTTTTTTTCTCCTACGGTTATGATCACTATTTTGGTCTCTGGATTCTTCAGCAATCTTCATAGGAGTTTGGAATTTTTCATCCAAAGAGTCCCATAATTTATCAACCTTTGCAAAAATATCATAAATAAATTTTTGGATGGGTAAGATTTTCTTATTCACGACTTCATTGAGTGGTGGCTCCTCCTCATCACAAAATTGAACCTCTTATTTCCTAATGGAAGGGTCCCTATTATACTATTTTTCACTTTCCCTTTTTCGCAACTCATCTTCTTCTTTTGCTACCTGCTCTATCAGCCTTTGAATCTAATGAGCTTTCAGTTCAGATAATCTCCCTTGGACATACACCCCAAGAGTTCTTCTAGTTTCTACTCTGAGCCCATCTATGATGTGGTGAAGTTGTTCCCTCTAAGAATAACCATGGCCAGGGCATCGGTGTAAGAGTGAATAGTATCTATCCATGGTGGCATCCAAGGGTTCATATGTTCCTTATTTCTAGCCTTAGATTTGCCTTCTCAGATTAGACACTTTGAAGTATGTCTGGCATTTGTCATTAAATAGCTCTAACATGGTACTTCATCAGTGAATGGATTCTGGTTCCAAGGACCAGTACCAACTCTTAGCTTCCTTAATGAGTGTCCTTGGGAAAAGCTTAAGTTGTCATTTTCAATGTTTTGTAAGGCATAGGCATCGTGGAAAGCTTGTAGATGATTTTTCAAATTAGAATCGTATCCCCCCTTAAATCGTGAGGTATTAGTCATGTCTAGGCACTTGATCAAACTGTCTTTCATATGCCTCATTGGGATCTTTATTGCCTTTGCAATGTTGAGCATGCTTCTAGTTGCTAACAAAATTTCATCATCATGATTGTGTTGATGATGTCAATGATGGTTTCTATCACCTCTACATTCTTGATGGCCTTGATGGTCATTGTTGTCTTGTTGATCACCTTTAGTATGATCATTTCGATAATGGCTTTTATGAGAATCAAAAGATGAAGATGAATGTTCAGAATCAAATGAAAAGGATGAAGAGGAAGGTGGACCACCACCACCACCACAGTGTCCACCACCACCTCTTTGTTTATTACAATCACCATCCTTAAATCCTTTGCTATTGTGATGTTTACCCGAGTCCCTACCTTGACTCTCACTTTTTCCCAAACCTAGTTTATGAATAGTGGATCACAAGTTCAAAGTCACACCCTCATTACTAACCAAAGGGGGTGGAGAATCTTCATGTTGAGAACCTTTGAAGGGAGGATCCTCATTATCATCTTGATTTAGGAGGAATAAGTAATTAGTTAAATGTTTCCCCTTCGTAAGCTTGTGGTGCTTCACCTAGTGTCGATCTCGCTTGCATTGTGTTTTAGTGGGATGGTAGTCCTAAGTGTCATTATCATTCATAATGTGTTCCTCATAAAGATCCAAGATGCCCAACTTTTTAAGGGTTTCAAAAAACATGCTAGCCACAGATTGATCAAGAGGCAATACAATGTTGCCCTACATATCACGCCATCATAGCTATTCATCTTGATGTAGGATGAAGGTGAAATCTAGTACATACTCATCTGGATGAGTATATACCACTATACACTCTTATGGAACTAGCAATTTGACATCTTCATGCCTATGAGAAGAAGAAATTTTGCAAAACAAATAAAATTATTAGTGTGCTTAGTAGTTATATGTCATGTGAGAGTGATGTTGATTTTGAGTTCGTCCAATAATATTAATAATATTCACTAATCCTAGATAGTGCATGTTCAACAAACAAAGTCCCTGGTAACAATGCCAATCATGAGCGATGAGGTAACCCTACGCCCAACCATACAAATCACAAAGCATTCATGCACAATTCGGTCAAATTCTATGGACTTTACAGTTTTTGGTACACTAGTCTTCTAGGAAGTGAACCTTTCCATAAGGTCATTCATTGTCTTCTCGATTACACCTGTGAAGCATAATGGTATGGTTAAGAGTAATTGAGGCATATCATTTTTATCATTTTATATTTTATGTTTTTGGGTGCTTGAAGAGAGAGAGAGAGAGAGAGATAGAATAATTTAACGACTAATCTAACTTAACTTGCTAACTGGTCTCTAACTAATCCTGACATAAGCATCTGTTCCCACTTTCTGTACATGTCTTGAACCCACGTATCCACTATTGGGTTACCAAGTGCTAGGCTACTGGATGCACCAAGTACTAACACTACTAGGATTACCGAGTGAATACTTGTTACACTCGAAGCGATCATACTTGTGTTTTTAATCTATCTAGCTTATCTCACTTAATTATCTTAATTAGCTTAATTACTAAAAAATATTGAATCACTTATTGAATACATTGAATACATAAATGAAATATTTAACCTATCCAAAATGTTGCAAGGTTTATCAAAAATCTTATCTTTATTACCGCACACACTGTCATGCTCAGGTATAACAATGCTTGAATAAAGATTCGTACCCTCAATGACTTCTGTTGTGGGCACCCAGGAAAAATATTCTAACTTTCAAATGTAAAAACTAAAAGAGTTCAGCTACTACTAAAATCTAATTGCCATAAATTTCACCGATGAGTGTGTATTTATAGCCAAAAGGAGAAACCTATGTTAATGGGGCCTCGTTGATGCATCATTGCATGCATCAATAGGGCCTCATTGACAAGGCCTAATCAACAAGGCTGTATTGACGAGGCCTCATTGATGCAACCAAAATGCAACTCATCAATTATGAACTTTATTTACCTTTTGCATCTATTTTTTGAATGTTACATTAGTAGTTATTTTTATGAAATTATATGTAGTAAAGAAGTATGTTAGTGGCAAGAATTTTTGTTATGCCATCTTGTGGTATTATCTTTATGAAGTATGTGTGATAATTAGACTTGGTATGATTAAGTTATATATTTGCTTTGGGTGTGTTATAATTATGACATATGTTGACTTAAGCTAGCCTAGATTAGTACATGTCTTCATGATGATACTAGTAGTGGTCATTATGAAGTGGCACTAGCATGAGGATGTAGATCGATTAGTTATGAGGCATCCTAGAGGTAGTTATAGATTGACCCCCACTATGATGCATCAATATGACTCTGGTCTCAAGCCTTGTCTTCAAAGTGGGAGAGTATATGTGTGTCCATCCATAGGACAACTACGTGACATAGGTATGTATGATCCTATAGCTATTCCTTTGGAAGACTAGTGGTTGTAGGTCATGGGTTAACGAACCCTAACACAAGGTGGGTAAATAATATACTAATAAAAGACTTGCAAGCAAATGATTGATTGTTAGTACTCATGACAATGCTACAACATGATATACTAAGTGAAAATATGCTAGCAACCACGTAGGTTATGTATAGATGTTGGTATTGTTTGTAAGTGCTAGGCTAATGTATTTTGTAATTAATTTATGAATGTATGATTTATGTGATAATTGATGATATGGTATGGATACAAATGTGTTGGTATAATTGTAGAAATGAAAGTGGTGTGGAGGGCACATGGTTCCATGGATATATGATTGATTATGTTTGATAGTGATTATATCTAGGACTATGTCTTAGTTATTTATTTACTTTAGTAAGGATTATGTCAGTACTATGTATGATATTGTATGTGCATGTGTTTCTTAGAGCACATGTAAGACTAACTATTGATGCAGGTTGCTTTATACCCTACTCCTCTCCTCTAGTCTAGTACTTGTTAGCCATCTAGTAGGCAAAGTGTAAATGCTTCCCACTTAATTTTATACTCACTTTATTTATTTACACGTGGAGATTGTATGGATGTATGAGAGCATTGAAACAGTTGAGGAGAGGGATGTCAATGGGATCTTTTTATGTATATTTCCATATATAGATGTATAGTTTTTTGTGAGTTGTTCATATTTGCATAACCCTTACAGTACTCTTCTGTATATAATAGTTATGTTTTTATATACTGTGAGAGTAGTATGGATTTTGGATTATGTAGAGATATGAAGTTTTATAAATTAATGTGTATGCTTGGTTTTTCATTTTCCATGAATATTTGTATAGTTTGATATATATATATATCGAGTGGTTTATTATTAATATATTTACATGCATCATGGATTCTTAATTTTTCATGCTTTCATTATGTTGTTATTGGCAATCATAGGCATCACTTTATCCTAACTAGGTGTGGTAGGGTGGGATATTACAAGTAGATCCACCAAAAATAAGTGTGATAAGGAAATGATATGAACTTAAAGATGTTGTAGTATCCTAGGTATACCTGAATGTTATCATCATTCTATCAAGAATTATTCTAGTCTTGTAGCCTTATAAATCAATCTTTTAAAAAAAAATTAAATTTGATGAGAAGTGCATAAGAGACTTTCAAAGATTAAATATGCTTCTAATTATGAATCCTATTCTAAGAATTTCTAATGCAAATTTTTCCTTTGAGATATCCAAAAATTCTTGTGGAGTTCTTATAGGTGCTATACTTACATAAGAAGATAGAGTAGTATGTTTTAAATCTTGTAAATTGTGAGTGGATGTAAATTACTTAAATTATGATTTAGAATTATTAGTTAATAAGTCATTGCCCACTTGGTTAAAGCATGTGACTTGTCAAACAAGGAAAAATTTTCCTTATGAAGAATCAAGTTAAAGCATGTGAGAGATACTTCATAAGGAAAACTTTTCCCTGTCTAATAAGGATACTATTCATTTTAAGATTAAAACTAGTGTCAAGAAGAAGGTTATAGTGGATGATGAATATTGTTAATGTAAGATCAATAACAAGTGATAAGATGAAGATCTTTCACAAGGGGTACCACTTTCTTACTTTGATACAAATATTGGCATTAAGCCATAGTTCTCTATCTCAAATCTTTTTGTTATTTAAAATTAAAGCATGGATGTTGAAAAGTCATGTAAATTTTATTAGATCTAGAACCTTCCTCCCTATGAAAAAATAATTTTCTTCACTTATTTTTTAAATTATGAATTGTAACATTGTTCACTTAAGTAGAGAGTTCTAAAATTAAAAAAAAAATCTTTCCATACATTTTTTTTCAATGATACATACTCAATGTCATGCTTGTGATGTACTCTTAATTCTATTTTCTCATTATTAATATTTTTTGGGGTTTAACATCCATAAGTTAGAATCTAAGGGATATGTTGAGACATGTGTTTGGAAAGGTAGGGGTGAGGAATGGCTTGGTGGATGAGTGGAAAGGATGTCAAACCCAAAAAAGAAATTTATATTAAGAATAATAAATTGAGTATATTAGCATATTCATTAATAACAAAAAAAACTACAAAAACAACAAAGAAAAGGAAAGGCTCATCAATTTTAGGGATACCCTTGTTCATTTTCATCTTTACAATCAATCCTACAAAACCTTCCCTATGGGGTAGGAAAAGGATTAGGCTTTGACCTTGTTTAGAAACACTCTCATGGGTTTTCACTTCTTCCTAAATGCTTCCTTATAGGTATGTTAAGATACATACTTTCTAAGAACATGGAAACATATATGTTAAGGACTATGATGTTAGGTAGACAAGCAATCATAATAAATCAACCTCAAATTTTTTACCTACCTTGATAATCAATTCATCATAGATGAGACAAGGGCACCAATATAATGCTGATGATGATTTAAATTTATTAGTTAATGTTCATGTTTTAGAAGTATGAAGACATTATTTATACGGAAGATAGTTTATTTTAAAAATTAATTTCAAAATTCTTGAGTATTTGTTAAAAAAACCCATATTAAATACTAAACAACACAAGTTGGTAGAGTTTCTTATAGAATGCAACTTTGAACTAAAATAGGAAGTGTTTTATTGAGTTTAAGTAGCCAGTAATATTGTAGCAATCAAAGTATGTAAAAGATAAAATATATAATAAAGTGTTAAATATCTCTTAATGATGAAAGTCATGTTCAAGTCTATGATGTATTTTATATGCCCAAATTGTCTAATTTCCTTCTATTAATTGGTCAAATATCTAATAAAGATAATAATGCAGTATTTGAAAGGAATGGATGTATCATCTTTAACTATTATGGGTCGGTAGAGAAGATTTCTATGTTGGGTAATCAAATCTTTTACTTTGAAACAATACACTTTGATCATGTAAGTCCAAGTCCATGATCATCAAAGCATGATGTAATGAGCTTATGCCATTGAAGGCTTGGTCATGCCTCCTACTCAAGGACCTTCCAGCTCATGAAAGATCAAATAGTCTAACAACCATTTGACATAAATTTTTAGAAGCATCTTAGGAAGTTTGTGATACTTGCTTAAAGGGTAAGATAAAGATCCTTAGTACAACGGAAAGAATATCAAAGCCTTTGGAGTTGTTACACATGAACACTATGGATCTAATGCCCACTATAGTTTATGGTGATGGTAAGTACTTCTTGGTGATTATGGATGGCTTTTAAAGATATACTTGGTTTTGCATCCTACACTAAAAAGATGAATATTTGGTGCAATTTAAAATTTTAAAAAATTGGTGAAAAATAAAGGCTTTTCATAAAAATTAAAATAATAAGTGACATATGGGGAGAACTTGTAGGTTATGAATTTAATGAATTTTATAATGTTCATGATATTTTCAAACAAACTATGTATGGATGTGAGCCACAAAGTAATCAAGTGATAGAAAAAAGAATGAGATGATCCTAGAAATGTATACATGCTTATTGAAGCATGCCTCCATTTCCAACATCTATTTATGGCTACTTACATCTTGAATAGCCTCATTATCTCTCTACATACATATAAAACCTTCTATGAATTATTATATGGAAATGTGTCAAACTTGTTCCACCTCAAGGTTTTTGAATGTATATATTATGTCAAGATTTGAAATGTTCTTATGAGAAAACTAGATGATAGATGAAGAAAATATATCTTTCTTAGATATAACTTCAAACAAAGTAGGTAAAGATTCTTTGATTGACTTGATAAGAAATAATATAGCTTAAGGAGTATCATATTTGATGAGAATATCTTAATATTTAATTCCTTCTATAGTCAAGAAGAGAATAAGCAAGAAGAATAACATTATGAGCAAAGGCCTTGAATTAAGAAGAATTATCCATCTTCTTGAATGTTGGACTCCAACATTCAAATAATATTTACAAGAAGTTAGGCTATATTCAATTTTCCATATACAACACTCATCTATGAACCATCAAGTGTCAAAAAAATCTTGAAAATGAATGTATATGATGAAGAATCATTTTATTAGGTATATCAATTAGCTACGATACTGCAGATGTGACATCACATCTATGTTAATGCATCCTCATTAATGCATCTTAGTTGGCTATTACATTGCATCTGGTATATCGTAGTTGTGTCAACACATCCTTATCAATGCAGCCTCATCGACGTAGCTTGAGATGAGTTAATGCATATGTGTTGACACATTTTTCATATTTGCCTATAAATTTACTAGCATTCATTATGTATTTGGCACCATTTGGTCAATAGTGTAGCCAAACTCTTATAGTTTTCTTTCCTAATCTTAGCAAATAATCAATGAGTGCTTGCAATGTGAATTTGAGTTAATTGTAAGGCATCTTATTCAAGTGGCATTGTACCTGGACACTTTCGGTGAATGGAAATAAGATCAAGATTGATTCATATTCACTGTAGCACTCTGAGTTAGAATAGATTCCATTTCAATGTAATTTACTTTCTATGTACTTAGTTAATATTTACATTTTCATGGATATTATTCAATTGGTAGAATGAGCATGATTAGTTTCAAGTGTAAAAACATATTCGCTTGGTAATCCTAGTAATGTTATTGCTTAGTTGGTGTAGTAGCATAATACTTGGTAACCCAAGAAATGGGTACATGAGTTCAAGATGTGTACGATAAGCTAGGATTGAACACTTAGTTTCTTTAGGATAGTTTAGGATTTATCTTTTTTTATTAGTTAAATTAACTAAATAATTAGTTTTCATGATTTTATCTAGCCTAGCAATAGCCACATGACATCAATAATCATATGCCTCACTTTGGACTAAATCATACATGATAAAGTTACCATGAGTCCAAGTGAGAAGATGGGAACTTGCAATCAACACTTCACATGTAAATACTACACTATTTCTATCAATGAAATTTGACTGGATTGCACATGAACACTTTTGATTCATATGACTAGGTGTAGGGGATACTCGTCACTTATCATAGTGTCATTGCCAGGGATGATAATATTATGTTAACAATTGTTGTAAAAGTATTAACGATTTATCCTTTTGAAAATATTAATATTTTAAGTCTCACACACATTGCTAACTGAAAACATGTCTTCCTTACATAGGACTAATAGTCCATTGCACAATGAGAACACTAGTAGAAGTAATAATAGAATCTATATTAAAGAGAATTGAAGTGGACCACTACAAGTAAGGGTCTCATATGCTCATTCCAACCCTTACTACATTCTACATTTAACTATTGCAGACAATCTTAAAGGAGATGAAACAAGTCCTAGAACAAGAAGGATCTACAGGCCCATGACCTCCTACAAACCTAGAAGAGATGAACTAAGGGATCATAGGGGGAGATATAGTAGTCATGGCGATTCTTGTAGTTTACCATCTTCCTATTCATCTTGAGCATCTATTTTTCATAAAGATGAATGTAGGTATAGAGATAGAGCTTCACTAAGGGATCAAGATGAATATAAAAATAAAGATCAAAGACAAGATACAAGGTATCAAATGAAGCATAGAAAAGACCACCATGATATGTTTGATGATGATGAATCCTTGTTCACTAGTAGAACTAGGATATAGATAAAGAGGTAGCTAGAATACCCCACAATCATCAAAGAAAAAGCCACATCAAAAAAACTTGATATGAATAACATTTCTAAATTTAAGGGAGGCTACAATTCTGATCCACAACATTATTTACAAGCCTTCCATGATGCCTTCTTCTTGCAAACTATTGAAAGTGCAAAAAGCTTAAGCTCTTCCCTAAGATACTAATAGAAGAAGGTAAAAGCTAGTATAGACAGTTGGAACTAGATTCAATTCACTAGTGGTCCATAATGCTTGACATCTTTAGAAAAAAATACCAAACCTATTAAATATTGTCCAATATAAGAAAATAAATCCAAGGATGAGAGCAAGAGAATCATGAATCCCATGATGCAGCCTTGGGTAGATACTATTCTCAACTACATATATGTTTAGGCCATGGATTTTCTCAAAAATAATAGCTTCATCACATCATAGATGGGCCTCATGACAAAATGAAGAAGACCCTTGGATCTATGCCTAAAAAATATTAACAGATAGTCAATAGTACTATCCAAGTAGGACACCTTCTCAACCTTAAGACTATTATCAACAACAATGGTAAAACCCACATTTGTGAAGAATGTCATTACAAAAACTAGTAATATCCCTATTACTAGTCAAACCCTTATGGATACTATGTTCAACAAAATGTTTCTCAATACTGCTACCTTCATGCATATCATCAACTCGCAACATCTCCTATAGGATCATCATCCCATGTCTCTTATCATCCATCACATCATCAATACTCTGATACTTCCCTCCAACATATGCCACAACTAATAATGCAATAAGAATTAACACCACAACCTCAACAAAAGAATGTAAACATACAAAGGGACAATAGTGATAGTAGCCCTTAGTAAAACCCTCAAAAATGTCCTTTCTTTAGGATAGTTCCCACATATGTGAGTAAAACTAGGAGACCTACTAGCTCATCAAAACTAGTGTAAGGACAATATGGTGCAATCTTGTTCCTCATAAAAACAATGTCTTCTAATTCTATGCAAAAGCCAACAATCCTCCCTGCTCCAAAAAAAAAACATAAAAGCTAAACATCTTACCATGGAAAGACAAAAAATTTCCATGCATTACTAATAATGATAAAGGATGTAGTTGTCAACTAAAATTTTAAAGTATTAACATGATTCATATACCAGCCCATAAAAAACTTAAGGAACAAGCATGTGCATAAAACCATGTCTAGACAATAGCCACTACATTAAAAGACACTAAGTGGCTAGAAGATAAGAATACCAAATTGTCCAAAAAATGCATGGAAATATCCAACACACTTATTAGCTCGTATCCTAGGAAAATGAACCAAACAAAGAACTTAGAAAAGGACATCTCACACTCTAACTATCCACCAAAAGAAATTGTTAAATAACAAGACTTGAGAACTAAAATAGAAAATCAAAAAGAAAACATATCTAAATCTTGTGAAAAGAAAACACCTTCTAGTCTTGCTGAATATATGTCTCTAGATGATTGAAACCTGATTATCATCACTGTTAAATGTGCTAACATGCAAAAACATAAATCACTAAAGATGATAAATGAAAACTTTGTGGTGTATAACCAAGGGAATATGGGTTCCATTTTTTGAATTCTCGCCCATGATTTTAGTCATGGGGGAGATGCCCAATCTTGAATCCAAAACTAATAAGTGCATTTTTACTTTTTTTTTTGTGAAATTTTTTTATCATTTTCCTATTTCTTCAAAATTTTCCAATTCTTAATAAGTATTTCATTTCTTGTTCTTTTTTTTTCTTTATAATTTTCTCTTTTCTTAAGTCATTTCCTTATGTTTTATGGATATTTACTATGTTTTTATTAATAATGTTATGTGTCATGATGCAAACATCAACACCATGAGTTGGGTCTTTGTCCTATGCTATTAAGATAATTAAGTAAATAACTATGTAAAGTAGTAAGATCACATCATCCATCCCTCTAGTTTATATAAATAAGAGATCTCTATGATAAAATCAATATGGTTCTTATCCCATGAAAGTAAAATTAAATCATGATCATTATGCCTTAAAGAAAAGGGGAAGGACCAAGGGAAAATGGAAAAGGATGTAACATCAAGGGGATTTACTGATTTATTGTAATTTCTCTATGAGTCTTACTACTTCATATGTTTGTATCATTACTCATGTTTTACTTTTAATTGAAGAATGTTCTCAAACAAGTGTTGCCTTATTGTGTCACTAAAAAGACATGTTATGCATGCCTGAAGATAGTCCTCTAGCAAGGAAAGCACAAATCAGTTATTAATTAATTTACAAAAGAAATTGATTCCTAGGGTATTACTAGAAAGACATCTTACCCATGCTTGAAGGCATCCCTCTAACTAATAATCAAATTTCCTCAAATTTTAATGTTAAATTAATTAATTAATTAAAAGTACTTCCTTGTTTTCTTTTATTGATTAGTGATGTTTTACTATGGTTGTGGTAGTCCTATGGTGGTAAGTTCATGATGATGCAATGCAATGTCATTGGCAAAGCATGGACTTGGTTAGAAAATTAGACAAATAGGTATGATAGTCATCTTAATCATAATTGATACAAGAACCTATTGTGGACATGATAAGTTACCTCACTTCCCATTCTATGCAATCCTTTCCAATCCCATTATTCACCTCACTACTGCATGTAACTATGTACCTAATGGTTTTGTATAGTATAGTGTAGGATCCTAATCAAGGCATTTGTGTATGTTTGAAAAAAAGGCATGATCCACATTTAACTTCTAATGTACCCATAGACATTATGCAAGTGGTTATGCAGGGGCATTATGGCAAGAGCCTACTTTGGGAAGGATACACTTACATGAATTTTTTAGATCATGGCTCTAAACCAAAACCTCATATCTTCAAGGACATTATGGACAACTTCTTTAAATTTATGCATGATTTTGAGACTACTTTTGATAAATTTCGATTAACTTTTAATTCTTTTATATTGAACTATCCTTTAAATTCCATATCTCTTTGCCATTTTGAAACCTCATGATTTTTAATATTCCAATGCATTTGCAATATCTTATGAACCATACCTTTGATTTCAATATAAAAAATTTTGAGCTTTCAAAGTTAAGCTCATTTGTCATGAAGGCTAAAGATGTGATGTTTTGAAATTATTCTAACACCCCATTTTCAAACATTGTAATAACTAATAGTAAAAATAATCAAAATGACTTACACAACTTGATGATTTTAGGTACCCCATAGCCTTGGAAACATTATTTTATAATCATCTTGAAATGTTGATTTTTTCTTTCAAATTTTGAGCTAACTAAGGATTTAAAAAGGATTAATCATTAAGGAAAAAATTTCTAAAACTAATGTTAACTCTTTGGTGATTACAAATGATACTTAAATGAATGCCTAGGGTTGAAGGCCTTTTTTAAGACAAGGAAAAGTAGTAGAGGAGGGCATGGCCATAAACAAATGGTAGATACAAGAATTAAAGCTCAAACATCACATGTTCACTCCCTAGAAACCCATGGAATGATGAGAAGAAATTTTAGTTCATCCTTCTTAAAAAATTCTACATAAAAAGAGAAGCACCAATATAATAATCAAGGTTGGGAAATTCCCCACCACTAGCAATAATATGAAGATTCATCATCAATGGATTTTTGAAGGCTTCTACAATTTTTAAAAATTTGACGTTTGTCCAATCTTTTTATCATTATGTAATACATTCACTTAGATAATATTTTGTAATGTGGTACTTAAGTTTGATAATGTTAATCAATTTAGTCATGGTCACCCCTCAATTTTTGTAATGAAACTTTGTCCAATTTATACAACATGAGAACAAGTTTTTAGTGAATCATGGAAGTATTATGAAGCATCATTTTGTCAAGTATATTATTCAACTATGATATAGTATATGCTACAATGCATCTATGTTAATGCATCTCAATTGGTTGCTACATCATACATGCTACATTACATTTACTATATCATAGTTATGTCAACACATTCCTATCAATGCAACCTTCTCAACGTAACTTGAGATGAGTTAACACATATGCATCAGCGCATTACCCATATTTGCCTATAAATATGCAAGCATTTGTTGTGTATTTGACACCATTTGATTAATAGTGTAGCCAAACTCTTGTAGTTTTCTTCTATTATCTTAGCAAATAGTCAATGAGTGCCCATAACATGGTTTTGAGTCAATTGTATGACATCTTATTCAAGTGGCATTGTACCTAGACACATTCCATGAATGACAATAAGATCAACATTGATTCATATTCATTACAACACTTTGACTTAGAATAGACTTTATTTAAATGCAATTTATATTTTATGTACTTAGTTCATATTTATATTTGCATGCACATTAATCAATTAGCAAAATGAGCATAACAAGTTTTAAGTGTAAGCACATATTCTCTTGGTAATCTCAGTAGCATTATTACTTAGTTGGCCTAGTAGCATAATACTTGGTAATCCCAATAATGGGTACATGAGTTCAAGATGTGTACAACCAACTGAGATCAAACACTCAACACCCTTAAGATAGTTTAGGATTTATTTTTTATTTGTTAAATTAATTGAATAATTAATTTCCATGATTTTATTTAGCCTAGCCATACCCACATAACATCAATAATCATATATCTCTCTTTGGACTAAACCATATGTGATAAAGTTACCACTAGTACAAGTGAGAAGATAGTAACCTACAATCAACATTTAATAATCTAGATACTACACTAGTCCCATCCATGAAATTCAACTAGATTATACATGAACACTTATGATTCGTATGGTTAGGCATAGGATACACTTGTCACTCATCAATGTAGAAAGAAGTCATGCAAAAGGAATAGGACTCCATCAAGAAAAATCATACATCCTTAATAAATAAGCCAAAGGCTAAAAATATGCTAGAGACTAAATGGATCTTTAAAACTAAATATGATGTGCAAATAAATAAGGAAAGCAAGATTAGTGATCATGGATTTTAAGCAAATGAAACATATAGACTATAAGAAAAGCTTTACCTTAATTGCAAGATTTAAGATATTCAAACTAATGATTTTTATGGTAGCCTATTTAAAGATTAACATGTATCAAATTGATGTGAAATCATTCATCCTTAATGATATTCTTAAAGAAGAAGCCTACATTCTCCAACTAGAAGGGTTTGAAATTCAAGCTTAAGAGGACAAGGTATGTAAGCTACACAAGGCTCTTTATAGAATCATGTAAGCTCTAAGAGCTTAATTTAATAAAACAAATAATTTTCTTCTTAATATTAAACATAAATCTTATATTTTTAAATTTTCTTTACTTTAAGTGTCACATCCCCATTTCCAAAAAATGCTGCTCCCTATGAAGATGGTGCCTTTTCATAACAGGTGTTATTGTTATCTTAACAAAGATCCAAAAGGGTAGTTGTAATTAAGACTTGAAAGGGCATGTTGCAATAATAGACATGTCTCTCAAGGTGACCTTTGGGGGTTTGACCTAAGGCATTTATACTTAGGCTTACAAGTCATGCCAAGCATGGAGTGGCAGAGCTGATATAGGCAAGTCACGAGAGTTGAGTGAAGCAACACAAGAAGTGAACTGGTCATTTTTTCTATTCATGTTATAGGCCTAATCATGGTGGTAGTGCTAGATTACCTCTAAGGACAAATGCCAAACGAAGAAAACCCCAAGGAACACTCTCAAAGCATGATCTGGATACGCTATTCCATATCAATAA
This sequence comes from Gnetum montanum, assembly GCA_015680685.1. NCBI lineage: Eukaryota > Viridiplantae > Streptophyta > Gnetopsida > Gnetales > Gnetaceae > Gnetum > Gnetum montanum. The sequence continues at coordinate 460,360 of MNCI01007001.1, read as the reverse complement.
AGCATTCTTTTCTTTCTCTTTCTACATTTTTCCTATTATTTCCTTTATACATAATGTCGAATATCACATTTCTTTCGCATTTGGTATATTTTCTTCATACACATAATGTCTAATATATCGTATATTTGATGTTTTCCATGACAGCTGGGGACGAGATGTCACATTAAGCATCTAGACCATGATGTAATTATGATATTATTGTATGTTGATGATCTTGTTTTCTTATCAAGTTCTTAAAAAAAATTATTTTAAAGTTTAGGAAAGACACGAAGTAGGATTGTGAGATGAAGAACCTTAGGTTTCTTAAGTACTTCTTAGGGATATAGGTGGATCAAGAAGAAGGCTTCCTTAAAATGCATCAAAGTATCTTAAAAGCATCATAAAAAGGTATAACTTGAAAGATGCAATGACTACAACCACTCTTTCCCTTTAAACACTAAATTGTATAAGAAGGGGAAAACTCCATTAGTAGTTACCTCTCTCATGATAAGGTCCTTGACATTTCTTTGTTGTTTAAGGCTTGATATTAAATTAAGAACTTCATATCTTTCAAGGTTCATGTAAGAACCTAGGCTAAGCCAAATGAGTGACCTTAAGAGTGTCTTGTGATATGTGAAAGAGAAAAGTGATTTCTCCATCAAGTTTGTAAAAGGTAATAGAAATTTTCATGCCTTTAGTAACGTCGATTGAAGAGGAGACCTAGAAGAGATGAAGTCAACATACAAGCGCATCACATTCCATGGGAAAAATCCCATATATTAAAGTAGCAAGAAGTAAAATTTAGTGGAACTCTAATCTTATGAGGCTAAATTCATGATAATGGTAGATTGCATCCAACACATCTTATGATTAAAGAAGCTCTTCACTCAATTAGGCTTCCAAGTCAACTTGCCCATTAAGATCATGATGGATAAATTTTCAAGAATTTAACTTTCAAAAAATCATGTGAATATATAGTATTATTTCTTTAAGCTAAAGTAAAGGAGAACATGTTATCCAATTTTCTGCCAATAATTGATCAAATGGTAGATCTTCTAACACATTCATTACAAGCCTATAAAATTAATCATTTCATAAGAACCTTTGAAGTAGCAAAGATACATGGTGAGGTATGTAACCCATAAAGTTCAAACTCCATGATGCTCACACATTACACACTAAAGGAGGGTGTGTTATGAATAGTGTAAACATATGGCTTTATGTCCTACATTTCCTTAATCTTTCTTTTCTTCATTGACTTAAATATTATTGGGCAATTGTAGTCTTTTTTCCCTTGTTTTAATGATGTTGGATCATGTAAAAGTTATAAGTATTATTATTTTAAGGTTGAAGACCAAAGAAAGAAGGTTAGGTTAAGAGTTAATCCAAGAAAGGAAAGAGAATCCAAAGAAGCTTCATGTTGGAGCCATGCTAAAAGGGGAAAAATCATCCCACCAAAAGTAAAAATAGGGGTGAGCCCTCTTCTTATTTCTACATTAAACATTTGCACTAAATGAAAGAGCTCTATCTTTTATTTATTGAGAGAAAGGAATGTGTGTAAGTTTTCTATGTGTTGAAGCTCTCCTAGCTTCATTATTTTTTCCTCTTCTTGCATTCTTACAAGCATGATCCTCCTAATTGAAAAGTGAATCCTTTCATAATTCTATTTCACACACATCTTCTTACATATGAATTCTCACATATCCATCCATTAATTCTCATGGGCTTGCCCTAGAGGTATCAAGAAGGGGTATTAATATGTGATGAGCGGTAAGTAGTCCCTACACCCAACCATACGAATCACTAACGTTCACTAAGTGATTCAATCAAATTCTGCAAACTTTAGCTCTCCAAGTACACTGGGTCTAGGAAGTGAATATCAAGGACATTATCGTTGTCTTCATAGTTTCACTTATGAAATGCAAAGGTATGGTTAAGTGTCATTGAGGCACATGATTTTTATCATTTTGTCTTTTTCACTAGATTCACCTAAGTGCTGGAAATAAAGTAAATATGATATTTTATTAATCTAATAACTAGCTAACACTTAACTAATCCTACCATAAGCATCCATTTCCACTTTCCATACACATCTTGAACAAGTTGCAATGCTACTAGGCTACCAAGCATTTGACGCTACTAGGGTTACCAAGAATAATGTATGCTCAAAGTAGTCGTACTTATGTTCATTATTTAATTGATATTAATTACTTAATTAAAATTCATTAAAGTCAAGTGAATGAATAATAAATGCATAAGGGAAACATTAATATATTCCAAGTAAGGTTTGATTAGAAAAGCTTGTCTTTATTGCCATTTACACTGAGGTGCTCAAGTACATCAGTGCTCAAATGAAGATCCATACATTTCTTTGACTCTTGTTGTAGGAACTCAAAAAATATTCTAAGTCTAGAGAAAACAAACTGCAAGAGCTTTGCTACAACTAATGAATGGAATGTTTGGATCGTGCATCCAAGTAATATATTTATAAGCAGGCATGCATCCTATGATATCAAATATCTGATTACATAGCATGTGCTACAATAGCTAATGAAAAATATGATTTATTAATATGCTAGCTTGTAGCAGCCTATTTAGCATGAATGTTAGCTTTTATCTACATATTTGAAGTATGTGAGTTAGCATTTCTACTATGGTGCCAACCAACTTAGCATTGGTACTTTACTTTCAAAAAAACCATAATATACTAATAAATAAGGTAATTTACTTGGAGAAAGGGAAAAACATGCTAAGAAAAAAATTCACATTCTCAAAAGAATTTAATAAACCTTAGACTTTTGTGCACATGAAGATATTTTCATGTGTAATAAGTAACCATCCTTAAGTTTCCCTAGTGAATATGGATCTCATGCTAAAGAATAGCATTAATAAAAATTCTCTAGAAAGTTTACATTATGCATTAATATTAATCTTATTTTATTTCCAAAATATATTTTATAGATTTCCATTTTAAAAAAATATTAGTATATAAATTTATGAACATACTCTTCTTCTCAATTAAAAATTTGGTAAAGGACATAAATATCAAACTTCTATCAAGTGTTATGTATTTTTTAAAAGAAATGAAATTATAATATTAAAGAAATATAGGTTTTGATTAAATTAAAGAAAAAACCATTTCCTTCTAGTTTTGGATAGGCACAAGAATCCAAAACTGTAACATTTTTTTAATTTAGAAAGTGCATGATGCAATGACATTAGACTAAATGAAAATCAATTTTCTCTACACACTAACTATGAACTATCAATGACAATATATTACATATAATAATGATGATTCTAGGTCTCAACATTCAAGAATTCAACAATTTAAACTGAAAAAGCAAACAAGAAACATGTCTTATTTATTCTTTCAAGCATTTGATATGGGTACTCATGGCTTCTTTGTGTCCTTTGGTTAATCTATTTACTATTAATACACATTAATTTGCAAATGTGCTTAGTTTCTTTACTCCAAATCCAAGCCCTACTTGGTTAGAGTGAAAGTGGGTTTAACATATTGCAATGATTTGATTCAAAAAATGGATTTTTCCATCGTGAATTTTGACCAACAAAAATGGCAAAGGCAATTTTTTCAAAGCAAATTACCAATGCTAAGTAGGCTGCCACAATAGTAAAATGTAGACCAACTTTCTTTAAATATGCAAACAAAAGCTAACATTCATGGAAAATAAGATGCTACAAGTTAGTGCATTAATACCCCTTCTTGGCCCCATAGGACAAACCTAATTCTCATATGTTCTCTTAATTCTCAAATAGTTATTCTCTCCATTATGTTTTTAGATGTTTCTCTCACGAATTATAAGTTTATGCATGTTTAATTTGAAGTTCAACATAAGAGTTTATGTTTATATTAGGGTTTGAATGCCATTAAAGAGATTGTAATAGAAATTGGTTTGGATTTATTAATACCATGCTCAATTATATCCATAGTTTAAAGCATTCACTCTCAAAGACATCTAAATTGAATCTACAATACTCAATTGTTATAGATTTTATGTTTCTTATGTTAGTATGTTGAGGTTTCACTTCAATTTACCCTAATTTTAGGTGTCACCTCTATGACTTTTTTTAAAACCCAATTCAAACCATAAATGCTTAATTTTCATTTTCATGTATATTTAAAGGATATCATATTATTTTCATGTGTAGAAGTGTATTTACATCTTGATTGAAGAATCTAAACCATGTTTTTTAATGTGTTTAACGCCCTCACATGTTCATAAGGCTTCAAACTCATGTTGAGGTATTGATGAATCGTGATTCATCAGGTTGCGATATCGGACCCACAATATCGAGTACGCGATATTGCATCCAACAACGATATTGGATATGCGATATCCTGGTTCTTGTGTGAGCCTATAAATACATATGAAGGCACATGCCCGCTGTGTGATGATTGTAATTGTACGGCATCCTTTATTTGAGTGTGACGTACTTGGACACGCACATGACCAGCAACAAAGATCGAGATTACTTCATCATTGCAACATCCACTTAGTTTAATTATTTAATTGTTATTGTCATTTATTGCTTTCATAGCTAACATCACTTAACCCTAAACTCCTTAATTGCAGAATGAGTACAACTTAATCACGAGCATTTAAGTGTGACTACTTGGTAACCCAGTAGCGTACCTAGGATCTACGCTTGGTAATCCCAGTAGTAGTCGTGCATGAGGTCCAAGATGTGTATGGATGATTAAGGAATAGAAGCTCATCATACTTAGGCTAGTTCAAATTCTTTCTCACTATCTCCTATTAGTATAACTCTCTCTCCCTTTTCCTCCTAGCTTAGCTAAGATTATTTTCCATTGCCTCCAGGAGTAGCAGTAGTTTAGGAACACATCATACACCTCACTCTGGACTAAACCATACGTGACAAAGCAATTACTAGTCCAGGTGGGAAGATAGTGAACTACGATCAATGACTAACTATCTGGATACCAAAACTAGCCCATCTACGGAGTTCGACCAAATCGTGCGTGAAATGCTCGTATTCATATGGTTGAGTGTAGGGGTACCTCGTCACTCATCATTGGCATCGTTGTCGGGGATGGTGCTAGTTATTTAGATTAGTTACATCATACAAGATTACTGTAACAAAGTATTCATGATACATATTTTAGGAAAGAAAATTAATTTCAATTAAGTCACATAAAAATTCACATACAATGTCTCTCTCACAAGACTATGATAATGCAACAACTAGTGAGGCAATTCATTGGAGAACCAATGAACTATATGATGATGAAGATGAAGTTTGGAGTACCCAATCTGATGTAGGGGTTTCCTATAAACATAAACAAAGAAAATATTGTACCAACTCACGAATGCATAACCTACCTAGTGACGATGAACCCCTACTAGTCATTACAAGCCTAACGGAAATACAAGAGGCTATTCAAATATCCCGCAAGCATTGCAAGGAAAGCCATCTACCCAGGCTTGTCTTAAACAACTTTCCCAAATTGTTAAGAGGCTATGAATTAGATCCACAACAACATTTACGAGCCTTCTATGATGCTTGTGCATGGAACAACATTGGTAAGGGATGGCAAAAACTTAAGCTCTTTCCTATGACACTCGTTGGCCAAGCAAAAGTATGGTATAGGTCTTTAAAACCAAAGTCAATCCAACATTGGCCAACAATGGTAGAGATCTTCAACAAAAGATATCAAACCTATGCAAGAGTGTCAGCCTTGGGGAAACAAAACCAAGAGTGAAAACAAGCACAACATGAACCCTTGGACATGGCCTTAGAAAGATATTATGCATTGTTAAACAACTGCCTAGGCCATGAGTTCTCTGAGGAAAGGCTAATGTACCACATTATTGATGTGCTCCGTAATGAAACAAGGGAGAGCCTAGGGATGTATGCTCGAGCTCAACTATATGAGCTACGAACCCATCAACTCCAAGAGCTTATCAAACGGGTAGCAAAAGAAGAAGGAGAAATGGCTAGATGGGAGAATGTTGAAAAATCTCAACGGGACCAAAATCTTACATCAACAAAGGTCCATAATCTGAAAGAGGAGAAATCAACTCACCTCAAGGAGGTGGAATCATATTTTTCAACACTATAATCATTAAATGAAATTAAGGCAAAGATCAATAAGATGATGGAATGGATGCATAAAAAATGCAAAGAATATGCGAACATTATTGGGGATAGAGTTATGACTAACCAAGAAGCAGAACAAAATACCCATAGACAATAGAAAAGAAGGGTTGAAAAAGATAAGAGATCAACTGCAAATCATATGTATCAGTGCAACATTTTCCTATACAATCACCCCAAGGGCCAATGTCCAATCTTGTCACATTTACAGGAGCATTGTGGAAGAGTGTTACTGTTGGCGATCGTTTGCAAAGCAACCGCCAACAAGTGTCCTTGAATAGGATTTAGGTGCTTGCTGGTCTCTGGCAACACCAAGGCCCATATACCTCCAAATAGACTCAGTAGTTAATGTGAGTATGTGTGTGTGTTGTTGCGATGTGCAGTTGTGAAAAATGAAATGATTGCGTTGTGTGTAAACTACAAATGACTTATCTTAAAGAGATTCAGCCAACTTTGCCAAGTACTGTGAGTTGTTTAGAGTTCCTATTTTGTTTAGTTGCCTAGTCTACACAGTTCTTATAATACCTACTTGTAACAAATAAAATTTTGCAAACACATTTGAGCACAACTCCACGAATCTACTTCTAATTTTTCCGAGAGAAAGAGATAGTTCCACAAGAAAACTAGAAATAGAGCAAGATTCAATGGAAATAGACAAAAAAGAAAGCAGATTTGTGTTAAGACCTCAAATGTTTAAACAAGGTAAAATGATACGAGTAAACACTTCGCAATAAAGCTATCCCAAATTCAATATCTATGAATTGTTCAAACTTCCAAGGCTCAAATAAGAAATTTCTTCAACACAATCCTACTATGCTACCAAAAAAAAAAATGCTGCGTAAACTATCACGTACGAGACTCCATTTTGGCTAGATAATGGAATTCAATAATTGCATTCAACAGAACCTTCAAAAGACTTGACAATTTCTAATTGAAATAC
>MNCI01007001.1:409024-442246 GCA_015680685.1 Gnetum montanum | reverse complement strand
CCTTGTAAAATGCAATGCTCAAAGATTCATAAGCTTACTATAGGAATGGTGCTCCTATATATTTTTTTTCTTAAATTAAAAGAATGTTGTTGTTAACTTATTCTTTTTCTCTCAAACTGAAATTTTTGCTACTTCTCAAAAAACTCTTAACCAATTTAATCCTGCCAACCTACTCCATGAAATGGCCAAATGTGCCAACAGTTACATCTAGAGTTCGTACAAAGATACTGTGTTCGATCACAGTGGCAACAATCCCAATCATGGGGAAAGACACCCTTAAACTGGTTGCACCCTTCATACCATCCAAACCTATGGGCTTATCAAGTTCAACATCCTGTTTCTCCAACTGGGTCAACATCCTCTATCTCATCACACTGTTATTATTCTCCTCAATACTATCAATCCATGTCCTCTCCAACACAACCACCACCTTGGATACCTTACACTTCTCCTCAATTTCAACATTCTCATCGTTCACCTCCTTCTACATCGCCACCAAGTGTTCTAGAAGGTTTTTCACCACAACAGTAGCTCACAAATATTACATGTGCTTCTGCTAACAACAGCAGTGGGAACTCTCCTCAACATTGAAGACACCCCTTCTTTCAGCATAATCGTAAGAAGGGACAGCACACTTTTGAGCCCACTGCACCTTCCAACCCAGCACAAGTCCAACACTATGGTGCAGCTTCCTCCTCGAACCCAACACCTCATGTTACCTTATCAAGGCCATCAACAAATACTTCAAAAACCATGGGGCCCAATGGATATTGCAATGTAGAGAGACATACCGATCATTGCATACCATTTTACGGTCACTAGTGCCATAGTGGGTCAACCACTCATCAATTGACTACATCTTATAAATTTCTCCACTATGCTTACCATAATCAAGTGTGTGAACCACACTTAGGGTACGTTCCAACCACCATATCAAAAGGCACCCAATGGTTCAGATATGATCGGATCCTAATATTTTCAACATGCAAGGATTCCAACTTTTCATTTATTAATCCTCGCCATACTCAACCGTTTAGTTATGGGGGATATGCCCCATTCTAATAACAAGCAAGATTAATAAATATTTTTTTTCATTTTCTTTAATTTTGAAATTTTTTGTTTTTCAATTTTTCACTTTTTAATTTATTGTTTTTTTCTTTTTGTATTTTTGTCTTTTTATGAGCAATCTCATCTAGGAATAAAACACTCATGTGAACCATTGGTTGAGGTGTTATTTTATGCTACCAAGTCTCAAGTGACTAATTAATTGGATAGCGAGCCCACAACATCCATTCACCCATTCTATTAATAAGAGGTTCTACCCTGGGTACAATGATATTCCTAATCATTAAAACTTAAAATAATCTTGTGATCATTATACTCAGAGCGAAGAAGGATGGACTAAGTAGGAATGACCAAGGTGTGACATCAAGGGAACTTATGGATTCTCTTGGGTGACATCTGTGGGAGTTACCATGCAGCTTGGTTGTACTAAGATCCTTGTAGATCTAATGAAAAGTGGAAGTAAGAGTAATCAAAAGGCACTCAACCAGAAAAAAAATAATGTTATTCCAGGGGGTCCCATTGGAAAGATATGCACCCATGCCTGAAGGTAGGCAGCTTCTCTGGATAAAGCAATACTTCATTACAAAAGAGTGAGAGAGAGAGAAAGAGAGAGAGAGAGAAAGTGCCACAAAGCAAAATCACTCCTCCCTTGTACGAAACACCGAGTGATCATACGCCTTGCTATCATGGTGATCTTATGGTTGTCGATCATTGGATGAAGCAATGCGATGTCACTAATTAAAGGAATGGGCTTGGTCCTGATTTTGGAGTAATGGGTTAGTGACACATTAATCATGCCCTACATGCATGATTCATTATGCCCTAAGCCTGTTACCTCATGTCCCGATCTCTGCAATCCCTTCTACAATTCACTTCACCTCGCTATATTTGTAATTGTGACTTGTGACTTGGGTAGCATGGAATTCACCTCTCATCACAGTGATATTTACATGTGTGTGTTTTGTGAAATTGGTGTTGATTGCATTTAACCCTTCTAGTGCCCATGGGCATTTTAAGGTGTGGTTCTATAAGGGCATTATAGGTAGGAACTTGCTTTGGGGAGGATCCACTTGCGTAACCCATGTAATTGCACTTATAACACATCTCCCGCACATCATTCAATACCCTCTAAGTATTACCAACATACTTCCTTCCCTTATTATCCTTCTGCTTCAATCGTTCCTATGAGCTAACACATATACCTTTTCCCCTACTCTTCATGATTTTCATTGTCATATTTTACACCATTATACTCATTGTGCCTTCAGGAGTAGTTTTTATTACCCTGGATCTCTTTACATGGACCGACACGTCCTCAATTTATACCTTGGAGTTTCAAAAAATTTAAAAATTTGGTAACTTTTACAAGTGCCCCATTTTTGGTAGGACATGATATCGGGTATGCAATATCACGGCTGACGTGATATCAGGTCCCCGCTAGCGACTACGCGATATCGCGTCCTTAAAATATATAAATATATGGACCCCCTGCGCCTGTCACCATCATTTGCAACTGTTCACATGGGGGAAGTTTTTCAAATTTTCTTCTACGACTTGCGATTGTGCATTTCTTGCTTCGCTAACCATAACTTGCTCGTTGGTGCTCCGATTTTCATTCCGTTTGAACCTTCTTGAACCCAGAGTGTCCAGCTTAGTCGTGGGGGAGGGGTACATGCCAAATTGCATATCAATTTTCTTTGAAATTCATCATCACCCAAAGGACACTATCAAGGGTAATTAGTTATAAAAATAATAATAAACATGTGCCAAAAACAATCTCATCTCCTTACATATACCAGGAAATTAAAACTCTGAAACCACCTAAACAAAGTAGACCAAATATTAAAATCTTGTGGGGACATTTCCATAAAAACTCTTAACTTTAAAATCACATGAAATCAGAATTAACTCTTTAAGGTAAGAAGTAAGGTATAACTTAACTTTGGTAAGAAACCTTACTAATGATTGGCCCCATGTGATTGCAAATGGTTCCAAAGCGTGCACATCAAGAAGGTTCCTCTCAATGTGTGTTCAAGCAACCCAAGAGAGGTAGAGGATAGATGCCTACCGAACAACACGCAAAGCAGGAGGAGCAATTGTTCAGTATCCATCAAGAAGACCATGCCACTATGCAATCAAGATAAGTAGAAGGAGGAGCTTCTACAATGCCTAAACAGGGACAACACCTCACGTTACCCCTAGAGTGTGTCCAAGCCATCCGTGAAAAGTCCACATCAGCTGCCATTATCGTGGAATTGAATTTTGGACCTTTCAAGAAATTCACTCCTGAGGCCACTATGGACCACCTCAAAGGGTCCCCATTATGGCCTATCCTCTTCGAAAGCAGTGCTTGGTACTTAGGAGAAACGTATCAATTTTGGCACAATAAAGAAGAAGGCACCATAGTTAACATTTGTGGTGTATCTGTTGATTTCTTCATCGAAGCCATTTCAAAAGTATTAAACCTTCCAAATATAGGGCCAAAGGTTGCTTGTCTGTCTACTCACTCTGATGCTGATGTGCGAAAGGTTTGGTTAGACAGGGCGTATGGTAAAGAAGACAAGACCTATGGAGATTTGACGTTGGAAGAGAAAATCTACTTTAAAATTGAAACTTATCACACCTTCCCCACAAAAGGATTAAACAGAATTTCAACATATGCGGCAAGAGGATGTGCGATATTGATGGGAAAGGTTAATGCTAACTTGCCTCATCTATATTTCATGGAGATCCTACGGTTGTTTAAGGAACGTAAGACAGGGAAGTTTGCATTGTCCTTCCCTTGTCTCATCAGGAAGTTGTGCAAGCATGATGGTATTCGAGGATACACCAATGATGTCCTCAAGAAAGCCCAAAATTCCTCATAGGATGAACTACTAAAGCCACCATCTGCAAGGAAAATTACTGGTGAGACATTGGGGCCAGCATAAGAACAAGAACAGACGGTAAGGCCCACTGCAACTCAACTTGCAAGGCCCAGCCAACCTCTAAGCACAGGACCCAATCAATAATAAGAAGTAGGGCCTAGCACAAGCCAGAAAGATCAATCGCCACCGTCGCAGGATTACCGACCGTTGATAAGCCATCTTAGGGCCATCGCTGAGACGGTCAATTGGGGAAGTCATTATGATGCAAATCTCTTCTGCGTCATCAATGATACCATACAGTCCACTTTCTTTATAGATCATGCACAAGGTGAGGTGTCCATTCAAATAGGAGGAGAGGAGAGTTGTTGGTCACAACAAATTTCGAGAAATGCTACATCCTTTTAGGTGCAACTAGAAACTGGTGAAGGGGCCACAGTGGTGGTCATGCAATACCAGGATGCAGCTGGAGCTGCAAAGGTGGTCACAGACCATATCAAGGAATCTTTTAACATCCTTGTTGTGCCACTAGTAGATTTCACAGAAGCATGGGATGCTCAAACTTTTTCTAGTCCCTTAATGACTCCTGCGGAACATGAGGATGTTCTTGATCGACTGCTGCAAACAGGATAGGTGATGACATCCTTGTTTGACATCCCATAGGATGTTACGGCAGCACAATCAAACCTCATCTTCACTAAGGGAAAGCTGGTCATGACAGAGATGAGGGCCGAGCACGCAGAAGCAGAAGTTGCAAGACTACAAGAACAGTGTAGCGAGATCCCTCTCAATTCATTCCCGCGAACCAGCTAGACACCTTTAGGATGGACCAACTCAACAAATTGCTAGCAGAAAATAAAAAGGTGGCAGAGGAAAAAGAGAAGGCCGAGTGGAATGCCTCCATGGCACAAGCGCAAACTTACGCGCATGCCAAGGTACTTAAGGCCTTACACGAAGAAAACAAATAGCTTATTACTAATAATCTTTGATTGACCTTTGTGGTGAAACAAAAGAATGTTCTCGAAGAACATTTTCAGCAGCTACGAGAACAGCTGATCAGGATCAACCATGACATGAACCATTTGGCCAGAGAAAATTGAACCCTCTCAATGGAGGAGGTACGCGCCATCCATCAGAAGATAGCCATCGAAATAAGCACGTGGCAAAACGAGGCCAAGCGGCACAAAAAGTTAAAAGAGCACTTTTGAGACTAGGTGGGAATGTACAAACAAATCATCAAAAAGGAGATCCATATGGCCAAGGCCCACATCAATGTTTTCAGTGCTCCACACACTAATTGGCGGGCCATATTGGATATATATGCATTTTCCTACCTAGCAGAACTTAAGAGCTAAGACTTGCAGATTCAAGATCTTACAAAATACATGGAGTTGGCAAATCTAAGGTATGCCAATCTAGCCATGTTGACAGCAGGGCACCCAAGGATAGAGCTCGAGAAGTAGGTAGCTACCACCTATGCCAAGTATGAAGCAAAATTTGTAGAACACAAGAAGATGTTGCAAAAGTTGCAAATTCTAAATTGGAGGTGGTTAAAGCAAGCTACCAAGGAAAAAAAGATTTCACAACAGACTTGGCTCGAAGGCTTACAAATTTTCAGGAGTACAGAGACAAAGCCAGAGCCTACAAGGAGGAACGACGGTTTTTTGTAGCTTGTTACATCAAGGCAAGCATAATGTTTCCGTAACTACCATGCCTATGGGAGGTGCTGACTCCATCAAACATTGGAGCATCAACATGGATGGCACAGGACCCTCAAACTGAAGAGGAGAAACTCCAAGCACTACTTCAACATCATCAAATTCCAAAACCTGGAGTGCAGGACAAGGGAAAGCAACCCATGAAGGAGACACCGCCACCAGGAACCACATGAGTTCCACCCAATTTTGTAATTTTAGGAATTTTCATTTTGTCATGTTGTGTTCAATCTTGTTCTATTGAGTTGTCCATTGTGGCATGAATAGCTCCCCTGTTAGTCAATAATCTCATACCTATCCACTATGTAATCAATGGGACTTGTTCTCATTCTGACTTAAGGATGAGTTTTCATTCAGCCATGGGGGTATGATGAATCGTGATTCATCAAGTTGCGATATTAGACCCATGATATCGGGTACATGATATCGCATCTAGTAGCGATATCGGATATGCAATATCATGGTTCCTATGTGAGCCTATAAATATGCATGAAGGCACACGGGAAAGGAGTCTTTTGTCAGTTAGAAATTAGTATTAGAATAGGATCTTTTTGTCATTTTTTCCTCTCAACACTCTCTCCCAATGCATGCCCACAGTGTGATGATTGTAATTGTATGGCATCCTTTATTCAAGTGTGATGTACTTGGACACGCACATGACCGGCAATAAAGATCGAGATTACTTCATCATTGTAGCATCCCCTTAGTTTAATTATTTAATTTTTATTGTTATTTATTGCTTTCATAGCTAACATCTCTTCACCCTAAACTCCTTAATTGCGGAATGAGTACGACTTAATCACGAGCATTTAACTGTGACTACTTGGAAACCCAGTAGCGTACCTAGGATCTGTGCTTGGTAATCCTAATAGTTGTCATGCATGAGGTCCAAGATGTGTATGGATGATTAAGGAACGGATGCTCATCGCACTTAGGCTAGTTTAGATTCTCTCTCCTTATCTCCTATTAGTATAACTCTCTCTCCATTTTCCTCCCAGCTTAGCTAAGAGATTATTTTCCGTCACCTCTAAGAGTAGCAGTAGTTTAGGAACACATCATACACCTCACTCTAGACTAAACCATACATGACAAAGCAATTACTAGTCCAGGTGGGAAGACAGTGAACTGTGATCAACGGGTAACTATCTGGATACCACAACTAGCCCGTCTACAGAGTTCGACTAGATTTTGCATGAAACACTCATATTCGTATGGTTGAGTGTAGGGATACCTCACCATTCATCAGGTATGATTTTGTTCCAATTGATATGTTACACACTAAATCTAGAGTTTATCTAAGCTTGTAAGAGACTCTTAGCTCTTAATTGGGTCTACATTCTTAAAATTTGAGAAGTCAATTTTGTTTGGTATGTTTTTTCCTCTCATAACAATTAAGACACAACCCCACCATGACTAAGACTCAGTAGCGCTCCATTCTAGAGGCAAAAAGCTAGTGAACAAGGGGTTGTAGTCAACTCACACTTCACTCATGACTAGATCAAGACTAGCACCCAACTTGCTCCATAACCTAGACAAATTAAGCTTGTGTTTCATGTTGCAATATACTTATAGTGGATTAGCTCTATTCTTAGGAATTTATTTTTGGACAAATTGAATTCCAACAATAGTCATGCATAGAGCATGATGAGACAAAAAGAAGATATCATGATTCGTAGTGTACTAGCGATCTTTATTTTCTTTTTACAAGTTTCTACAAAATGCAATTTACAATTTAGTTAGAGTTAGCTCACCCAATTGCAACTCACAATTAACATGCATTAAGCTCGTAACTACACTTCTAGCCATCATCCAAACTTAGGACTTATTTCACTACATTCCTAAGTCCTCAACATCACCATTGTGTACTTAATTGTCACAAAGTTTGATTTTAGTGGGCAATGCTCAATTATAAACATAAAAATCCATAAAATAAATTCTAAACCTTGTGTAGTTTGATGGATCCAAGAGGCTCTTCATGGTTGCAAGTAAAAAATTTAATTTTAGTATTATTAGAGACTAAGATACTTGAACACATCTAGTCATTGTCAAATAACTAAATTAAAGAAGATATATTTAAGAGATTTGGATAGGTAATATAGTTGATAAGTGGATTATCTAGGAGAAGATTATGTGAATTATGAACCAATATTTATTACTAGTTTTAGAGCAATTAGATTTACAATAGTTTCTAACAATGACTATGTTACCTTTAATTCAAAGAAGCTTAGCCTAAAACAATGTAATTGTTTTAAGATTATAATAGGTCACCTAATAGTTTTCCAAAATGGAGATGAAGTTGTTCCTCCATTGCGAATAGTAATCAAAGGAACAATAAACATAAGAAAATCCTTTTTTATTGGTGCCATTTATGATGCTTTTAGAAACCTATGTAGTTCTAATCAAAATAGTTTTTTTGTGTTGACATCTATACGAGCTCCAATATACAACATTAATAATACTATTGTACATTTCGTGTTGAAACTCGATATACTCTATAATAGGAGAGTATGTTATCCATAGCTTTAAAGTTTATTTTTTGGTAAACTTGATCTTTTTTTAGTAGATTTATTAAGAAAATAAGTTGAACTAGCTCTAAAGTAATGAAATGTGTAGCTAGATCACCTTCTTTTTACGGAGGTAATAGTCAAATTATTATTTGAATGAGTAAAAAAGAATAAGAAACCCCTCATGAGGGAATGGACTTCAAGGGAAATAGTACTTTAACACGTCATTGGATAATATAAAAAAACTCTTTCCAACCTCTAAAATGGTAATCAAAATCACGTTGATTTATGAAACTAAAATTGAGATTTTAACTTACATCTAATGAGATCCCTTGGATCTATTAATCATTTTCAAAATTTCTTTTACATTTTTTTTTAATTTATAACTCAGTGCTATCTAGTAGAATCAAACCTATGACCTATGGTTATCAAGCTAAGATCCTTATCACTAGGCTAACATGTCTTTGAGCATTGATTAAATATTAAAGAAAATACTTCCCTCATGTAATTATGGCACCTCCTCTTTGTTTGGCAATGGGTTTTTTCTATTCCTTTTAATCATAATGCAATTTAGAGGCCACATGCTTTACAATTCCTTCATAATGGCACGTTTTGGAAAAGTGAGTCGGAATTTCTTCTTTTTTTTTCAATTACGATCATATTTAAGTGAATAAAATTTGGAAAATCCTAGCTCTCTCATGTATCTAATTTTTCATGTGGTTCTTGCTTCTTGGTGTGCTACTCTCTTAGAATAATCACCAAAACTGAGTGTTTTTTGGGGCCTAATATCTGCATGTAATGTGATCATAATGAGGAATCCCTTCTCCATTTCTTTCATGATTGCCTTTGCATGGGTACAAATTTATAGATATTCTAGTTGACAGTTTGATCCTCTTTTGATCTTCATTATCAGCCAAAAGCAAATTTGCTTAGTGGGAAATGGCATGTTGTACTAACATGTTCAGTTCTGCCATTCTATTTGGAAACTCCACAATGACATTATTTTTCAACATAATCATTGCCCCTAGCCTAGTTGTTTTGCAGCTAATATATTAGTATTTTTCCTTAAAGAAGTTGTAACACATCTTGCCTACACTACTTAATATGAGCCATCACATAATGTTCTATTAGTTCACCAATATTGAGGATCTTCTTAACTCTATTTTTTAACCATTCGTAATAATGCATGGCTAGGATCACTTCTTTGTAGCCTTCTTCATGCTTCTTTTTTGGTATTAAAGCTATGGTTGTTTGATCTTGGGATGGTAACTCCTTTTGTATTGGTGAAAAAATGATCTCTAGTGGGAATAGTGCACATCAGTGGCTTTCCCCTTGTAGGTAATAATTTGATTAAAGGCACATCTATAAGGCCTAAGGTTATGCAAGATTTTTTCAATAATGGCCTACGATTTAGAAGAATAATTTCTCTTATAAAGATCTATTGGAGCCTTGGAAAATTATTGCACATGTTATTTGTGAGTTTCCTTTTTGCTAGCAACTAGATTGGCATACCCATAAGCATATCCAGGTTCTATAAACTCTTTTTGAGGACCTTGCTTTGTTCCAACATGATGTTGTTGGTTAGGTTGTGTAGTATGCTTGAGCAAATATTATATCCATCTTTGAACATGAAGGAATTCTAGAGATCCTTTGCGAATAAGGCTACCTTGAGGAAATGGCCATGCTTATGCTAGTTTAAATCAATGTTGTCATAACATTAAGTAATGTTCAACCAACAACCCTCAAAGTAATCATTGACACAGTGATGATTCTAAGACCCTTAGCTACTAAACAATATCCCAAGGACTCTTCCATGACATCATCTTCAATAACTATGGAATAATCACTAACCTAGATGCCTTACTTAGTCTAACCCCTTAGGTTCTCTTAAGAACAATGATTTTACCTAAATAATTTCGTAATATATAGATTTTAAGAGGCAACCACAAATGTGCAATTAAACTACCCTTCCTTTGGGTATTATGCATATGTGACCTTGTTTTTGTTGATCTTTTAGAAGTAGCTAATAATAATGTTAGTGGCGCCATGAATGATGATGTGTCTCAACCTGTGCTCATTACTTAGCCAACGTTGGATGTCTTAGGATCTCAAAATACCACTTACTCTTTAACCCCCATGCATAACCCTAACTCCTTAACTCCAACACCCTTACCAACATTGTCACTAAGCCTTGTAAAGCATATCCTCTTTATGTTAAAGCACCCATGTCCAACGACATAGGCATACACATCTAAAGAAACTCCTCTTAAATGTCCTAAACTTAATGGTGTTTGCAGTGAAATGTTACTTTTCAATAGTGTAAGTAAACCTTTTTGAACTTGTCATTCAACTAAGCCCTTTGATACCAATGTATTAACACCCTCCCCATTTCAAGCTATACAAATTGCTTTTGTAGGAAGTATAATTCAATTTGCAAAGTTTAGAGTTATTTTGACATGTGTTTGCTAATTTGGATTGGAAACTACTAGCTAGGTGTGACGTGCAACAAAGATTGTGAGTTGGACACAACTTATAATTGGTCATTTAGATGTTTTTTACATAAATTTTGACTCAAAATTAATTTTTTGAGGGCTATGGCTAGTTGAATATTGCAGTGGACTATTATGGGTTGCAACTTGCAGTTTCCTATATTGTGAATTAGTTACTTTCAAGATTTTGATTATAGCATGCTACATTACTAGTGTGACTCACATGAGGTCACAACAAGATGATGACTATGAAGGGCTACAACATGCAATAGGTTGCAATAGTCTACTTGATAACTTTCAAAAATGGATTAAATCACAAAAGAAAAAGGGTTAGTGTCAAGTTGGCAACCAACTGTAAAATCTTGCGAAATCTCATGGATGAGTTCTTTTTCAGATTTTATAGATGCTAAGGCATTCCCTAGAGAAATGCACGATAGTCATAGTCTGCAAACAAGTTCACTACCTAGGATCAATCCTTTAATTGGATAGTGAAATTGATAAAGATATTAGAAATAGAATTGAGGTAGGATGGTCAAAATGGAGATAGGCTAATGGTGTTCTATGTAATAAAAAATATTAATAAAATTAAAGGGCAAATTTTATAGGATAATAATGAAGTTTGTTATCTTATATGGTGTTAAATGTTGGGCAGTACAAAAGAGGTGATGAGCGGTGAGGTACCCCTACGCTCAACTATACAAATACGAGTGTGTACACGCGATCCAGTCAAATTCTGCAAACGAACTAGTTGTGGCACCTAGACAATTATACGTTGATCGTAGTTCACTATCTTCCCACCTGGACTAGTATTTGCTTTGTCACATATGGTTTAGTCCATAGTGAGGTGTATGATGTGATTTCCAATACTATGCTACTCCTAAAGACAATGAGAAATAACTTCATTAAGCTAATAAGCAACAAGAAATATAATCTATGCTAGCCTAAGTGCGTTGAGCATCTGTACACATCTTGGACTTCATGTACTACTTCTGGGATTACCAAGCGCACATCACTCGAAACACTACTTGATACGCTACTAGGTTACCACGTAGTTACACTTAAATAATCGTGATTAAGACATACTCATTCCGCGTTAACAACAAGAATAGTAAATGACAATAAAAGAAATATTAACTAGGAAAAAAATAATAAATGATAACTAATTAAAAAAAATTAAAGGCTAAGTGAATGCTACAATGATGGAGTAATATCGATCTTTATTGCTGATCATGTGTGTGTCCAAGTACGTAACACTCGAATAAAGGTTTTGTACAATTACAAGCATCACATTGCAGGCATGCACTTGGGAAAGAACTGAAAAACTAAAATTGACAAAAAGACTCCTAATGACTAAACAATCTCTAATGCTCTAATGACTCTTCCCCATGTGCCTAAGTGCTATATTTATAGGCTAACACAGGAATCACAATATCGTGTATATGATATCGTATCCAGGCTGCGATATCGTGTATACAATATTGTATCCAGGTTGCGATATCGTGTACCCAATATCATGTACTCGATATCAGGGCCTGGCAAACTATGATTCATCAAGAGTTATGAACAATAAATTAGTATGGTAGAAATGAAAATGCTTTGATAGATGTTGAATGTTACTAGAAGAGATGAACAACATAATATAAACATTAAAGAAAGACTTGGTGTGGCTTCTATTTCAAATGAACTATAAGAGTGACGACTTGGATGGTTTGGACATGTGCAAAGAAGATCAAAAAATGAGGCTATAAATAAAGGTTGCTACATCATTTTTCTGGGAAAAAATACCAAAAGGAAGATAAAAAAAGACATGGAAAAAATGATCAAAGATGATTTAAAGAAACTACAAATAAACAAAAATATAGCTCTTCATAGAGGCAAATGGTGAAAAAGAACTCATGTAACTAACCTCATTTTATTGGTACAAGCTTAGGATGATGATGCTGATAAAGATCAAATCACAAATGTTGTAGATTTTGAAGGATGAACGTATAAATTGATGTTTGATGATGTCCTGATAGTGTTTTGGAGTCATCTCAAGGGTAAGGGAGAGTCTATGAGTTAATTGTGAGTTAATTGGAGCATTGGTAAACTTTCATAAGTGTGTGTAAACTTCATCTTCTTGAGCAATGTGAGGTTGTTATAAGGTTGTAGGGCATCTAGTCCTACAACAAGTTGAGTGTGGTAAGGAATTAAGTGTGAGAGGCCTAGTATTTCCTAGATGCTTAGGGCTTGTATGTTATGTGCCTATATATTTGTTGTAATTTTATGTATTTCATTTTATCCATTTTTAATAAAGAGGGGTTTCAATGTGTTTTTCTTTCTACATGCAATTGTTGTGGTTTACTTGTCATCTCCTTTCTCACATCTTGCTTCTTTGATCATAGTTCTTGTTTGATACTAGCTATTGTTGGCACTTTTTAGATGTTATTGATTTTTTAAAAAAAAAATTAGTAAATGAACATTAATGGTTTGCTTGTCATCTCATTTCTCACATCTTACTTCTTTGAACATTATTCTTCTTGTGTGATACTGCCTATTATTATTACTTTTTAGATGTTTTGGTTTTTTTTTTTTTTAAAAAAATAGTAAATGGACATTGACGAGCAATGAAAGTTCCTACGTCCAGCTATATGAACCATAAGCATTCATGTAAAATCTAGTTGAATTCCATGGATGGAACAAGTGTGGTATTTAGATCGTTAAGGATTGCTCGTAGGTTGCTATTTTCCCACTTTGACTAGTGGTAACTTTATCATGTATGGTTTACTCCAAAGTGAGGTACATGATTATGATGTTGTTGGTGCCTTAAACTAAATTAATCAATAACATAAAAATTAATTATTTAATCTAATTAACAATGAAAGTAAATCTTAAGCTAGCCTAAGGGCAATGAGTGTTTGTTCTTGACTTATTGGACATATGTTGAACTCATGTACCCATTGCTAGGATTACCAAGTGTTATGGTACTGAGCGAACCAAACAATAATGCTATTGGGATTACTAAGCACATACATGTTTATGTTTGAAACTAGCCGCACTCATTTTGCCAATTGATTAATATACATGAAAATGTAAATATTAACTAAGTACATAGAAGGTAAATTGCATTAAAAGTAAATCTATCCTAAGTCAAAATGTTGCAATCATTATGAATCAATCTAGATCTTATTGCCATTCATAGAATGTGTCCAAGTACAATGCCACTCAAATAAGATATCATACAATTGACTCAAATCCATGCTACAGGCACTTACTAACTATTTGCTAAGATTACAAAGAAAATTGCAACAGTTTGGTTACACTATTGATCAAATGGTGCCAAATATGTAGTAGATGCTTGCATATTTCTAGGCAAATATGGAGATTGTATCACCGCATTTATGCATCTTAGTTTTCAATGACGCATATGCATTGACACAGTTGTGTTGATACATATGCATTGATGCATCTTAGTTTTCAATGACGCATATGCATTGACACGGTTGTGTTGATACATATGCATTGATGCAACTATGACATAACAGATGCAATGTAGCAACTAATTGAGATGCACTCATGCATATGTGATTGATACATTTAACAATAGTGCTTCAAGAGGCATTAATGCTTAGAGTTGATAGCACGATCCCTATTCACACAACAAGCTGAAGTGTCCAACCACAAGGCTACTGCACAATCACCACACTTGTAAGTGGAAATAGAAATCAAACCTAGAACATTCTAATTAAAAAAAAAATGAGTATTTTGACTATTGCACTAGCCCCAACATTTTTGAATTTTTTTAAAAAATACTACTTTAAAATGGAGGGAAAGACTTTGACGGAATAAAATGATCCCGGTGGGTTAAGTAAAATCAAACACTGCATGGAGATGGGGGGGTGGAAGAGTTATTATCTCTCCTCTGCCCAACTGCCGAGTTAACTGAAGTCAGGAGTCCAGACATGGCACTCTAAGCGTTACATAAAATAAATCTGTACATGCACTAGTGCGTTTCCTTTGATCTCATTTCCATGTACAGGAGTTACCTCGACCCAGAATATGCAACAAACATCATTAAAAGGAGGCCAAAAAACGCACGCCATTCCATTCGTCGAGACAGTGCCCTCCCTCCCATTATATCTTTGCCGCAAAGGAGGGAATGGAGGATTTGTCGTCGTCAACAGACAAAAAGTGCCCCCACTCCCACACAAAACCAACCAAATGCAATATCAACAGATAATGTATATATTATGTATATATCTCGTACTTTGACCCTTGTGGCGGACCCTCGTTGTTTAAATAAAATCTAACCTCCCCATCCTTGCCGAACCATCAAATCAAATAACTGGTCCGGGTTCGAAGACGCAAAGTTAATTAATTACCATCGTAAAAAAGAAGCGCATCATACCTTTTTACGTTCTATCCACGCGGAAACAAACATGATTCCTGTCATTGATGCTTTGCTTCCGCATTAAGGCTGGGCTCATTGAAAAACCAACAAAGCGATTTATGACGACGTCTGCCACTAATTTAGCAAAGTCACGATCACGATGAAAAATTGATCGCCAACAGAAACAGGTGAGCAGTCGCCGTCAATAGACGGCAAAACAAACGATTCGACGTTGGCCGTCTCGCTTGCACATGTGCTGCGTGGACCCCACGCGTCTTGATGATGAGACATGAAAGACTGGATTCCACTGCACTTGAGACTTGTCCCTGAAATCGATCGCTGATCAATGACTTTCCGTCATCAACGCCTTTAACTGCGCGCCAGGACCAAACCACAATCCACGGCCACCTAAAAAACCCAAAAAAAAAAAAAAGAACTCAACATTCTATTCTTTTCTTCTCTTCTGTTCTCTTCTCTGCATTTCATTTCTTCTTGAAAAACCAGAGAGGCCAGGGCCACCTGCTTATCCTGCTCTAGCTGGACCCCAAACGCATTTCACCGCGATTCTCTCCATGTGGGTCCTCCTCCTGCCAAACGAGCCTGTCTCGTTCAATCGCAGTAAAAAGTTGCAGGGGCAAATAATCAACTGAACTTTGTGTGAAACCGCGAAAGCCCAGGGGCTGCAACTGGTATTTTAGACACGAAATGGGACTTTAATTTGGTATCCCATTTTAGGCATCTATCCATCAGTTCTCGCAAAAAGCCCGATAAATGATTTGACAAAATTCGGCTTTAAATCCTTCAAACCCTTTGCGGAGGCTGCGCCAGGAAGCACTTTTTCTAGGACCCAGAAAATGTGCCGAATTTGCGTTTCGACAATGTGTGCTTTCAAGAATTTGCGTTGTTGCAGAAAAAACTTTTCGAATGCCCGCTTTCAGCGTTTATCGGACCGTATCAAGGATATCGGTAAATCCACCGTTCACACTCGACACCCGACACACCCACCTGGTTCCTGCTCTAGGGTTCGCAAAGGACACACTGAGCTGGCCTATTAATGCCTGCCCACTGGGCTCTGTGATTTCCTGCCCAATTCAAGCTCAAGCTCGAGAGCAGTGCCAAAACATGGCTCGTGTTTCCGGCTTCAGGCGTCTGCAGCTTCCGCTCGTTTCCATGGCCGCCGCGGCGCTGCTGCTTCTGCTTCTGCTTCTGCCGGGCTCCGCCGTGGCCGACGACAGCCCCGTCGGAGCTCCGGACGGTAAATCCGGCAACCACGCGAATCCCCCGCATTTTGTTGGTACTTATCGTGACTGAGCGAGCGTGCATTTGCAGGTTTGCTGGACAACGGCGACTTCGAGGAGGGGCCGCCGGACAACGGCACGGCGGTGTCGGCGACGGGCGGCATATCGGAGCTGCCGGCGTGGCAGATCTCGGGCACGATCGAGTACATCCGGATGGACCAGAGGCAGGGCAGCATGCTGCTCGTGGTCCCGGAGGGGCGCCACGCCGTGCGCCTGGGCAACGACGCGTCGCTGTCGCAGCGCCTGCAGCTGGAGCAGGGAGCCACGTACTCGCTGACCTTCAGCGCGGCGCGCACCTGCGCGCAGCTCGAGTCCCTGAACGTGTCCGTGGCCCCGGCGTGGCGGAGCGTCGACCTGCAGACGCTGTACAGCATCCACGGCTGGGACGCCTACGCCTTCGCCTTCAAGGCGGTCACCGCGGACGCCGTGATCTCGTTCCACAACCCGGGCCTCGAGGAGGACCCGTCCTGCGGACCCATCCTGGACGCCATCGCCCTGAAGAAGCTCTTCGTGCCGGAGCTCGCCCCCGGGAACGTGGCCGTCAACGGCGACTTCGAGGAGGGGCCGTTCATGTTCCGGAACGCGTCGCTGCAGCTCGGCGTGCTGCTGCCGACGAACCCCGACGTGACGACGTCGCCGTTGCCCGGCTGGACCGTGGACTCGAACCGGGCCGTCCGGTTCGTCGACTCGGACCACTACAACGTCCCGCAGGGGCGCCGCGCCGTGGAGCTTTTGTCCGGGAAGGAGGGCATGATCGCTCAGATGGTGGCTACGAAGCCCGGGCTCAAGTACGTGATGAGTTTCCTCATGGCCGACGCCAACGATTCCTGCGGAAGTCCCATGGGCGTCATGGCCTCCGCCGGAGACCAGCAGGTGCCGTTTCACCTGCCGGCCCCGCCGACGGAGCCCAACAACGTGACTTTCACGGCCGTGGCGGAGCGCACCCGCATTGCGTTTTACAGTATCTACTACAACAAGAACCAGCACGACCACAGCTCGCTCTGCGGTCCCGTCATCGACGACGTCCGTGTGTTCGATCCCTCGAAGTCCGGCGCGGGCGCCCCTCCGAAGCCGCTCGTTTTGGCCGGCTCCGTGTTTGCGCCGCTGCTGCTGCTGCTGCTGGCTCTGCTGTAGAGACTCTGGTTTGTCTTTTTGTGGGTTTGGGTTTGTATTAGCAGAAGAAGCAGAAGAATGAATGGATACTGTTTCGTTAGGCGTCTTCAAATGTATATGAGTAAAGCAGATTTGATTCGTTGCTGGCCGTCCCCTCTCTTTCGGTCGTGGGACTTTTGCTGTTGTTGTTGTTGTTGTTACTTGGTACTTTGTGTTTGGCAAATGCCACTGTCGTTTATATTAGGTACTTGTAATGTTGCCTGTAATTTCTTCTTCTTTGGAATATCTCTGCTGTTTGGACTCGGAAGTTGAAGCAGTCCCGGCAACGTGAAAAGAAATCGCAGCTACTACTTGTCACTTGGCTTCCTCGTGAGAACTGAAGTGCAGCATATTTGTTGTGGAGCTTGTGATTGCGATCACGTCACGGGCGTGCAAACGCTTAATGAAACTGCACCCTGCAGAATACGGGCGAAAAATGACGATTCTCGCGTAGAACGGATGCGTGGAGACCGATTGGCTTTTCAAGCTTGCGCGAATGTCGTTTATGAGTTCCAGCTACGGTTGTGACTTATGTGAAAATGACAAAAAATACGTAGTAAAATGATTCTCGATCGAAAAAACACCGAACAGGTCCGCATTGTCAACACTTGCATCGCTGTTATTTCTTCGTCCAGAGGAATGGATTGGATTGAATTGAATAAAGATTTACGACGATAAGGGCGGTAGGCAGCAGTTAGGCCGTATTCAGCCTGTACGTCGATACTCATTTAAGAACAGAAGAACATGGCCATGTCATGTTTACTCGGAACGGAAAAGGATTAAGCCTTCTCTCAACGGCAGCTTCCTTTAATGCAAAATTCCTGCGACCAATTAATTGCTTTAATAGCAAAATCACTTTCTGAAATAATTTTGTTAACTCGAATATTAATTGTGTTTTGTCCTTGTACTAATTTCACTTTTTCAATTTTATTATATCCGTTTAACAAATATGAGCCTGCATTAACAGGGCGGACAAAGCACCAGGAAGAAATTGGTTTAGCCTGACAATGAAATTAATTACAGCATATTGCAATTGATATTAAGAAAAGCGAAACCGATAGGTCGTTAGTTGAAATCAATGGGCCTAAGAGAGAGAACAGATGTTAAACTTGAGGGACCTTGAGGAACTGTGCATTACCCAAACGAATAATTCAAATTAGTCACGGATAAGAAGGACCGATTTGTTTTGAGGATTAATGATAAGCATGGAGATTTCGAGCTTTAATGCTTCAATGTAGTCCCGTTTTCTGTAAAGTTTGTTTTCGCAGCATGGTTAGGATGCGTGACGTAGCAGCGAGATATTATAAGCTCGTTAACTAACATATTTTTTGCCAATCCCTAAGGTGTGTTCTTAGCTGTTATACTTCCTCTGCAGAATACCTTAGGCTGCCCAATGACAAGGGTGTTCGTGTTCATGCCTTTTTTTTCCCCTCCCAATAGTGTATTTCGAAGGACCAATCATATCCATGCTTTACATGTAGGTCATTACAAAGTGATTCAACAAAGGTTGTGATAATCAAATTTGATTTTTTGTATTGTAGATTTAATGTTTCTTGAGCGAATTTGATTTTTTTCGGAGAGAATTTGTTCTGTAAAGCTAGTGTTTTTTTTAGCAAATTTGATTTTTTAACATATCTATTTTTCCTCTTTGATTTTTCTTCTGTGGATCTGATTTCCTTAGAATTCTTCTTTGGGTAAACTTTTCCCACCTTACGGGTCATCTTTAAGCTTGGAGAGATATCTTTCTGCAAAAACCCACATTTAGGAGAGTTGTCCCCACTTGGACAAAGACGTCTTTGGTTTGGGAGAAATCTCTCATCTAAGATGTCTCAATTCTTGGGAGAAATGTCTAAGACAGTCTCAATTCTAGGAGAGATGTTTTGTGCACTTCCAAACATCTCATGTGAAGGTTCAACTCTCAGCCAAGACATCTCTTGGACTTCCAAAACATCTCGATAACATCCAAAATCTACAAAAACTATCTTTAGGGAGTAAAAAGAGGATCGTAGGAGGTGTTCCTACACCACTTTGTAATAATCTTGTAAGCAACTTTTGAATTAAAAGGAAAAATGGATTTATCATCTTTCCAAAAAATATGTAGAAAAGCCTGAAGCAAACTAATGTCAACTTTAAATAAATTTTTAATATTAGAAATAAATTTTTCAAATTTCTTTTTCCTCTTTTTAGATGAATTAGTAGCCCTAGCTCCTTCATTAAAAGAAAGCTTCCATGGGCTAATTTGCTTAAACATACCTTCTAAAACTATAATATGACTGTAATTCCAATATTTACTAAGCTTGCACCATGTTTTCCAAATTTGTTTAAGAATTGAAGAACCAAGGACAAGAAAAAATTAACAAAGCATCCAAACATTACCTCTATTAATGCACTTAGTAATCTCTTTTGCTGCAAGAAAGCTATGCAGGCTATAACAATTAATCAAACCTAAGTCTTCTATCTTTCTTTCTTACTATCACCGCAAGTATCCCTATGTTACTTAGCTGACAAAAAATATCGATGAACATTAGGATCAACTTTATAATAAGAAGCTTTTAGAAGGAGCCCCTCGTTTTAGACATTTTAGAAATAACAGATGAACTCGATAACTCCGGCGGAATTCAGTTTCAATAACTCAATAACAGCGCTGCTGCTAACTCTGGTAGAGCGCATGAAACTGAAACTCTTTTGTCTTTTTGTGGGTTTTGGCTTATCGACAGAAGAATAATACTGTTTCGTTGCGCGTCTTCAAATGTAAATGAGCGGAGAAGATTTGATTCGTTGCCGGACAAGAATCCAATGCTCTTTGCGCTCCCTCTCTTTCGGTCGTGGGACACGTCCCAGTGAC
The DNA here is from genome assembly GCA_015680685.1 of Gnetum montanum. Lineage (NCBI taxonomy): Eukaryota > Viridiplantae > Streptophyta > Gnetopsida > Gnetales > Gnetaceae > Gnetum > Gnetum montanum. Next base: position 421,945 of record MNCI01007001.1, on the reverse strand, counting down.
TTTTGTTGTTGTTATTAGGAAGTAGTTTGTTTAGGAAATGTCACTGTCGTTTTTATCAAGTACTGTTATGGCCATGTTGCCTGTAATTTCTTCTTCGCAGCTGGGAATGTCTTTGTCTGGACTCGAAGTTGGAGCAGTCACGGCAACGTGAAAAATCGCAGCTACTTGTCACCTCGCTGGCTTGCTCGTAAGAACTTTTGTGCAGCAGCATATTTGTTGTGAAACTTGTGATACAGCTCACGTCACGGGTGTGGGAAAGTAGACAGGCTGTGGAGAAGACGAATGCGATACAGAGAAATTTGACGATTCTCAGGTACTGCGCGAATGCCGGTTATGAATTCCAGCTCTGGTTCCAGTAAAATAATTTTCGAAGTGAAAACCATGGAACATGTCGGTTTGTCAACACTCGCATGGCTGCTATCGCTTCATCGAAAGGAAAGGATTTTGATTGAATTCAATGGAGATACGATGGATTCTCTGTCGCCATGCTACGCCAATAATGGCGGTGTATGGCCGGTTTCAGCCTGGTCGTCGATAGCATTTAAGAACAGAAGAACACGGTCATTTCTAAACGGAACGGAAGAAGATTAGCCTGTAATCAAGGGCAGATTCCTTTAATGCCAAATTCCTGGGACCAATTAATTTCTTTAATAGCAAAATCGCTTTCTTCGTTAACTTGGATATTAATTTTGTTTTGCCCTTGTACTAATTTCACTTTTTCATTTTTAGTATACCCGTTTAACAAATATCTGCCTGCATTAACACTGCGGACAAAACACGAGGAAGAAATTGGTTTAGCCTGACAACGAAATTTAATAACAGCATCTTGCAATTGATATTAAGAAAAGCGAAAGTGGTAGCTCTTTTGTTGTAATGAATGGCCTAAGGGAAGAGACAAGATGGAAAGTTTGCGGGAGATTGAGGACCTGTGCATCAACCAAATATGTTATTGAAATTAGTGACGTATGAAAGGGCAGATTACGTCAGAGCATTAATGATAAGCAAGGAGATTTTCGAGTAGGTTCTTCAATGTAGTCCACTTTTCCGTAACAAGTTTTCACGGCATGGTTAAGATGCGTGACGTAGCAGCGAGATATTTTGACAATCCCTAAAGCATGCTTTTAGCTGTTATACTTCCTATGCTGAATGCCTTAGGCTGCCCAATGACAAGGGTATTCGTGTTCATGCTTATTGCTTTTTCTTTGCAGTAATTCAATAATGAGGTATTAGTTGAAGATTCGTGATTTGAAAGCTTTGGTTCGATTTTAGTGGACAATGGTAAGTTATAAAGTTCTAAAAAAACTAGATATCTCAAGTGTACCTTTTAATGGGCAATGTTAAATTATAAAGTTTTAATTGGGTTTGAACACTCCTGCCCCCTAATTGTAGTTCAAAGAACGAATCATATTCATGCTTTATCCATAGCTTCTTACAAAGAAGTTCAATGGTTAATTTACAAAGGAGAGTCAAAAGTTATGTCAAGGACTTGAATCTATGTCTTATGATTTGACAAAATAAGCACTTTGCCCTCATTACAAATGATGGATGGTCCTCTTAATTTCTTTTGCACACAATTATTTATTTTGTCATTTTACAAAGTATTCATGTTACACAATAGCATATTATGTTTCCTTAGGGAAACTCCCTATTGAAGTTTTGAATCTTTGATTGAAGCCAATGTGTAATACATATAATGCCCATAGTTTCCCCTTTACATGATACTTAGCACAATAAGAAGAAAAGATCAACAAAGGATTCTTTATCTTGCTTTTCTTGGATCTCATAATAAATCTATCCAATCTTATAGTTCCATAATTAATATGTGAAACCATGTGAAACAAAAGCCATGTGGTGATTTTGTAACAAGTATTTAGCAATATTAGATGGCCCTTAAAGTAACATGGTATTAGGGATTTGTAGGATAGAGAGCTATGAGCGGATATACATGTTAAGTAAGTCCAAACTAATGCTTCTATACATTTGACATACTAAGGGCTTTCCTTGTAAAAAAGCACCTTGAAAAAACACAATGTTTTAACCACAAACATAGAGGTTGAAGTCCATACCTTAGACATGGTTTCAATTCGCAAATTATGAATGAACAAATCAACAAATAAACAAGGGCATATCCTAGGCCTTTGTGGATGGTGGCCAATGCCTTAACCATAGAACTATAGAAAATAGCCCATGCCATAATGATGAATCATCAGTTGGTTGGGATATTGCTGATGCTATATCACATCTATTTGACAAAAAGTCAATTTTTGGTCAGCTATGATATCTTAACTCCGATATTGGAGTTGCGATATCACGTATCCGATATCGGATCACATGCTACATTATTAGATATTTGATATCACAGGATGTGTGCTGGCCTATAAATATAGCACTTGGACACATGGTTTGGGAGTCAATTAGTCAATAGAGTAGTTGAACTCTTGTAGTTTTGTTCCATAGTCTTAGAGAACAGCCAGTGAGTGCTCGTAGTGTAGATCTAAATTAGTTGTACAATGTCTTATTCGAGTGGTAATATGACTAGATACATTCCATGAATGACAATAAGATGAAGATTGATTCTTATTCATTGCAACACTTTGACTTAGATTAAATTTACTTTTAATGTAATTTACTTTTCATGTACTTAGTTAATATTTACATTTCCATGCATATTAATGAATTGGCAGAATGAGTGCAACCAATTTCGAGCATAAACATGTATTTGCTTGGTAACCCCAATAGTGTTATTGTTTGGTTCGCCTAGTAGCATAGCGCATGGTAATCCTAGTAGTGGATACGTGGGTTCAAGATGTCTATAGTAAGCTAGGAATGGACACTTATGGCACATAGGCTAGTTTAGACTTTACTTTTCATTATTAATTAGATTAAATAATTGATTTCCTTATTATCATTAGGAGTAGCATAAAGCCACAACAACATCAATTATTTTATGCCTCACTTTGGACTAAACCATACGTGACAAAGCTACCACTAGTCCAAGTGGGAAGACAGTGAACTGTGATCAAGGCATAATGATCTAGATGCCAAAACTAGTCTCATCCATGGAATTTGATTGGATCATGCATGAACGCTTGTGATTTGTATGGTTGGGCATAGGCAAAACTTGCCGCTCAGCACATAGACATAGTAGAACCAAATCTTTAAGTATATGTATATTCAAATCACATAGTAAGTAATTCCATTTTGTTACAACAAGGCTAGGATGATGATGATGACATAGAAATCATATAACCAACATAATACCTTGTTAGAACTTCACATTGGGATGTTAGCCTAGTAGTAAGATCCTTCATTTAGTTACTCTAAATTATGGGATAGGTTATGATGGACAATAATGAATTATAAAAATCTAGTTTGACTATATGTAGGGACCATCATTTAGAGTGATGGTAAGGTGTTTGTTTCTCATGTCAAAGACCTAGGTTCGAGCATGGGCACAACCACTCAAAAAGGTTAGGCTTTCACTCATCTACCAATCCTCCCAAGACTCCATTTAGTGGGATAAGCATTGTGGCTTTGGGTGATGATCCTTCTTTTTAGTTTGACTATGTCTTCCAAGTAAATATTGTTAAAAAAAAGTTTTAGGTTCCAACACCCCCTAATCTTATTAGAGCTTAAGTAAAGCATAAAGTGCCTTAGGAACAACTTAAATGATGGGTGCTAAATATCTTTATGAAGATGTTTTGTTTCATGATGTTGCCACTTGATGAATAATACAAGTTGCATTTCATTATCAATCATGTTGTAGTTGATACATTACAACTATGATGTTGCAACCTATGTTGCTACATTGTAAATGTAATGTCTCTTAGTCATATCTTGCTTATATATATAGCTCACTAGTTGCATTTACAAAACCATTTAGGTAGCAAACCTCTTGTAGTTTGATTTTATAGTCTTAAGAATAGTCAATGAGTGGCCATAATGTAGATTTAAGTTAGTTGTTCAGAGTCTTATTCAAGTGGATTGAACTTGGACATGATTCATGAATGGTAATAAGATCAAGATTGACTTGTATTTATTATAGCACTTTGATTTAATATTTTTGATGTTTTTATGCATTTAATTGCTATTATTTTTATGAAGTTTAAATAAGTTAGCTACATCGACACATATGCGTCGATGCATCCTTGTTAATGCATCCTTGGATACATTGACACATATGCGTCAATGCTAATCCTCCCTATGCCTATATAAATATGAACACCAGCCACATTTATGGCACTTTTGGTCATTTCTCTAGTGAAGCTCTTACAATTTTCTTCCATAGGACTTAGCAAAATTTCCCTCTGATTGCTTATACCATAGATTGAATTGATTGTTTGGAGTTTCAAGTGTAAGATGTACTTGCACACTTTTACATGACAGAAATAAAATCAAAATTTCTTCTCTCCATTGTAGTACTTAGACTAGCATTTAGTTTACTTACAAGCACTTTACTTTTCTATACTTAAGAATTTAATATTTTATTTCATAGTAATGTGAGTATGACCACTTCAAGCATAATATACTAATGCTTGGTAATCCCAGTAGTGATTACTTGGTATGCTTAGTAGTAAACACTTGGTAACCCAATGATGTTACTATAATTTTAGGATGTGTATGGAAAGTGGGAGCGAATACTCTACATTTAGGATAACTTAGATTACTTTTAATTCTATTAATTAGTTAAAATTTATTATTTTAATTGATTCATTTTCTTAAATGCTCTTTATGACAAAAATAATAAAACTATAAATATAAATATCTTACACCTTAATCAAAAATAGTCATACAGATTAAATGAACACAAGTAATGATTGGAAAGACATCAACTAGTAACTTCATATTTGACTATCTAGGATAAAAGCCACTTAAGTAGAAGGGTCCATGAAATTCGGCCAGATTGCATGGACATGCTTGTGATTTGTATGGTTGGGCATATGGACTACTCATTGCTCATCATTGGCACCATTATTGGAAAACATGTTTTAGCTATTGTGTGCTAAGTGTTTTAGATAGTTAAATCATATAAAGGTCATTGTAGGAATATATAAAGCATCATCCTTAGAAAAATAATAATATCTTAATTTAAGGTACATTACAAAGAGAATGATGAGTCGTCATTTGGGGCGACCGTGATATCGCGTACGCAATATCGCATGCCCAGTCGCGATATCGCATACGCGATATTGCGGCATGTCTCCTCATCTATAAATAAGAGGTAGACAAATGAGTTTAGGCATCTAATTCTTAGTCCCTTACCCAAACTCTTGTAGTTTTCCCTTCTTAGAGTTAGAATTATTTTCTCCTAGTGTATGCCTGCAGTGTGGTGATTGTAATTGTATGGCATCCTTTATTTGAGTGTGACATACTTGGACATGCACATGATCAGCAATAAAGATCGAGATTACTTCATCATTGTAGCATTCACTTAGTTTAATTATTTAATTAATTGTTATTTACTACTTTCCTTGTTAATCTCTCTCACCCTTAAACTCATGTTAAAATGCGGAATGAGTACGACTTGATTACGAGCACANAAACTCATGTTAAAATGTGGAATGAGTACGACTTGATTACGAGCACATAAGTGTGACTACTTGGTAACCTAGTAGCGTACCTAGGATTTGTGCTTGGTAATCCCAGTGGTAGTCGTGCACGAAGTCCAAGGTGTGTACAGATAATCAAGGAACAGATGCTCATTGCACTTAGGCTAGTTTAGATTCTCTCACCCTTCTCTCCTAGCTTAGTTAATACTACTTTCCATTGACTTCAGGAGTAGCATTAGATTAGAAACCGATCATACACCTCACTCTGGACTAAACCATACGTGACAAAGCTAATACTAGTCCAGGTGGGAAGATAGCGAACTACGACCTAAGGCTAACTATCTAGATGCCACAACTAGTCCATCTGCGGAGTTCGACCAGATCCTGCATGTAATGCTCGTATTCGTATGGTTGAGTGTAGGGGTACCTTGCCACTCATCATTCGCGCTGTTGCCGGGGACGGTGCTAGTTATCTAGATTAGTTATATTATTCAAGGTCACTGTAAAGGAATTAATCATATATCTTTTAGAAAGAAATAATTATTAAAAGTCACATATAAATTCACACACAACTCCACAACCATGGACCTCCTCCAAGACTATAACAATGCCACACCTAGTGAGGAAGTTCATTGGAGAACCAATGAATTATATGACAATGAAGATTGGAGTACACAACCCGAGGTGAGGGTTTCTTATAAACATCAACGGAAGCAACATCATCCCAACATACGAAAGCATAACTCACTAGATGACGATGAACCCCCACTGGCCACTACAAACCTAACATAGATACAAGAGGCTGTTCGAATCTCCCGTAGGCATCGTAAAGAGAGCTGTCTACCTAGGCTCCATTTAAACAACTTCCCTAATTTTTTAGGAGGCTATGACTTAGATCCACACCAACATTTACAAGCCTTCTATGATGCCTGCACGTGGAACAATATTGATAATGGGTGGCAAAAAATTAAGCTCTTTCCCATGACACTCATTGGCCAAGCAAAAGTATGGTATAGATCATTAAAACCAAATTCAATACGACGTTGGTCAACAATGGTAGAACTCTTTAACGAAAGATATCAAACCTACGCAAGAGTGTCAGCCTTGAGGAAACAAATCCAAGAGTGGAAACAAGAAAAACATGAACCCTTGGACATGGCCTTAGAAAGATATTATGCACTGTTAAACAATTGTCTAGGCCATGGGTTCTTCGAGGAAAGGCTAATGTACCATATCATTGATGGGCTACGTAATGCAACAAGAGAGAACTTAGGATGTATGCCCAAGGTCAATTATATGAACTACGGACCCATCAAGTCCAAGAGCTTATTAAGTGGGTAGCAAAAGAAGAAGGAGAAATGGCTAGATGGGAGAGTGTTGAAAAACAACAACGGGACCAAAATTTTCACTTAATAAAGGTCCATGATCATAAAAAGGAGAAATCAACTTATCACAAGGAGAAAGAATCATCTTTGTTGATACAACAAGAAACATTAGAAGAAGTCGAGGCAAAGATCAATAAGATGTTGGAAGGGATGTATCAAAAGTGTGGAGAATTTATCAACATCATTGGAGATAGAGTTTTGACAACACAAGAAGTAGGAAAAAACATTAGACAATTGGAAAGAAGGGATAAGGAAAATAAGAGCTCAACTGCCAATCATATGTATGAATGCAACATATGCCTCTACGATCACCCCAAGGGCCAATGCCCAATATTGTTACATTTACATGAGCATTGGGGAAACATGTTACATCCAGAGTTTGTACAGAGATACTATGTTCGATCACAATGGCAACAATCCTAGTCGTGGGGGAGACCACCACTAAATTGGAGACACCCTTCATATCATCCAAACCCAAATGCTTATCTTGTTCAACATCTTATTTCTCCAGCTGGGCCAACACACTTTATCTCACCACATTACTATTCTCCACCATACTATCAGCCCATGTCTTCAACACAACCACCATCTTGTGCATCTTATACTCCTCCTAATTTTCAAAATTCTCATCCTTTCCCTTCTTCTACATTGCCACCAACTGTTCCTAAGGTGTCTACACCACCGCAACAACCCACAAACGCCACTTGTATTGCTACTATCAACAGCAGTGAAAAGCCTTCTCGACATCCAAAGTGTTCCTTCTTTAAACATGATCATAAGAAGGGAAAACACAATTCCGAGGCCACTACATCCTCCAACTTAGCATAAGTCCCACACTGTGGCGCACCCTTATCTTCGAACCCAACGCCTCATGTAACTTCATCAGGGCCACCAACTCACACTCCAATAATCATATGGCCCAATGAACACAGACATGGAGAGCGACAACCCAATCCTTGCATACCATCTTCTGGTCACAAACATCATGGTGGGTCAATTCGTTCTGGGAACTACATCGTACAAATTGCCCCACTATGCTTATTATAATCAAGTGTGTGGACCCCGATGGGGTAAATATAACCAAGCCAGAATATTTCCAACATGCAAGGATCCTCATCTTCCATTTATTAACCCTTTCCATTCTCAACCGATTAGTTATGGGGGTTATCCCCCATTTTAATAACAAGAAGGATTAATAAATATTTTTCATTTTCTTTAATTTTTCATCTTATTATTTTATCTTTTTATCTTTTTGTCTTTTTAGTATTTTTGTCTTTTTACGTTTTTTGTAAGTAATCTCGTCTATGAATAGAACACTCATATGGATCGTTGGTTGAGGTGTGTTCTATGTTGTCAAGTCTCGAGTAATCAATTATTTGGACAGTGAGCCCATTACACCCACTCATCCATTCTACAAATAAAAGGTTTTGTTCGAGGGTACAGTGATATTCTTGAAATTCTTAAAACTTAAAATTAATTTTGTGTTCATTGTACCCAAAATGAAGAAGGATGGACCAAGAGGGAATGATTAAGGTGTGACATCAAGGGAACTTGCGGATTCTCTTTGGTGGCATCTGTAGGAGTTATCATGTAACGTGGTTGTACTAAGATCCCTGTAGATATAACAAAAAAAATGGGAGTAAGAGTAATTAGAAGGGCACTCAAAAATTAATGCTGTGCTAAGGGGTCCCACTAGAAAGGCATGCACCCATGCCTGAATGTTGGCGGCTTCTCTGGATTCAGTATTCAAAAAGAAAAAAAAGAAGAGAAAAGAAAGAGAGTGTCACAAAACAAAAATCACTCCTCCCTTGAATAAAATGCCAAGTGATCGTACGCCTTGTTGTTATGGTACTCTCATAGTTGTTCATCATGGGATGAAACAATGCGATGTCACTAATTAGAGGAATGGACTTGGTCCCCATCTTGGAATGATGGGTTAATGACACCTTAATCATGCTCTACATGCAGGATTCATTGTGCCCTGGGTCAGTTACCTCATGTCCCAATCTCTACGATCCCTTTCTATACTTCGTCTCATCTCACTGTTCGTGTAATTGTAGCTCATGTCTCGTGTAGTGTAGAATTCTCATCTCATTCCGGTGATAATTACATGTGTGTGTTTTGTGGAATTAGTGCGGATTACATCTAACCCTTCTAGTGCCCACAGACACTTTAAGTGTGGTTACACAAGGGCATTATAGGTTGGAACTTGCTTTGGGGAGGACCCACTTGTGTAATATTTTGTAATCTTCAGTTATGATATATCTCACACACACCATTTCTCACCCTCAGCTTATTTTTCATAACATTCTTTCCTTACTATTACCCCTCTGAATTTCAACGTTCCTATGAACCATCACATAACCTTTTTCTTACCACCCAAGGTTTTATTAATGAAATCCACACCATCATCACTAATTGTGCCTTTCGAATTAATGGAATTACCCTAGAACTCCTTCATAATAACCCAATGTCCTCAGCTTACAACGTTGATTTCAAGAAAATCCTTTAAAAATTTGGTATTTTTGTTGTGCCTCATGTCACTAGGGCCGTGATATTGCGTACGTGATATTGCAGCCGACATGATATTGCGTACGCGATGTATCGTACGCAATATCGCATCCTCGCAACCTATAAATAGGTGACCCCCTGCAACACTTAGCATCATTTTTTCCATTCGCATGGGGGAGTTTTCAAATTTTTTCTCTACGACTTGCGATTGAGCGACCCTTGCTTTTCTCACTATATCTCGCTCGCTGGTACTCTAATTTTAATTCTGTTTGAACCTGCTTGAACCTGCAGCGTTCAGCTTAGTCATGGGGGAGGGACACTCGCCAAAAAGTGCCTAAATTTTTTGGAATTTATCATCGCCCAAAGGACATCATCTAGGGTAATTAGCTATAACACTTAGAATAATTGTGCCCAAAAATCATTTAACCCCTAGGCATACTGAGAAATTAAAATTGGGAACCACCTAAGTAACACGAACTCATTATTACAATCTTCTAGGCAAGATCACACAGAGATAAAATAAGATCATTAATTAAGGCAAGCAGTAGGTATAACTTAATTTCAAAAACAACCTTACTAACGCTTGACCCCGTGTGATTGCAGATGGCCCTGAAACGTGGACAACAGGAAGGTCCTTCTTAAGGTGGAAAAAAATGATCTTAGAGAGGTGAAAGACAAGATCCTACCAGAAAACATGCAGAACAGGAGGAATAATCATTCAGCATTCATCAAGAAAATCCTCCTACTGTACGGTTCAGGCAGGTAGAAGAAGGAGCTACTGCAGCACCTGAACAGGGACAACATCTCACGTTGCCCCAAGATTGTGTTCAGGCCATCCATGAAAAGTCCAGATTCACTATGGTGATTGTGGAATTGAACTTCAAATCTTTTGTAGAGTTTGCTCCTGAGGTCATTAGGAATCACCTAAAAGGATCCCCATTATGGCCTACCCTCTCTGAAGGCGGTGCCTAGTACTTAGGAGAGACGTACCAATTTTGGCACAATAGGAAGCAAGGCACCACTGTCAATATTTTTGGTGTGACAATTGATTTCTCTGTGCAGGACATTTTGGAAGTGTTAAACCTTCCAAATACAGGGCCCAAAGTTGCTCAGTTATCCACTCGTTTAGATCCTGATGTGCAATGGGATTAGTTGGAAAGGGCTCATGGCAGAGATAAAACATTTGGTGAGTTGACAACGGAAGAGAGGATTTACTTTAAAATTGGAACATATCACCTATTCCCCATGAAGGGCTTGAAAAGAATATCAATGTATGCGGCTAGAGGATGTGCAATGCTGATGGAAAAGGTTAACGCTAACTTGCCCCATCTATATTTAATGTAGATCCTGAGGCAGTTCGAGGAACGAAAGATAGGAAAGATGGTGCTGCCTTTTCCTTGTCTTATCAGAAAGCTTTGCCAACATGTTGGTATTCAGGGGTACACCAATGATGTCCTCTGAAAAGCCTAGACTACTTCATATGCTGAATTGCTAAAGGTGCCAACTCCAAGGAAAAGCACTGGCGAAGAGCTAGGATAAGAACAAGAAGAAGAACAGATGGCTGGGCCAACTGCAACTCAACTTGTAGGACCCAACCAACCTCCAAGCACAGGTCCTAGTGAACAATAGGAAGCAGGGCCTAGCATAGGCCAGGATCAGCCACCACTGCTGTAAGACTAAAGACCGTCGATGAGCCATCTCAGGGCCATTACTGAGATGGTCAGTTGGGAAAGTCATGATGACGCAAATCTCTTCCACGTCATCGATGATGCCATTCAGTCCACTTTTTCTTTGGATCGTACAAGGGAAAAAATTTCTATTCACACAGGAGGAGGGAAAGTAGATGGTCACAACAAATCTCAGGAAACGCAGCATCTTTCCAGGTGTAATTAGAGACTGGTAAAGGGGCCACTGTGGTGGTCATGCAACACCAGGATGCTGTGGGAGCTACAGAAGTGGTTGCTGACCACATCAAAGAATCCTTCAACGTATCTATTGTGCCATCGATAGATTTCACAAGAGCATGGGATGCTCAAACTTTGACCAGAACCTCAATGACTCCTACGAAACATGAGGATGCACTTAATCAATTGCTCCAAGTAGGGCAAGTAATGATGTCCCTGTTTGACATCCCTCAGGATGTTACGACAATTCAATCAAACCTAATCTCCACAAAGGGAAAGATAGTCTTAACAGAAGTGAGGGCCGAGTATGTTGAAGTTGAGGTGCAAAAACTACAAAAGTAGCTCGTGGCCTTACAAGCAACACAGTGGGACCCTCTACAATTTGTTCCCATAGACCAGCTAGATAACTTTAGAATTGTGCAACTAACCAAGCTAATAGCAGAGAATAAAAAGGTGGTTGATGAAAAAGAGAAGGCTTTTTGGGATGCCTCCGTAGCACAGGTGCAAACTCATGTGCATATTAAGGGACTCAAGGCCTTACAAGAAGAAAACAAGTAGCTCATTGCAGAAAACCTTCAGTTGATCATTGTGGAAAAGAAAAAGAACATTCTTGAGAAACACTTCCATCAACAATGAGAATAATTCATCCAGGTCAACTAAGATGTAAGCCATTTAGCTAGAGAGAATTGAACCCTCTCGATGGAGGAGGTACGCACCATTCGTCAAAAGGCAGCTATTGAGATAAGCACGTGGCAAAATGAGGTTAAACGGTATGAAAAGCTGAAGGAGCACTTTTGAGATCAGGTGGGGATGTACAAATAGATCCTTGAGAAGGAGATCCATATGGCCAAGGCCCACATCAATGCTATCAATGCTCAACACACTGACTGGCAGGCCATATTGGACATAGATGCCTTCGCCCATCAAGTGAAAGTTAAGAGCTAAGACCTGCAGATTCAAGATTTGAAAGAATACATGGAGTTGGAAAATCAAAGTGTTGGCACATTCAGCCATTTCATGGAACAGTTGGACTACAATTGGAGTAACCAGTGTTTAAGAGTTTGAAGGTAAAATATATAGCTTGAATGTTGGTTTAAAATGTTTGGGAGTTATTCTCTATTTAAAAAAAAATGCTGTTGAGGCCTTATTAGGATATGAAAAATAAAGTATCAAGAGTCATATTATTCATATAATTTACCGGGGCAAGCAGGAAGAAAGTGACTGATTTCTTTATGCAAGACTAAGGTTTTGAACGCGAATACGGGAGAAAATTGCAAGATAAGTTTATTCAGAAAACAGGGGATTCCAAAGCAAATGAGTTTAACTTGAATTCAGGGCAGAAAGAAATGATCAGCAATGAAATACTTGGGCAGTCCTAATTCTATTCCAAATGTCATTTGGCTTCATCAGGAACCTGAACAAAAGTGATAGTAAAATCATTTGTTGTTTTACAAAAACGCAGTAATGGGAGCCGTTTTTTTTAGTCAGAAAATCATCAACGGAAATACAGTAGCCAAAGTTTCTTGCTGAACAATCTAGAAGAAAAGGGCAAAAACGTTTGCAGGGAAAAAA